>JBAMBO010000747.1:0-24892 GCA_037044535.1 Lordiphosa magnipectinata | reverse complement strand
TGTTTACATGCTAGGTGGCTACCATATAAGTAACATATTGAAAGCCAGAAAGGAAACACTGAATCGTCACTATAAACCGTACAGAACTGGAGTCGAAGAATTACGCGGCCTATGCAACATGCGTTGAAAAGAAGATATAAAGCATTTTCTAGGAAATTGCCCCATTTTAAAGAAGATACGATTCCTGCACTTCCAGAATCTCTGAGAAAGACCTTGCTGGTATTCTTCACGGGGAAAATTGGACGACTTTAGCGTCATACATCCATGATGCTCGACTATATGGGGAGAGGTGTTCATATGATGATTTTTAATCACAACTGATGGAGTGCCAACTTGATGAAAGATCCACTATATCGTGACGAGCGGTGAAGTTGGGTGGTGTAGTCAAGATTTTAGTATCTCTTGGCCCTTGAAAAAATAAGAAATTAGCTTTTCTTCTTTATTGGAATTGGCAACAGACGGTGATTTGAGATCATTAATTTATTGAAAGATTAATTTGTTTTGTTAAGCCAGTTATAACAATTTATATATGTCAACAAAAATTTTTATCAATAAACCCCTTCTTTTACTACATAGATTTATTATTATTATTTTTTGGTCCGGACAACATTCAGTACATTTTCAAAGGGAAGATCTATTTGAAAACCCTAGCTTTGGAGGAAATGTTTGATTGTCACACAGGCGAAAATTTTAAGAATGCAGTTGATTCCATTTTAAGTCGTTATGGAATTCAATGAAATTACATATGGGTCATTCTTTTATAACTGAAGTTAAAAAACTCACCATTTTTGTTTTCAAAAAAAAAAAAAGCCGAAATTAGATCTCGACATGCGCACCAAAACGTAATTTGCAGTTTTGCAAAAAAAATTTTTGTTAATTTTATAAACAATTTCAAAAATCGTCAAAAACGGAAAAATGGAAAAAAAGAGTTTTTTAAAAACTGGATTTCTCAGGGTTGGTTTATCGGACAGGTCTCGTGTTGATATTGCTGAATATTATTTTAATGTATCTACTAAAATAATAATTTAATAACTTTTTAAATTATTTTATAATATTAAGTAATTGTTGCTAAATTTTATATATAATTTTTTCTCAGTGTTAACCACCATGATATAGGTTTTAAGAACATACATTTCATTGCCCTAAACATAACTTAAATTACGGTGCTTTAAAAAAAATGGAGACTTTTATAGTTTAAAAGATATTAGTTTTTGAAGTTCTAAACAAATAAAAATATGGCCTTAAATAAAGCTTTGCCAAGATGTTAGTTTCAAAGCAATGTGACTGAAACTTGGCAATTAAGCTTTATATTTATCAAGCTTTTAAAAAAGGCAGATCGGACGTATATATCATATACCAATACCGATCTATTGTGCCCCCATACTTAGTTTACAACTCTCGTAGCAGCCCTATTTCCTGTACGAATGACAGGATTTTCGTGGGTTCTAGATTACTTATCTTGTTGGGGCGTAAGCTGTGTTCCCCAAATCTGTTGAATCTGCGCCTCGCTAGAGCATCGCACTGGGCTAGTATATGTTCTGAGGACTCCACCTTCTCTTCACAGTATCTACATAGTTGGGTGTTTACTATTCCCAGCTTGTACAGTTGACCCCGCAGCCTGCAGCGGCCCTTGTAGAGCCCTGTCAGGATCCTGAGGGCATTCTTTTCTTGTTGGATCAATTTCTGGAACCTTTTCAGTTTGCGGTCCATAATTAATGCTTTCGCTTGTCTCATACCCCTGGTGTTTACCCAGGAGGCTGTTCTTAATGTATTCTCTTCCTTCTATGCTAGTAAGCCTCCATCAGTTTTACATCTATCTTTTGGTACAAATACGCTGCAAATTTGTCGGAACCGGCCGGATCGTACGACTATAGCATAGCATGCCATAGGAACGATCGGTCGAAAAAGTAGTTTTAGTGGAAAAACCCTTATTTCTTTTCAATGGTAGCGTCTTTATACTTTCCAGTTATGAATATTACCGGTTTCCACAGAATTTTGGGGAATTTGGTCAAAATCTCGGAAGCAAATTGTCAAAGTAGTGGCGCCATCTATTGCTGACTTTGCAAAATAACTCAGCTAAGATGTTCATTTATATAAATTATACAAGCTGCAAGGGTATATAAACTTCGGACGAGCCGAAGTTAGCTTTCCTCTACGTTTTAAGTATTGAGATAGATCAGTAAAATCCAGGGCAGCAAACCTAAAGATTGAAAAATGTTTTCTTCGGAGTTCGATCATAGCAGGTCCAACTCCATTAAAAGTAGGAGGGGCGTTTTCACCCCCAACTTTCACTTGATGTTTTAGTTCCGCCATTCCCATCACACCAGTGTGAACGAAGTAGAGGTGGTGGCCATTCAGAAAGCTGACACTTACATGAGCACACTCTCGGTCAAAGAAGGAAATGCCTTTATATACTCGGTCAGTCAAGCCAGCTACAACCCTGGAACGTCATGTGTCAAAAGTTACTTCAAATGTACATGGACAAAAAAGAAGGACTTTCGAGGGTTACGGCACTAAAGCAGTCACCGATTGAGATCGTACAATACTGTAGTATCATCTGGTACCGGGGCCTGGACAACGGAACATATACTACGTTTATACACACAAACTTTATTGTGATTAATGCCCTTTAAAGTATGTCTGCCGACAAGCTTTACACAAAGCCGAAATACTACGTCGCGCTTCGGATCGTTGGAAAAACCTTTTCTTCAGTGCGGTAGCAAGACTTACGTGGCCTACTTTCTACCTAAAACGCGCCAAATCCCTTTTAGGTCACAGAAGGGAACACTTATCGCTTCTGTTAGGAGCTCTGACAGGTCACATATCACGACTTCTGTACAAGTGGTAGATATAAGAAAGTGGAGGAAACGGAAAAACACCTGCTCAGTGATTGACCCGCTTTGAAAAAAAGAAGAATTAATATACTTGACCAACCTCTCATACTCAACCTCTCAAATACGAGAGCTGGAGATTCTACCTCTACTTAAATTTATTCTGCATCAGTAATCAGGACACACCTCGGGATTAATAATGAGGCCATGAGGCCAAAGTGAGAGAATGGCTTGTCTAACCTAAGCCAGACACAAAGAATAAAGATTATCATATCTGAAGTGCTACAAAAATCCCAGCGATTGTCGTTCTCAGAAATCACAACCGAATCCAACCTAAGCCAGACACAACAGAACAAAGAATATCATATCTAAAATTTTAAAAAAATTCTAGCGATTCAATAAATTATAAACCAAAATTTTAGCTTTGAGGTTCGATTCTTTTAAAAACCAGACCAATAGCTTTAAGACGGTTTCGAATCTCCGCAACAAACCCTTTTGCATAATTTTAGGGGTTTGCATCCTTGGTTATAATTGTTAGCAAAAACTAACCCGTATTACAAAATGTTCGTATTACGTTTACCATTAATGTCGTCGATGATGGTCGGGCGTGGCGTACCAGTAGTATGTGTGGCTGCTGGTGCGGGAGGTTGTGGGTTCGATCAAGCCTCGGACCATCTAATAGAAAAAGTTGTTTCTTTCTTTAGAAAAAAGCTTTTACACACCCGATCACCTTCAACAGCTACTGGCGCCAGCTGTGAAGTAGCTAGCCATGAAAAAGCAAAAATTCTCTAACTATTGCCGTTCGGATTCGGCGTTAAACTGTAGGTCCTTTTCTCTTGTGCGAAAAATTATAAGCACACACGCCACGAGATTGAGAGAGGCTTGGCCCTGGCCCTCCTGGAGGTGCTGTTTGAGCCAATTTTACCTTTACTTTATTAATGTCGTCGAACTTAACGAACTGATGCCAGATTTGATGTCAATTTGTTGCTTCGAAAGTCACTCCAAGCTGAAAAATGTGTATTGATCTTTTTCTCTGACCTTTGCCAAATAGTCCACTCAAATGTATAAGTTCCTACATACAATTCTACTAGTTTATGCGTTAAAAATGTTAAGGATAATAGATAGAAAGATTTGGGAAAAAAGTAATTTTTATATTCTTTGTCCCAAAGTCAATTAAAAAAATTATCCAAAAATTTGGAAATAGAGTTCATAGTCACAAAAATAACCGATACTTTTTTGTATAGATAGGGAAATTTAAATTGTTAATTTGAAAATGTATATGATCCTTTAAAGAATTCGTAATATAATATAACATTTAGAATATTTCCGTTTTGCAAAGCTTTTTACTTTATTAATATTTTTTTATATTATCCGCAATTGAAGTTTGTTTGATTTTATAAATGTCAAGGATTAAGATTGACGTTGTCCAGTTTATTTTTTATATAGATTTTCACATCAGTTTTTAAATAATTATTCCTTATCAGTTTAAATAGTTAATCACTTATGCTCCATAATTTTTATTTAAATATTTTATTTTGTTCTTTTTATAAAATTCTCTTGAATCTTTCTCAGTTCCAAACTTCATCACTTTCACATCCACTTTATTTCTGTCACATATATCCTTGCTTTTCCACAGCGCCACCTACTTTTCTTCGCCTGACGTGTCCCCGAATGCAAAGTCAACTGTTAATTCCGAGCAACTTCCGAACGCGACAACTGCTGGATTGCGAATAACATAGCAATGTCCGAGCATCCAAACTCTAGAGCTAAGAATTTCAATTTGAAATTTCAATACATTTGCATTTGGCAGCATGAATATTTATGTACGTGCGAGTATATACGTAGGATTCCTCCAAGCCATTAAAGAGAACATAGAAACTCTTATCGCCTGCCTCTCTCCCCCATTCGGAGACAGACTAGAGGCAGAGGCCGTCCACTTAGTGCCATTCATTTGAGTGTGTGTCGTCTATTCCATTACATGTGCGAGTATCAACAACTTTGATCGTGTCAATCGATCACACTTGGTGGTGGGCATTACAACATCGCCAATGGGGGAGACTTTTGACCCATTTTTGAGGAAATGTGCTGCCATTTATTAGCATATAAAGATACGCAATTGTTTGTATCTTATGGTTTTCCGTTTTCAAGTGTGTCCCTGCCCCCGGCTCATTAGCATTAAATGCCCATGTGGCTGTCTTCTCTCTGTAAATTGGGAATTCGGCGGAAGTAGAACTGAAGTGTGTGATAACCTTTGAGTTCGATTTTAGTTTTTTTTTTTTTTTGCTATTTTATTGGTGTGGGTATGGGTTTATTTCAAGGCTACAGCCAATAGGCGTATTTTTAATTGGAAACCCAGTTTGATAAGATCAACAAGAACATCAAGTAACAAATTGCCTAGGCCCATTGAAATAAATTTGCATGTACCCAAAACCATTTCCGAATCTATTGAGAACATCTAAAGAGTCGAATAAATGAATGAAGATTCAATTTACTCAGCTTGTCTGGTGAATGAAATATTGGTGGCTGGCAGAAAAAAATATTACAATTTCCAAATATCTTTATAGATATAACTGAAAATAATATTTAACAAATATGTAACTGTAAAATGTGCGTTTTTTGATAAGGAAAAAAATTTGACTAAAATGCCCAAATATAGGGGGCCTAGGTTGGTTTGCAAAAAGCTCGAAAAATCCAACGGTTACACAGAACTTCAAGAAATTGCATTTTCTTATTGGAAAATCTACTTACAAGGCTTGTGTCCAATATAAAGTTCCATCTCTAAAACAGGGCTGCTTCTCTCTGGTTAGTCAAAGATTCCATCTCTTACCCTACTGGCTACCGTCTGCTAGTGCGTGGGGCAGAGCCACCTTGAGGGCTGGGTAAGTCCATTTTCCAGAAACTGCTTCTTCAGCAGATTGCAGTGACATGCTGAGTTTGGACTCTCAATTGACTTATTTAAGTTCCTGCAACACAGAGATTGAAGAGGAGAATGTTCAGCACAGAGGCTAAAAACAATCTGTGTGGGTTGTCTTAAAAATTTGGTAATATTCCCCAAAATAAAGCACAACCTTCTGTCTTTTATTCAATTATTACAGCTCACTTTATCTCGTTTAAAAAAAAAAAAAAGCAAAAACTTTGGCTTCTAAAAAAAACATTAAAATATTTATGTATAATATAAATATTAAGTATAAAGTAAAAAAAATAGAGAAAAGCTAACTTCGGCTTGCAGCTGGTGTAATTTATATAAATAAAAGTTTTTAATGATTTTTACTCAACAATTTAATTTTCGCTTTGAACAATATCTTTGAACGATATCTTTGAAAACAAAAAAGTTTTTCTCAGTAAGACTTATTTTCTGACATTGCAGAGGGTACACTCAGAAAAATATTTTTCTATATTAAAAAAATCGCCCTGGAATCAAAATCGCCTTAAAATTTAAAAAAATTCTATATTTAATAAAAAAATTTCTGCATTTTAGAAAAGTTGCCCTAAAAATGAATTTTTTAGAAAACTAGTTTACTTTACTTTATTGCCTTTTCTAATTATACCCTTGCAAAGGGTACACACAAAAAAATCTGTGGTTAAATTTAACCGATATTTTGGGTTAGAAATGCGCCAACCCAAAAAGTCGGTAAAATTCACAAAATTTGACAGTAACTATCACGTAAATCTTTACGCAAAGAGAACTATTGCAATAGTAAATCTAACTGAAAATATCGTTTAGAAATGCGCCAACCCACAAAATTAGTAATATTAATCAATGCGTACAGTAAGTACATTTTCTTACTGTGTGTACAGTAATTTTACCATAAAAATAGTAATTTAACAGCTGTTACTCAACTGAAGAAAAGTAGGGTTGGATACTATTTTCGCTGTCACAAGTTGCCAATCTACTTGAGCTCATCATCATCCCAAACCAGAAGAGGCAACCTTAATACCCCCACCCACCAATTTTGGTTCTGAAACAATTGTTTGAATTAAACATATTTTTATTTTATTTGAAAATTTTTTACTTACTTGGGGGGGAATTCGAACTCTGGGCCCTTGGACTGAAGACGATTGGACGGACGTCTTTACCAGTTACGCTACCGCGCGCGTTAATAGAATTGCGTCTAACATATTACTTGTATTGAATCTGCCTAACCACATGCACGAAAAATTTCTTAAATGTCGCATAAATGAGACCACTAGTAATTCTCAAGTTCAAATTCAGTGAAAGTACAATATAAATATAAGGGCCAAACTGAAATTTTCTCAATCAACAATTTTCGCGGTTAGATTTACTGTCGGTAGAGTTAGCCGTGAAGCAACAAAATTCATTTAAAAAGTTATACTATTTGTGCGGTAAGATTTACTTGTGGGTACAGTTAATTGCTGCAAAAACAAAGTATGAGATGAAAAAATCACGTCAGAGTAACTATTTCTATGGTAAAGTTAGTGTTAGTTAGCAGTAACTTATTAAAACAACAAAATATGTGAAAAAATATTTGTGATTGAATTTACTCAGCGTACAGTTGTTAAATGCAACAACAAAATACGAGCTAAAATAAATATGTGAACTTTACAATTTCTTCTGTAGATTTTACTGTTAGCACAGTTACCAAGCAACAACAAAACCACATGCATAAAAAATTTCGAAAAAAGTTACTGTCATCGCAGTTAATATTACCCACCAGATTTTTTTGTGTGTATTATAATTTTGCCAGAAGTTTGCAACGCATAGAAATATTCATTTCCGACCCCATAAACTATATATATTCTTGATCAGGGCGACGAGCTGAGTCGATTGAGCTTTGTCCGTCCGTCTGTCTGTCCGTCTGTCTGTCTGCCCGTCTGTTTCTACGCAAACTAGTCTCTCAGTTTTAAAGCTATCGGAATGAAATTTTGCACAGAGTCTTCTTTTTACTGGACGCTGCCAATATGTCGGAACCGACCAGTTTGGATGACTATATCTTATAGCTGCCATAGGAACCATCGGTCGGAAAATGGGTCTAACTGAGAAAAACTTTTTTGTTTTCAATGTTAGCGTCTTCAAACTCGTCCATTTTTATTATTAAATGCTTTCAAACAGATTTGCAAACTTTGGTCAAAATCGGATGACTATAGCTTATAGCTGCCATAGGACAGATCGGTCGGAAAATGGGTCTTAGTGAGAAAAAATTTTTTTTTTTTTAAGTAAATCGCTCTTAAGGTCGGTGATTCTTAATATTAAAAGCTTTAAAAGTAATTTGAAAAAGTTGATCGACAGCGGCTGACTATATCTTATGGTTGCCATGGGACCGATCGGTACTAAAAAAATGGTTCTTAGTAAGAAAGTTTTTTTGTTATTAATGTTAGTGTCCTTAAACTCACTGATTACGAATTCTATATGCTTTCAAATATATTCGCAAAATTTGGTCGAAATCAGATGACTATATCTCAAGGCTGCCATAGGACCGATCGGTCGGAAAATGACTCTTAGTGAGAAAAACTTTTTTGTTTTAAATTTTATCTTTCTTAAACTCGGCGTTTGTTAATTTGATATGTTTTCAAAAAAATTCGCGAAATTTGGTCGAAATCAGATGTTTATCCGTCGGAAAATGAGTTTTAGTTAGAAAAATTTTTGAGTTTTATGCAAGCGTTCCTAAACTGTGACATTTCAAAAACAGCATTTGCAAGGGTATAAAAACTTCGGCACAGACGAAGTTAGCTTGGCCTTCTCGTTTTTAGGGTGATTTCGCCTTTGATTTAAGAAAATATTTGTTACCAATTTACGGTATTTTGCCCTAAAATTAAGAAAATAAACCCTAATTTTAAGAAAGTTTTTCTAAAGAAATATAAAACGAGAAAGCAAAGCTAACGTCGTCGTGCTGAAGTTTTAATACAATTGAAAAAGTTCGCTTCAACGGTTAGCGATTTCGACCAAACTTCGCAGATCAGCTTAAGACATATAATATTAACAACAGTGATTGGAAAGGTATTCAATTTTCTTACCTTGGTAAAGTACAAGGTAAAAGTCAAAAAATATATTTAGGTTAGGTAAAAGGTATACGGAACTTCCAGTACAGGTTCAAAAAATGTACTTTTAAATTTAAAAGAATGGTTTAAAAATGGAATATTGTACTTTCTGTCTCATATGCTATCCCAATTTTGTAACGTAACATCAGCTTCGAAAATTTCGTCACCTCGTTTGTTTTGTTTTTGTGTATTTGGCCTCCACAGCTAAAAATTCTTTCAATAGAACGTTTCAAATATTTTTTTACTTAAGTAAAGATTCAAAAGATTTGCTATAATCGGCAAGATAAGTTAAGTCTTCCATTTGGAAGTTTTGGAGTTTTTATAACAATTTTCAGTTTCATCCAATCTTTCATGACTGGTATTGTAAAATTCTTCAGAATTCTTTGTATGTGAACTCTCATTGACAACAGCTTCCAAATTTTCCGTAATTTCTTCAACAAGCCAATCTTTAAAACACTTCCAGGCAGGGCTTAATCCCGAAACGAATTTCGGTTCCAGTACCGGTTCCGGTATATACCGAAATGAATGTTTCGGTTAAAGGTTCTATTTCTAGAATTTAATTTTTCCAATATTAAAAATAAGTAATACTTATACCGGTACGTATCGGTATACCGAAATAAAAATCCGGGTACCGAATCGAAACCGAAAACCGAAATTAATTGGAAACCGAAATAGAACCTTTAGCCGAAACATCCATTTCGGTTTCGGGATTAAGCCCTGAACACTTCACATATGGTGATATGCAATTCACGTCAATTTAAATTTTGGGTCTAAGGAAGAGTTATAGAGCCTGTTCAGTATCCTTCGTGACAACTAAGTTCAAAGTGTGTGATGCGAATCTAAAGTGCCTTGGCAAAATAATTTCAGCAACAGCTGAACTATCCAGGTCTATTACTTTTAAATCAGACTCTTCTAAAAACTGTACACCATTAATGCTTTACAGAAGTTGGATGAATTACATGTGACACATTTTTGAACTCAAAAAAGTTGATAGCGTCGAGACCAAAAAATTCCTAAATGGTATGATGGTAGTATAAAAACCCTGTCTGGGTTTAGTCCGATTAGCTGCCGTTTTCTTTTTATTGCACTTTAAACTTTTCAGCTTCAGAGTAGGACTAACGATTCCATATCTCATAAACTATTTTGAATTTCGCTTTTAAATCTTCAACAAAGTTGTTGCTCTTGGTTTGACCTACAAAACATTTCTTTGTAGCTAATCAAAAAAATTACATCTTCATACTCAAAATTACAAAAGTTGGCCAAAAAAGCCAAGTTTTGACGACTTTTCTACAGTTTTTCAACTTCATCTTGAGACCCGTTGCAGATTTGGCCAAGTAATTCAGCACAAAGTTGTAGCTTAGACCAAAAGAATCAAACCGTAAGAACGAACCAACCATTTAGTTACTCTTTCATATAGTTATAGGCCCACAAGCACGTACAACTGTCCAAAAAAACTCGAGGTTTTTTTTCTTACTATTTTCTTGATTTAAAACAAAACTATCGAAATTTTTGACTGTGTCAGCCAATTGGTACCAAAAATTGCCATTTTTCGAGTTTTGGTTCAATTCTACATGCTTAAGGGCCCGTAACTATACGAAGGACCAATCGAATGAAGTTGATATGTTCCAAACGTTTGTTTATTTAAGTCCAAGCTACGTTTTTGTCCTGCATTGTTTAGTCAAATTCGTTACAGTCAAGAAAAAGTTGAAATCCAGTAAAAAATGAGGGGAAAACATGATATGGAGTTGCAAATTCCAATCAGAAGCTGAAAACTTCAAAAAGCAATAAAAAGAAAACGGCAGCTAACCAGGCCAAACCCAGCGAAGGTTTTTGTACTAACATCATAATTTTTTCAGAATTTTTTGGTCTCGACTCTATTATCTTTCTAGTGTTGCACAGTGTTATCTGTAACTGTTCCACATATATTGGTATTTCTAAGTTCGTATTTGCTATGAACTTCAGCTAATATAGTAGCAAGCATTTCATGTGTGTGGGAAAATCGCACACGTTTATATGCGACCACGAGAGAATGACGATGTAGATTGCTATCTATATAGTGGTCAGCTACACCAAAGTAGCTTTTGTTATTGCTACTCCAGATATCGGCAGTCGTACAAATAAAATGAGTAATTTGAAAATTACCAGCAATGTTTATCTTATACTATTCTATTTTCACTTTCGTAAAAATTTCTCGTTTTAAAACCGGGTTTTAGCACAAAATTGGTGTTAAAATCGCAAAATTTTTGCGAAAGTGAAAATGGGAGCACGGCTAATAGTCCTCCTTCCTCTTATCTAGCTAGGATCGTATAGTTTTTGAACAGGGAATGTTTACTGGAGGTACAGTGATAGCCACAAACAGGTCCCTGAAACTTTTTTCTTCAACATGGCAGAGCGGCAACATCTTGGCTGTAAAATAATCGACGTGAAAGCAATCTCGTACGAAAAGTACCTAGTCCCTTACCTATTGAAGCCTAGTACTGAGGACGTTCGAATTTTCCTTTCGTCACAGTATTTCATATAATTAGAAACACCTTGGCTTAGTTTTGATGCTCATGTGCTTTTAGAAAGTGTTTCAATTTATGTGAAATACTGTGACAAAAGGAAAATTCGAACGCCCTCAGTACAAGGCTTATCAAGGTAAATGAAAATTAAAACCTAGGTAAGGTAAAAGGCACTCGAATTTGAAAAGGTAAAAGGTTCACAAAATATGTATCTAGGTATGAACCTAGGTATTTGTACCTAGGTACTTCCAAACACTGATTAACAATGACTGAGTTCCAGAGCGCTAATATTGAAAACAAAAAAAGTTTTTCTCACTAAAACCCATTCTTCGACATTGCATTTCTATGGCAGCTACAAGAAGCAGTCATCCGATCCGGTTCCGACATATAAGCAGCGTGCATTCAAATGAAGACTCTGGTCAAAATTTCGATATATTCAAAACTGAGGGACTAGTTCACGTAGAAACAGACAGACGGGCGGACAAAAGCTCAATCGACTCAGCTCGTCATGCTGATCAAGAATATATATATACTTTATGTGGTCGGAGATGATTCCTTCTATGCAGTGCAAACTCCTGGGCAAAATTATAATACACTTTTCAAGTGTATAAAAAAAAAGACAAGTGAGAAAGTCGGTCAAGCCCGACTATAACATACTCTGTACCAGTTACGCTCATCTCTAAGGTTCTTTCTCTCTCTATCTCTCTCTCTCTCTCTCTATCCCAAAGAGTGTGTTTGTTTGTATACAGTGGTGGTTGGCTGGGTGGGTGCAGGTGGGGGAATTGATATCTTTTTTTGCTCGTAACTTGCGTATCGCTCATCCGATCTTTATCATTCGTTAAGCAAATCGATACATTTTTTTTTTTGATTACTAGATATCTCCAGAAGGAACGAACAATCTATCATCAAAACTGTGGGAGATGTGACGTTTTTTCAAAATTGCGGGGGCGGGAGGAGGCGTGAAAAAATTGAAAATAAACTTGATCTGCCTGCAAGTATAAGAAAAATATGTCCCATACATGTTAAACTTCTATCTCTTACCATCTCTGAGATCTGTGCGTTCATACAGACGGACAGACAAGACGGACGGACAGACGGACATGGCTATATCGACTCGGCTGTTGATGCTGATCAAGAATATATACACTTTATATGGTCGGAAACGATTCCTTCTCCCTGTTACATACTTTTGCACAAACTTAATATACTCTGTGTACCTTCGGTACAGAGTATAAAAAATTGCCCCTGCTGTGACTTGATCATAGGCCTCGACCAATTGCGTACTTTCTTAACTATGGTTTTGACGCTACGTCTTGCTTAAGGCTAATAGTCGAGTAGGCTAAGGCGTCCGTCCATGTGTTCAGCAATTTGGGACAGATAAACACATGAGACTTGAGTCCCCGGGTTCAAGTCCCAGTTAAAGCCTAGTACTGAGGGCGTTTGAATTTTCCTTTCGTCACAGTATTTCACATAAATAGAAACACTTTCTAAAAGCACATGAGCATCAAAGCAAAGCCAAGGTGTGGGTCTAATCATATGAAATACTTTGAAGAAAGAAAAATTCGAACGCCGCCAGTACACAGTGGTCGCTCCCATACGACAAAAATAAAAAAACCGAAATCAATATTTTACACTTTGAAGCATGTCGATCATATCATAAATAAATTATATTTTTGAAACAAACGGTTTTTTTTTTTGTGACCATTCGCTCTCTGTGAAAAAATCCCTTAAAGTTATACCTCGTGCTTGGCATTTCAGTGCGTTGTGTTTTGTCTCACGGTGACTATAAAGTTAAAAGAAATTAAATTAACAAATTAAAGGTCCAATAACTTCTTAATGATATGGATATCATTCGAACAGGTATTAACTATGATTTGAGTTATTTAACACATTGTTTAATGTGGTATATCGTATAAAACAAAAGAAAATCATAAATTACCTTTTGTGAGTGTTTTTATACCCTTGCAAAGGGTATTATAATTTTGCCCAGAAGTTTGCAACGCATAGAAATATTCATTTCCGACCCCATTTTGTCCGCTTTGTCCGTCCGTCTGTCTGTCCGTCTGTCTGTCTGTCTGTCTGTCTGTCCGTCTGTCTGTCCGTCTGTTTCTACGCAAACTAGTCTCTCAGTTTTAAAGCTATCGAGCTGAAATTTTGCACAGAGTCTTCTTTTTACTGCACGCTGCTAATATGTCGGAACCGACCGGATCGGATCACTATATCTTATAGCTGCCATAGGAACCATCGGTCGAAAAATGGGTTTTAGTGAGAAAAACTTTTTTGTTTTCAATGTTAGCGTGATTAAACTCGGTCATAAAAATTATTATATACTTTCAAACAGATTAGCAAATTTTGGTCAAAATCGGATGACTATATCTTATAGCTGCCATAGGAACCATCGGTCGAAAAATGGGTTTTAGTGAGAAAAACTTTTTTGTTTTCAATGTTAACGTGATTAAACTCGGTCATTAATAATATTATATGCTTTCAAACAGATTTGCAAATTTTGGTCAAAATCGGAAGACTATATCTTATAGCTGCCATAGGAACAATAGGTCCAAAAATGGGTTTTAGTGAGAAAAACTTTTTTGTTTCCAATGTTAACGTGATTAAACTCGGTCATTAATAATATTATATACTTTCAAACAGATTTGAAAATTTTGGTCAAAATCGGATGACTATATCTTATAGCTGCCATAGGAACCATCGGTCGAAAAATGGGTTTTAGTGAGAAAAACTTTTTTGTTTTCAATGTTAGCGTGATTAAACTCGGTCATAAAAATTATTATATACTTTCAAACAGATTAGCAAATTTTGGTCAAAATCGGATGACTATATCTTATAGCTGCCATAGGAACCATCGGTCGAAAAATGGGTTTTAGTGAGAAAAACTTTTTTGTTTCCAATGTTAACGTGATTAAACTCGGTCATTAATAATATTATATGCTTTCAAACAGATTTGCAAATTTTGGTCAAAATCGGATGAGTATATCTTATAGCTGCCATAGGACCGATCGGTCGGAAAATGGGTCTTAGTGAAAAAAACTTTTTTGTTTTTAAGTAAATCGTTCTTAAGGTCGGTGATTATTAATATTAAACGCTTTCAAACTAATTTGAAAAAGTTGATCGTCATCGGGTGACTATATCTTATGGTTGCCATAGGACCGATCGGTCGGAATATGAGTCTTAGTGAGAAAAACTTTTTTCAGACGTTTATCTGTCGGAAAATAGGTTTTAGTTACAAAATTTTTTGATTTTTATGTAAGCGTTCTTAAACTGTGACATTTGCATTTGCAAGGGTATAAAAACTTCGGCACAGGCGAAGTTAGCTTGGCCTTCTCGTTCGTTTACTGTTTGTACTTTCCCTTAAGCTTTTAGTTGTGATGTCGATCGATTACGATGTTTATGTTTATTATTATTAATTGTTAATAATAATAGATTAATATAAAAGAACAATCAGCTGCCCGGAGCTGCCCAGCGTCATAATGTTCTGATCCGAGTGCAGCAGGTATTTGTGTTTTGTTGTTTTTGCTTTCCATGTTATGTGCTCTGGTATGTGTTTGTTATTGTTATATGTGTAGTAAATGTCACAGGTCTTGACAAAAAACTTAGTTAACAGATGCGCCGCCGTTTTGCAGGCTTTAAATTCTGGCTACAAAATAAATGTAGACAAATTTATAGATTATGCGCTGGAGACAGCAATGGGACTTGTGGAAACTTATCCATGGTATTACATGCCAGCTTCGGTGCATAAAATATTAATACACGGTCCTGAGGTTATTAACAGAGCATTAGTATCGATTGGAGAGCTCTCTGAGGAAGCTGCAGAGGCTAAAAATAAAGATATTAAAAAATACAGATTTCAACATACTAGAAAAATCTCGCGATCCGCAACTAACTCAGACCTTCTAAATAGATTACTACTAAGTTCAGATCCTCTCATAAGTGGATTAAGAAAATTACCTTGCGAAAAAAAAAACTTTATTGAAAGAGTCTGTGTTTGAATTATTTGGGGATTAATTAATTACTTTGTTTTTAAAATGCATTTAAATACTTTCTTTATAATTTTTGTTAATAAATTTTGTGTTCAGAAGTATTTTAAGGAAAGATATTTTATTCAAACTATAGGTATATAAATATATGTAAATGGGTGATATGGGCGTATGACCATGACCAATTTTTTCAAAATAGTTTTATACTATTGTTAAAGGCTTACAGTTAAATTATAAACCTGGAGGACACGTATAACTATTTTTGTCGCAAACTTCCATACAAGTCCGACCACTCTGCAGTACTAGGCTTAAAGTAAGTAAAAAAAAAAATTTGTAATGTAGAAAAAAAGGGTGGGGTGGGTTTGGGGAGGGATGATGATGATTGGTGGGGTCGGGGTCCGGTGGTCGTCTCGTGTATTTCAAAATTCATTTAAAAAGAAACCATGGATGACCGTCCCGAATTTTTTACATGATGATTCTTTATAATTCGAAGTCCATCGAGGAAATTTGTAGAGCATAGGTCGGCATACTAGATAATAACCCTTTTTTGTAACTTTAACTTTACACCTAGGTACTGAAAATTCCGGATACCCTAGGTATATTTTTGACATTTACCTTATAGGTAAGAAAATTGTGTACCTTTCCAGTCACTGGTTATATAGCAGCTATATATCGCTCACTTAATTTAAAACTGGCATAATTCAAAACAATAGATTTTGAGAAAAACACGTAACAAGTTCTCAATGGACTTAACCAAGAGAAAATAGTGCATCGAGTTAATCTGGTCAAATACTATAAATTTAAAATTCTCATTAAAAAATTCGAAAATATGATGTTTTAACAGAAAGCCGAAGGATCCTTGCGCAATATCGACTGCACGGCAACTGAGATATGACGCTCTTGCATTAACATGAAAATGAAACAGTAAAATGAAGTAGAGACATCATTTCATCATAAGTGAGCGATATGTGAATTAGTGTGTTAAACTAGTTAGTTAGTCGCCTTGGGGTCCAAAATATGAGTACAAACCAAATTTAAGTTCAATTGCTTGAAAAAGCACAAAATTGGTGCAAGTCGGCCAGATCGGTCATATGGCGTATCTTGGTAACCCGTTTTGGGAGACCAAAACATGCGTGCAATCAATCCAAATTTGGGGCACATTTCTTAATAATCAGAGATTAATAATGGAGGTTTCAAACGGAATTATTTTGCGTTATTTTGCGACTCAAAAGAAACGAAATAGCTTAACAAAATTTAAAAATTGACAGACTTGTAGCTGAGCATTTTCTAAAATTTAATAGCATAAACACTTTCAAAATTCCGAGATCTAGCAACTAAATAGCTAAAATGGCAACAATGTCTGTAACACCTGCCTTTACAGATGTTTTCTAAAAGCGAACTAGCTCAGATATTAACGGCTAATATCGGCTAATAATATAATGGATTTAGTCAAAGTTTTTGTTTATGCTGGCTCAAAGATCAGGATTGATTATAATTTACTACAAATTAATAGCATTTTTAAACAGAGAAAGCTCACAACATTTCGGAATAGCTATTGGTAAGTCTGAATAATAGTACAATTTTTCATTTAAAAATTCTTTACCTTCAAGGAGTTGAAATAAAAAGAATATCGAGAATAAAAATAATCAAATTTATTTGGCCTGTATTTCAGGGATTCAATTGAATTTTAGTTCCGGTTGTGAACGAACACATGAGCTGTTGACAATGTTTTATTTATAGACATTTTCCTTTCATTCTGCAGAACAGCTTTAATTAATATTTTCAGCTAAAATCAGATTTACCATTAAAACAGTTCAAATTAAATTTTAAATATTTCGCGCTTTCCTTCCAAATTTATCGCTTATCGAGAGGCAGTCTATCGTTATCGTTGGGCGAGAGTTGCCAGACTTTAATGCTTGCAAAGAGTAGGCTTGCTTAAACTGCACCTCTACATAAACTATTCTTTGTGCTAAACGTAAACAAATGGAGAAAGTCTATAAATATATTAACTAAATTGATTTGAAAACAGAAAATAGAAAGAGTTTATAAAATGATACGTGATTGGATACCCGTGTTGTTCTGTGGCCTGGCCATACCCATTTCGCTGTTCATGTGGCTGGGCAATGTGGTTTACTCGAAGTTGAGACCCGGCAACGCTTTCGAGGGTAAGATCTTAGCCAAAAGGTTATCTATAATATTGATTTGTTTGTTTGGCACAGAAGCACTGGTGATACCGCCCATGCGTTGGCTCTTCTCGACGCTGGCACCTTTGACCCTCATGACCGTGGCCTTACGCAGGAAATCCGTCAGCAAATCGGGGGCAGCTCTCGGCATACTGGTGGCCTTCATCCTGTCCCTAGCCAGCCATCCGTTCTTTGCCAGCTTGGTTGTGTTCTTTTTTAGCTCATCAAGAGCCACGAAATTTCGTGGTCATTTGAAGAGGAAATTCGAAGTGGACTTCAAGGAGGGCGAGGGACAGCGCAATTGGGTCCAGGTTTTGTGTAACGGTGGGATGGCCGCCCAGCTGGCTTTGCTGTATCTCATTGACTGTGGCAGTGGCGAGCGTGCCATTGATTTTGTCAAGGAATATCGTTCCAGTTGGCTGGGCATAGCCGTCATGAGCGCATTCGCCTGTTGCAATGGCGACACCTGGTCCAGTGAATTAGGCAGTGTGCTGTCCCAGCGCGATCCCATCTCTATCATCACTTGGCGTCGTGTGCCGCGCGGTACCAACGGAGGAATCTCTTTGATTGGTGTCGTGGTCAGTCTGTTTGGTGGTCTACTGGTGGGCATGGGCTATTTTGTGACCGTACGTTATACTGTAGAGGCCAAAATGTTACTGGTGAGTCCACCTCAATGGCCTATTATAGTCTTTGGTGGACTGGCCGGACTGTTTGGCTCGCTGCTAGACTCGGTGCTGGGAGGAATTTTGCAATATTCCGGCATTGATGCCCAAGGGAAGATTGTGGATGGACCGGGCAAGGACGTGCGTCATGTGAGCGGCTTAAAGATCTTGGATAACCACAGTGTCAACCTCATCTCCAGCATCGTCACAGGCGTCTCCATGCCATTGCTGGCTCTCAAGTTCTGGCCCGTCCGTTAAATGCCGATTCCTAGATTTTTTATATTTATATTAATGCTTCCACGCAAAGCGAACCAACACTAAACTAAAAGAAACGAGACTTTATACATTTAAATGTTGTTGCAACGATAGACTCGAAAACGAATGAGAGGGGGGAGGGAAGGAAAAAGTAAATTGTGAACTGTTTTGTACAACTTTCGGAAAATGTTAACTGTTGAACAAATGAATATTATTGTAATTAACGTTTTAGATTATAGAAAATGTGAATTAAAATATTTGTAAAGCAAATTGATATATGATTGACTCGTTTATTAGACACGATTTTTAGCAAAATGATACTGGAAAACATTGATATAAGGAAAATCAGGAGGAAACGGCATTTAAACAGCAGCCTACACAGGTGATGTGTAATCCTAAACTGGACATTAGATCGTACCTGCCGTACCTACATGTATATGAAAATTCATTTTTTTCTAGTTCTTTGCAGAACATGGCTTAACAAATTCAGCAGCCTCCACAGTTGAAGTGAAATCTAAGAACTGAAACCAGTTAAAGCTGAACATTAGATTGTACCTGCCTTGTTCCTACATGAAAATTCATTTTTTTTCTAGTTCTTTGCAGAACATGGCTCAACAAATTCAGTATACTTTATAGATAATTTAACGACCCTTTTTAGATAATTCTAATTCCCCATTAATTTGTCTTTGAACTTTCAATGTAGGCGTGGTCTGCTTTTAAAAAAATGTTGAGAAAATAATGTAGATTTTTCCATACATATTGGAACAAGCTACCTGTACGGAGGGCAAACGTCTAATGCAATTTATACTTTTCATAATAAACATAAGAAAGAACGTACAACTGAGCCAGTTTATTTGGTTTATTTAAGATACATTAAAGCGTAATGTAGACAAAGTGATCTCTGGTCACTTAAAACCATTTGAATAAAGTTATACTAGAGATTAATTTTAAGAAAAAATACTGTTGTATATTTTTTACATGAAGAGAATTTGTAATTGAGTAAGGTCTATATTTAATGCAATAAGGAATAACAGCAGAATTGTGCTTTTCCTACTTTTAAGGAAAGCTTTTATTAACTTTAAATGATTCTGTAGATGTATGTTCTCCGTCTCGAGGTCAGGATGATAGAAAATATAAAATTTTTTTTATTTTTTCTGATATATTTCGGTTGTTAAGTTTAAGACTTCACGTCACACAGTGCAGACGTGTAAAAATTTTGTTGCCCTTAAGACGGTTGCCGAAGAGCAACCGAAGTATATCGCAAAAAAGAAACATAAAAAAGTTTTTTCTATCATCCTGGCCTCGAGCCGGAGAACATACATCTACAAATAGAAAGGTCGCCAAATCACAATTGTTTAAATGATTCTGTGATAAAATTGTTTGGTCGGAAAGTAAAAGGTTCACACAGATTGGAAGCGTTATTACTGGTCATCGGATTTTGCATATTTTGAACCGCATGTCCGATTTAAGTTCTGATTGCACACATCTTATTTTTATTGATCAATGATCTGGGTCCGCTAAAAACAATTTTGCATAAATTGCATATTTGCATAAAAAATATATATATATTGTATGAAATTACATAATGATTCTGTGCTAACCATTTTCTGATTTTGTTGCAAATCTGTTGGAACTTGTAAATTAACGTCACCAATTCAACTTGTAATCAATTAAAATGCCGAAAATGAGGGATAAAAGCACACTTTTAATTCAAAAATGGCTAAGAGATTTGCCATCAAACTGTTTTGCAATACATATTTACATAGCAGGCACCCGACGTAAGTTGCTGCGCCCCCTTTAGAATTATAAACACAATACGAAGAAGTGAAGCTTAATAGACAATTGCCATCTATAAAATTTTCATGAGAATCTAATCTCATTAAATTTTGTTTCAAATTTCCCAAGTTTTTGGTCCGTATGATTTTCAACTCCTATTTGCCCGTCTATAAACCAGTCTTCGTGTCAATCTAAACTAACATAAGAATTTCGCAAATGTTAAAATTTCTTTAAACCGATTGACCGACACCTCCTATTTACTCGTCTTTAACTGCCAACTATTAAATCTTCATGATAAAATGAACTAATCATACAATTTTGTATACATCCGGATTTTTGGACCGCTTGATCTTGACCCGTCAATTTACCTGTCTACATTATAATCTAACTTATGCAAAAGTTTTGTAAATTTCTCAAATTTTTGGACCGTTGAATCTAACCATTTACGCGTTTCCAATTGCCATCTATCACATCTTAATGATTCCCAAAAATAAAATTTTGCAAATTTCGCGAAAAATCTAAGCTCAAATATTGATTTTGAAATTTTTTCCAATTTTTGGACAGTTCGGTCTACGCTTCCTATATTTACGCGTCTTTAATTGCCATCTATCCAACCTTCATAGTTAGTTTAGGTCCTTTGAAAATTTTGAAAATTTCGCGATTTTCTTGACCATTTGATCTTCTCCTCCTATTTACCCGACGTTTTACCGTTCTTTATGATAATCAAAACTCAAATGAGAATTTTTGAAATTTCGCGATTTTCTTGACCATTTGTTTCACATTTTCTTTATTTACACGTGTGCTCTAGTCGCCCATCAAATCTTCATAAAATTCTAAAATGAATGAATACACAATTTGAAAATTTTTTCAATATTTTAGAACTTTCAAGCTACACCTTTCATTTGCTCGGTCTACAACTTCCATTTAACCGTCTATATATGCCATCTATATGTTTTTTATGATAATCTAAGCTCAAGAATGCGAATTTTTGTAAATGTCGCCATTTTTATACATTTTTTATAGAAATACATATTTTGCATATTTATTGCATATTTTGCATATTTATTTGCATATATTGAATAAGCAGTTTTCAATGTTAAGAGAGTTAGTAAATTAGTATAAATCCATATTTTCAACTCAATCAATCTTCATTTAAAAAAGTGCATAAAATCTGATGTCTAGTTATTACTTTAAGTGTATATATCTTTTTACAAAATCAAGTTATTATTATACCCTTGTAGAGAGTATATTAAAATTGTCGAGATGTTTGTAACGCATAGAAGAAAGCATCTCCGACCACATAAAGTATATATATGCTTGATCAGCATGACGAGCTGAGTTGATATAGCCATGTCCGTCTGTTTCTATGCTATCTCCTTCGTCAGTTTTAAAGCTATCTTAACCAAACTTTGCACGAAGTCTTTTGGTACAAATACGCAGCAGATTTGTCGGAACCGGCCAGATCGGATGACTATATAATATAGCTGCCATAGGAACCATCGGTCGAAAATGTTGTTTTAGTGAGAAAAACTTTTTTGTCTTCAACGCAAACGTCCCCAAAACCTCGTATTTTTAAGTTTTCACATAATTCCACCAAGTTTGATAGGACAACTTTATAGTATAGCTGCCATAGAAATTGGGTGTAGAAAATGTATGTAGTAGGCCTTATCAAAAATATGTACATTTCATCAGGAATCAGGCTACTAATTTATATAAATCATACAAGCTATATACAAGGGTGTATAAACTTCGGTCGAGCCGAAGTTAGTTTTACTCTATTCCATGAAAAATTGCCCACTCAAATTTATTTTGCTCGAAATAATTTTTTTCGTATTCTTTCTAGTAAAATAGTATTTACGTATTTTCAGCATTTTGCCGAAATATGCTTAATTCACGGGAAAAATGATTTTAAAATTTAGCTATTTAAAAAATTGAATTATTTTCAATTGCTTGCTGGCCAAAGCCAAAAAATAAATATTTAAAATATCTGTAAATTTACATCCGATAAAAAAATTTGTTTGGTTACCTAATCGCGAGAAATACTTAAGTAAACAAAAATTAATTGCCGCGAAAGGGACGATTATATTTTCTTAATGTTTTTCTCAATATTTGGTCTGATATCCCCAGGAAATCGAATAGTTCCAGAGTTATGGACTTTTTTTTATCATTTATTTAACAATAACAATATCAATCAACAATTGTTACAATCAGTAACAATATCAGATTTAGTATGTAAACCTATAATTCATGAGTCGGACGTTTTAAGGTGTCTATAAACAGTAAATTATTCGTTTGCTCTTGGCCCTGACATGATTTCCAGCTGTGTCCGTAAAAAACTGTGCTTGCTTCCTTTCACAGCCATTAACCAAACTTTTTCAAATGTCAATTGACCAAAGCTATTTTCCACCCATTTGGAAGGAGTCTTTTATCATCCCGCTGCACAAAAAGGGAAAAAGGTCGGACATCGAGAACTATCGTGGCATTGCAAAACTAAGTGCTATCCTTAAACTTTTTGAAAAATTGATCACTGAATAACTGCAGCATCAATGCACCCATCTCGCCTTGTCAACACGTTTTTATTAAAAGCAGATCTACTGCGACAAATCTTCTGGAGTTCACTAATTCAATTAGTCGTGGCTTTCTTAATCAATTACAGACCGATGTCGCCTTTACTGACTTAAGTAAAGCATTTGATTCGGTCAATTCGGTCCCGCATTTGTCGGAACCGGGCGGATCGGATGACTAAAGCATATAGTTGCCTTAGGAACGATCGGTCGAAAAAGTAGATTTGGTGAAAAAAACTTTTTTGTCTTCAAACTCAAACGTCCCAAACCTCGTTTTTATAAGATTTCTATGCTTTCACATAATTCCACCAAGTTTTTTGAAAATCGGCCAACTATATAAGTATAGCTGCCATACAAAAGACAGTTCTCAAAAAAGTCTTAGTAGGAAAACTTTTTTGTTTTGTTACTGATCAATATTATATGCTACCACACAGTTCTGCCAAGTTTGATTCAAGTCGGATGACTATAGACTGTAGCTACCATAGAAGCGATCGGTCGAAAAATTAGTTCTAGTGAGAAAAACTTTTTTGTTTTAGTATGTAAGTAGAGTCCTTATACTTTCCAATTGTGAATACTATCAGTTTCCATTTTGGGGAGTTTGCTCAAAATCTGCTGAATATAACGTACTGATGCCATATAACAAACCTGCATGCAAATGGTTTAGTAACGAGATTTTATGTGTAACTAACTTTATTGTACAAATATAACTTAAGCTTACAATTATTGTTGAGTCGAACGGAGCGAAGCGGGCGCCACCCGCGCGTTATCCAAGCCAGCCGGAAACTGCGCGCCAGGGATGGCGCGTGGGTTGTCGCTCTGCTACTGCGTCAGGGACGGTGCACGATGAATAGTGTGATTACAGCTCTTATCCTTTAGTTCACATTGTACCGTTGGACGCATTGAAGTTTGTTGGAGAAACGCCTGGACTGTGTTGCCTTAATGGCAAAGTGAAATTATCAGTATCACCTAAGCCGTTGCTTCGAGGCGATACACCAGAATCACGACATTTTCTAGCAATTACATTTAAACATTCAAGATTAAGGCCAGATTCACCATCGAATTGGATCATTACAACCTGTTGAAGATGCAGAAGAGTAATTCTTAAAATTTTTTTCATGGAGGAACAACTTAATACCAACATCAAGAATGTGGTATTTTTGAGATATTTTACAACAAAATTCTTATTGTTAATCTAAGAAATTTAAGAGAATCATTTAAAAAATTAAGAGAGATATTTCGAAAATCTCAATAAATGAAGAAAAATAAAAAGTCTGTTTCGTAAGAAACCTGATGATCAATGTAAATCACGCGACGATACTCAAAGGAAAATTCAAAGGTCGGCCAAGTAGACCGCTTAAATAAAGAGTTTGACTAGGGCTTGAAGTATGAAAAGCAACAACGTCTACTGATGAGTGAATTTTGGTAAATTCCGAAACAGCCTGTCCAGACTTACCATTGCTATTCCAAAATGTTGTAAGTTATCTCTGTTAAAAAAATGGTATTGATTTGTATTAAATTATAATCAATCCTGACCTTTGACCCAGCACAAACAAAAACTTTGACTAAATCAAAAACAGGTCGCAAAAACCTAGTATAGGTGAGGAAGTTATCAATCCGAGGACTACGATGATTCCAACCGATATGTCCTTTGAGTTTCAACGAATTCAATTTCCGATAAGTCTTGCATTCACCATGACGATTAACAAATCACAAGGCCAATCCTTGAGTATTTGTGGTCTGAATTTGTTCTGGTGTCTGATTACAAAAAGAAATATGTCGTATTTTATTAGTTTCATTAAAGCAAATGTCTTGCCGTCATGTCATTTTCTTTAAATATATTATCCTAATTATCCTAATGAACTATTGATCTTAATAAATTTTGAGCATTCATCTTATTACGTTAATTAAAATTAATACATTAAGTTTAGCTAAAAGGTATCACTACATTCATTGTAGATTATAGTTTGTTGTTGGGGAATAGCGCACTGCGACCAATACTGATCTATTGTGCCCCCATACTTTGTTTACAACTCTCCTAGCAGCCCTATTTCCTGTACGAATGTCAGGATTTTCGTGGGTTCCAGGTTACTTATATTGTGGGGGGGTAAGCTGTGTTCCCCAAAACTGCTGA
>JBAMBO010000746.1:0-25357 GCA_037044535.1 Lordiphosa magnipectinata | reverse complement strand
CACTATAAACCGTACAGAACTGGAGTCGAAAAATTATGCGGCCTATGCAACATGCGTTAAAAAGAAGATATAAAGCATTTTCTAGGAAATTGCCCCATTTTAAAGAAGATACGATTCCTGCACTTCCAGCGTACATCAATCTCTGAAGAAGACCTTGCTGGTATTCTTCACGGGGAAAATTGGATGACTTTAGCGTCATACATCCATGATGGTCGACTATATGGGGAGAGGTGTTCAAATGGTGATTTTTAATCACAACTGATGACCGGAGTGCCAACTTCTTGATGAAAGATCCAATATCTCGTTACGAGCGGTGAAGTTGGGTGGTGTAGTCAAGATTTTAGTATCTCTTGGCCCTTGAAAAAATTAGCTTTTCTTCTTTATTGGAATTGGCAACAGACGGTGATTTGAGATCATTAATTTATTGAAAGATTAATTTGTTTTGTTAAGCCAGTTATAACAATTTATATATGTCAACAAAAATTTTTATCAATAAACCCCTTCTACTACTACATAGATTTATTATTATTTTTTTTTGGTCCGGACAACATTCAGTACATTTTCAAAGGGAAGATCTATTTGAAAACCCTAGCTTTGGAGGAAATGTTTGATTGTCAGACTGGCGAAAATTTTAAGAATACAGTTGATTCCATTTTAAGTCGTTATGGAATTCAATAAAATCACATATAGGTCATTCTTTTATAAACCGAACAGTTAAAAAACTCACCATTTTTGATTTCAATAAAAAAAAAAACCGAAATTAGATCTCGACATGCGCACCAAAACGTAATTCGCAGTTTGCAAATATTTATAAACAATCTCACAAATCGCCAAAAACGGAAAAATGGAAAAAAAAGGGTTGGTTTATCGGACAGATCTCGGGTTGATATTGCTGAATAGTATTTTAATGTATCTACTAAAATAATAATTTAATAACTTTTTAAATTATTTTATAATATTAAGTAATTGTTGCTAAATTTTATATATAATTTTTTCTCAAGGTTAACCACCATGATATAGGTTTTAAGAACATACATTTCATTGCCCTAAACATAGCTTAAACTACGGTGCTTTAAAAAAAATGGAGACTTTTATAGTTTAAAAGATATTAGTTTTTGAAGTTATAAACAAATAAAAATATGGCCTTAAATAAAGCTTTGCCAAGATGTTAGTTTCAAAGCAATGTGACTGAAACTTGGCAATTAAGCTTTATATTTATCAAGCTTTTAAAAAAGGTCTACTTCAGGCAGATCGGACGTATATATCATATACCAATACCGATCTATTGTGCCCCCATACTTTTACAACTCTCCTAGAAGCCCTATTTTCTGTACGAATGTCAGGATTTTCGTGGGTTGTAGATTACTTATCTTGTTGGGGCGTGTGCTGTGTTCCCTAAATCTGTTGAATCTGCGCCTCGCTAGAGCATCGCAGTGGACTAGTATATGTTCTGAGGACTCCTCCTTCTCTTCACAGTATCTACATAGTTGGGTGTTTACTATTCCCAGCTTGTACAGTTGACCCCGCAGCCTGCAGCGGCCCTTGTAGAGCCCTGTCAGGATTCTGAGGGCATTCTTTCCTTGTTGGATCAATATCTGGAACCTTATCAGGTTGTGGTCCACTATTAATGCTTTTGCTTGTGACATGCCCCTGGTGTTTACCCAGGAGGCTGGTGTTTACCCAGGAGGCTGTCCATCAGTTTTAAATCTATCTTTTGGTACAAATACGCTGCACATTTGTCGGAACCGGCCGAATCGAGCAACTATAGCGTAGGAACGATCGGTCGAAAAAGTAGTTTTAGTGGAAAAACCCTTATTTCTTTTCAATGGTAGCGTCTGTATACTTTCCAGTTGTGAATATTACCGATTTCCACCGGATTTCGGGAAAATTTGGTCAAAATCTGGCAAGAAAATTGTTAAAGTAGTGACGCCATCTATTGCTGAGTTTGCAAAATAACTCAGCTAAGAATGTTAATTTACTTATATAACTAAAATTACACAAGCAGCAAGGGTGTATAAAAATCGGTAGAGCCGAAGTTAGCTTTCCTCTACTTTTTAAGTATTGAGATAGATCAGTAAAAACCAGGGAAGCAAACCTAAACTTCGAAAAATGTTTTCTCCGGGGTTCGATCATAACAGGTCCAACTTCATTAGAAATAGGAGAGGCGTTTTCACCCCCAACTTTCACTTGATGTTTTAGTTCCGCCACTCCCATCACACCAGTGTGAACGAAGTAGAGGTGGTGGCCATTCAGAAAGCTGACACTTACATGAGCACACTCTCGGTCAAAGAAGGAAATGCCTTTATATACTCGGTCAGTCAAGCCAGCTACAACCCTGGAACGTCATGTGTCAAAAGTTACTTCAAATGTACATGTACAAAAAAAGAAGGACTTTCCAGAGAATAAGGCACTAAAAAGCTCACCGAATGTTAACTATACCTGATTGAGATCGTACAATACTGTAGTATCACCTGGTACCGGGGACTGGACAACGGAACATATACTACGTTTATACACACAAACTTTATTGTGATTAATGCCCTTTAAAGTATGTCTGCCGACAAGCTTTACACAAAGCCGAAATACTACGTCGCGCTTCGGATCGTTGGAAAAACCTTTTCTTCAGTGCGGTAGCAAGACTTACGTGGCCTACTTTCTACCTAAAACGCGCCCAAATCCCTTTTAGGTCACAGAAGGGAACACTTATCGCTTGTGTTAGGAGCTCTGACGGGTCACATATCACGACTTCTGTACAAGAGGTAGATATAAGGAAGTGGAGGAAACGGTACAACACCTGCTCAGTGATTGACCCGCTTTGAAAAAAAGAAGAATTAATATACTTGACCAACCTCTCATACTCAACCTCTCAAATACGAGAGCTGGAGATTCTACCTCTACTTAAATTTATTCTGCATCAGTAATCAGGACACACCTCGGGATTAATAATGAGGCCACGAGGCCAAAGTGAGAGAATGGCTTGTCTAACCTAAGCCAGACTCAAAGAATAAAGATTATCATATCTGAAATGCTACAAAAATCCCAGCGATTGTCGTTCTCAGAAATTACAACCTAATCCAACCTAAGCCAGACACAACAGAACAAAGAATATCATATCTAAAATTTTACAAAAATTCTTGCGATTCAATAAATTATAAACCAAGATTTTAACTTTGAGGTTCGATTCTTTTAAAAACCAGACCAATAGCTTTAAGACGGTTTCGAATCTCCGCAACAAACGCTTTTGCAGAATTTTAGGGGTTTGCATCCTTGGTTATAATTGTTAGCAAAAACTAACCCGTATTACAAAATGTTCGTATTACGTTTACCATTAATGTCGTCGATGATGGTCGGGCGTGGCGTACCAGTAGTATGTGTGGCTGCTGGTGCGGGAGGTTGTGGGTTCGATCCCGCCTCGGACCATCTAATAGAAAAAGTTGTTTCTTTCTTTAGAAAAAAGCTTTTACACACCCGATCACCTTCAACAGCTACTGGCGCCAGCTGTGAAGTAGATAGCCATGAAAAAGCAAAAATTCTCTAACTATTGCCGTTCGGATTCGGCGTTAAACTGTAGGTCCTTTTCTCTTGTGCGAAAAATTATAAGCACACACGCCACGAGATTGAGAGAGGCTTGGCCCTGGCCCTCCTGGAGGTGCTGTTTGAGCCAATTTTACCTTTACTTTATTAATGTCGTCGAACTTAACGAACTGATGCCAGATTTGATGTCAATTTGTTGCTTCGAAAGTCACTCCAAGCTGAAAAATGTGTATTGATCTTTTTCTCTGACCTTTGCCAAATAGTCCACTCAAATGTATAAGTTCCTACATACAATTCTACTAGTTTATGCGTTAAAAATGTTAAGGATAATAGATAGAAAGATTTGGGAAAAAAGAAAATTTTATATTCTTTGTCCCAAAGTCAATTAAAAAAATTATCCAAAAATTTGGAAATAGAGTTCATAGTCACAAAAATAAGCGATACTTTTTTGTATAGATAGGGAAATTTAAATTGTTAATTTGAAAATGTATATGATCCTTTAAAGAATTCGTAATATAATATAACATTTAGAATATTTCCGTTTTGCAAAGCTTTTTACTTTATTAATATTTTTTTATATTATCCGCAATTGAAGTTTGTTTGATTTTATAAATGTCAAGGATTAAGATTGACGTTGTTCAGTTTATTTTTTATATAGATTTTCACATCAGTTTTTAAAAGATTATTCCTTATCAGTTTAAATAGTTAATCACTTATGCTCCATAATTTTTATTTAAATATTTTATTTTGTTCTTTCATAAAATTCTCTTGAATCTTTCTCAGTTCAAAACTTCATCACTTTCACATCCACTTTATTTCTGTCACATATATCCTTGCTTTTCCACAGCGCCACCTACTTTTCTTCGCCTGACGTGTCCCCGAATGCAAAGTCAACTGTTAATTCCGAGCAACTTCCGAACGCGACAACTGCTGGATTGCGAATAACATAGCAATGTCCGAGCATCCAAACTCTAGAGCTAAGAATTTCAATTTGAAATTTCAATACATTTGCATTTGGCAGCATGAATATTTATGTACGTGCGAGTATATACGTAGGATTCCTCCAAGCCATTAAAGAGAACATAGAAGCTCTTATCGCCCGCCTCTCTCCCCCATACGGAGACAGACTAGAGGCAGAACCCGTCCACTTAGTGCCATTCATTTGAGTGTGTGTCGTCTATTCCATTACATGTGCGAGTATCAACAACTTTGATCGTGTCAATCGATCACACTTGGTGGTGGGCATTACAACATCGCCAATGGGGGAGACTTTTGACCCATTTTTGAGGAAATGTGCTGCCATTTATTAGCATATAAAGATACGCAATTGTTTGTATCTTATGGTTTTCCGTTTTCAAGTGTGTCCCTGCCCCCGGCTCATTAGCATTAAATGCCCATGTGGCTGTCTTCTCTCTGTAAATTGGGAATTCGGCGGAAGTAGAACTGAAGTGTGTGATAACCTTTGAGTTCGATTTGAGTTTTTTTTTTTTTTTTGCTATTTTATTGGTGTGGGTATGGGTTTATTTCAAGGCTATAGCCAATAGGCGTATTTTTAATTGGAAACCCAGTTTGATAAGATCAACAAGAACATCAAGTAACAAATTGCCTAGGCCCATTGAAATAAATTTGCATGTACCCAAAACCATTTCCGAATCTATTGAGAACATCTAAAGAGTCGAATAAATGAATGAAGATTCAATTTACTCAGCTTGTCTGGTGAATGAAATATTGGTGGCTGGCAGAAAAAAATATTACAATTTCAAAATATCTTTATAGATATAACTGAAAATAATATTTAACAAATATGTAACTGTAAAATGTGCGTTTTTTGATAAGGATTTAACACGTAAAGAAAATGCCCAAATATTGGGGGCCTAGGTTGGTTTGCAAAAAGCTCGAAAAATCCATCCACAGAACTTTAAGAAATTGCATTTTCTTATTGGAAAATCTAGTTAGAAGGCTTGTGTCCAATATAAAGTTCCATCTCTAAAACAGGGCTGCTTCTCTCTGGTTAGTCAAAGATTGCATCTCTTACCCTACTGGCTACCGTCTGCTAGTGCGTGGGGGCAGAGCCACCTTGAGGGCTTGGTAAGTCCATTTTCCAGAAACTGCTTCTTCAGCAGATTGCAGTGACATGCTGAGTTTGGACTCTCAATTGACTTATTTAAGTTCCTGCAACACAGAGATTGAAGAGGAGAATGTTCAGCACAGAGGCTAAAAACAATCTGTGTGGGTTGTCTTAAAAATTTGGTAATATTCCCCAAAATAAAGCACAACCTACTGTCTTTTATTCAATTATTACAGCTCACTTTATCTCGTTTAAAAAAAAAAAACACAAAAACTTTGGCTTCTAAAAAAAACATTAAAATATTTATGTATAATATAAATATTAAGTATAAACTTTATACTATACTATATACTATACTATAAAGTAAAAAAATAGAGAAAAGCTAGCTTCGGCTTGCAGCTCGTGTAATTTATATAAATAAAAATTTTTAATGATTTTTACTCAACAATTTAATTTTCGCTTTGAACAATATCTTTGAACGATATCCTTGAAAACAAAAAAGTTTTTCTCAGTAAGAATTATTTTCTGACATTGCAGAGGGTACACTCAGAAAAATATTTTTCTATATTAAAAAAATCGCCCTGGAATCAAAATCGCATTAAAATTTAAAAAAATTCTATATTGAATAAAAAAATTTCTGCATTTTAGAAAAGTTGGCCTAAAAAATAATTTTTTAGAAAACTTTAGTTTACTTTACTTTATTGCCTTTTCTAATTATACCCTTGCAAAGGGTACGCACAAAAAAAAGCTGTGGTTAAATTTAACCGATATTTTGGGTTAGAAATGCGCCAACCCAAAAAGTCGGTAAAATTCACAAAATTTGACAGTAACTATCACGTAAATCTTTACGCAAAGAGAACTATTGCAATAGTAAATCTAACTGAAAATATCGTTTAGAAATGCGCCAACCCACAAAATTAGTAATATTAACCGATGCGTACAGTAAGTAAATTTTATTACTGTGTGTACAGAAATTTTACCATAAAAATAGTAATTTAACAGCTGTTACTCAACTGAAGAAAAGTAGGGTTGGATACTATTTTTGCTGTCACAAGTTGCTAATCTACTTGAGCTCATCATCATCCCAAACCAGAAGAGGCAACCTTAATACCCCCACCCACCAATTTTGGTTCTGAAACAATTGTTTGAATTAAACATATTTTTATTTTATTTGAAAATTTTTTACTTACTTAGGGGGGAATTCGAATTCTGGGCCCTTGGACTGAACACGATTGGACGGACGTCTTTACCAGTTACGCTACGGCGCGCGTTAATAGAAACGCGTCTAACATAGTACGTGTATTGAATCTGCCTAACCACATGCACGAAAAATTTCTTAAATGTCGCATAAATGAGACCACTAGTAATTCTCAAGTTCAAATTCAGTGAAAGTACAATATAAATATAAGGGCCAAACTGAAATTTTCTCAATCAACAATTTTCGCGGTTAGATTTACTGTCGGTAGAGTTAGTCCGTGAAGCAACAAAATTCATTTAAAAAGTTATACTATTTGTGCGGTAAGATTTACTTGTGGGTACAGTTAATTGCTGCAAAAACAAAGTATGAGATGAAAAAATCACGTCAGAGTAACTATTTCTATGGTAAAGTTACTGTTAGTTAGCAGTAACTTATTAAAACAACAAAATATGTGAAAAAATATTTGTGGTTGAATTTACTCAGCGTACGTACAGTTGTTAAATGCAACAACAAAATACGAGCTAAAATAAATACGTGAACTTTACAATTTCTTCTGTAGATTTTACTGTTAGCACAGTTACCAAGCAACAACAAAACCACATGCATAAAAAATTTCGAAAAAAGTTACTGTCATCGCAGTTAATATTACCCACCAGATTTTTTTGTGTGTATTATAATTTTGCCCAGAAGTTTGCAACGCATAGAAATATTCATTTCCGACCCCATAAACTATATATATTCTTGATCAGGGCGACGAGCTCAGTTGATTGAGCTTTGTCCGTCCGTCTGTCTGTCCGTCTGTCTGTCTGTCCGTCTGTTTCTACGCAAACTAGTCTGTCAGTTTTAAAGCTATCGGAATGAAATTTTGCACAGAGTCTTCTTTTTACTGCACGCTGCCAATATGTCGGAACCGACCAGTTTGGATGACTATATCTTATAGCTGCCATAGGAACCATCGGTCGGAAAATGGGTCTAACTGAGAAAAACTTTTTTGTTTTCAATGTTAGCGTCTTCAAACTCGTCCATTTTTATTATTAAATGCTTTCAAACAGATTTGCAAACTTTGGTCAAAATCGGATGACTATAGCTTATAGCTGCCATAGGACAGATCGGTCGGAAAATGGGTCTTAGTGAGAAAAAATTTTTTTGTTTTCAAGTAAACCGTTCTTAAGGTCGGTGATTCTTAATATTAAAAGCTTTAAAAGTAATTTGCAAAAGTTGATCGACAGCGGTTGACTATATCTTATGGTTGCCATAGGACCGATCGGTACTAAGAAAATGGTTCTTAGTAAGAACGTTTTTTTGTTATTAATGTTAGTGTCCTTAAACTCACTGATTACGAATTCTATATGCTTTCAAATATATTCGCAAAATTTGGTCGAAATCAGATGACTATATCTCAAGGCTGCCATAGGACCGATCGGTCGGAAAATGAGTCTTAGTGAGAAAAACTTTTTTGTTTTAAATTTTATCTTTCTTAAACTCGGCGTTTGTTAATTTGATATGTTTCCAAAAAAATTCGCGAAATTTGGTCGAAATCAGATGTTTATCCGTCGGAAAATGAGTTTTAGTTAGAAAAATTTTTGGGTTTTATGCAAGCGTTCTTAAACTGTGACATTTCAAAAACAGCATTTGCAAGGGTATAAAAACTTCGGCACAGACGAAGTTAGCTTGGCCTTCTCGTTTTTAGGGTGATTTCGCCTTTGATTTAAGAAAATATTTGTTACCAATTTACGGTATTTTGCCCTAAAATTAAGAAAATAAACCCTAATTTTAAGAAAGTTTTTCTAAAGAAATATAAAACGAGAAGTAAAGCTAACTTCGTCGTGCTGAAGTTTTAATACAATTGAAAAAGTTCGCTTCAACGGTTAGCGATTTCGACCAAACTTCGCAGATCAGCTTAAGACATATAATATTAACAACAGTGATTGGAAAGGTATTCAATTTTCTTACCTTGGTAAGGTACAAGGTAAAAGTCAAAAAATATATTTAGGTTAGGTAAAAGGTATACGGAACTTCCAGTACAGGTTCAAAAAATGTACTTTTAAATTTAAAAGAATGGTTTAAAAATGGAATATTGTACTTTCTGTCTCATATGCTATCCCAATTTTGTAACGTAACATCAGCTTCGAAAATTTCGTCACCTTGTTTGTTTTGTTTTTGTGTATTTGGCCTCCACAGCTAAAAATTCTTTCAATAGAACGTTTCAAATATTTTTTTACTTAAGTAAAGATTCAAAAGATTTGCTATAATCGGCAAGATAAGTTAAGTCTTCCATTTCAATGTTTTCATGTGTACCGGGTACCGAATCGAAACCGAAAACCGAAATTAATTGAAAACCGAAATAGAACCTTTAGCCGAAACATCCATTTCGGTACGTACCGGAACCGGAATTCGTTTCGGGATTAAGCCCTGAACACTTATGGTGATATGCAATTCACGTCAATTTAAATTTTGGAAGTATCATAGTGGACAAAACCAAAGTCTAAGGAAGAGTTATAGAGCCCGTTCAGCATCCTTCGTGACAACTAAGTTCAAAGTGTGTGATGCGCATCTAAAGTGCCTTGGCAAAATAATTTCAACAACAGCTGAACTATCCAGGTCTATTACTTTTAAATCAGACTCTTCTAAAAACTGTACACCATTAATGCTTTACAGAAGTTGGATGAATTACACTGTAACATTTTTTTGAACTCAAAAAAGTTGATAGCGTGGAGACCAAAAAATTCTGAAAGGGTATGATGGTAGTATAAAAACCCTGTCTGGGTTTAGTCCGATTAGCTGCCGTTTTTATACTCTGTACCGAAGGTACATAGAGTATATTAAGTTTGTGCAAAAGTATGTAACAGGGAGAAGGAATCGTTTCCGACCCTATAAAGTATATATATTCTTGATCAGCATCAACAGCCGAGTCGATATAGCCATGTCCGTCCGTCCGTCCGTCCGTCCGTCCGTCCGTCCGTCCGTCCGTCCGTCCGTCCGTCCGTCCGTCCGTATGAACGAAGAGATCTCAGAGATGGTAAGAGATAGAGGTTTGACATGTATGGGGCATATATTTCTTATAGTTGCAGGCAGATCAAGTTTATTTTCAATTTTTGCCACGCCCACTCCCGCCCCCGCAATTTGGAAAAAACGTCATATCTCCTACAGTTTTGAAGATAGATCGTTCGTACCTTCTAGAGATACCTTGTAAACAAAATTATTTATCGATTTGCTGAAGGAATGATAAAGATCGGATGAACGATACTCAAGTTATGAGCAAAAAACGGCCAGTAAACACCCAGCACCACCCCACCCACCACCGCAGCATTTTATTGAACGGCAATCTTAGTGAGAGAGAGAGAGAGAGAGAGAGAGAGTGAAACTTAGAGATGAGCGCGTATAGCTCGTGAGCAAATGCGAGCTGAGATGTTAAGGGTACAGAGTATGTTATAGTCGGGCTTGACCGACTTTCTTTCTTGTGTTTTTATTGCACTTTGAACTTTTCAGCTTCAGAGTAGGACTAACGATTCCATATCTCATAAACTTATTTGAATTTTGCTTTTAAATTTTTACCAAAGTTGTTGCTCTTGGTTTGACCTACAAAACATTTCTTTGTAGCTAATCAAAAAAATTACATCTTCATACTTAAAATTACAAAAGTTCAACTTCATCTTGAGACCCGTTGCAGATTTGGCCAAGTAATTCAGCACAAAGTTGTAGCTTAGACCAAAAGAATCAAACCGTAAGAACGAACCAACCATTTAGTTACTCTTTCATATAGTTATAGGCCCACAAGCACGTACAACTGTCCAAAAAAACTCGAGTTATTTTTTCTTACTATTTTCTTGATTTAAAACAAAACTATCGAAATTTTTGACTGTGTCAGCCAATTGGTACCAAAAATTGCCATTTTTCGAGTTTTGGTTCCAATTCTACATGCTTAAGGGCCCGTAACTATACGAAGGACCAATCGAATGAAGTTGATATGTTCCAAACGTTTGTTTATTTAAGTCCAAGCTACGTTTTTGTCCTGCATTGTTTAGTCAAATTCGTTACAGTTTTCAAGACAAAGTTGAGAAACAGTACAAAATGAGGGGAAAACATGATATGGAGTTGCAAATCCCAATCAGAAGCTGAAAACTTAAAAAAGCAATAAAAAGAAAACGGCAGCTAACCAGGCCAAACCCAGCGAAGGTTTTTGTACTAACATCATAATTTTTTCAGAATTTTTTGGTCTCGACTCTATTATCTTTCTAGTGTTGCACAGTGTTATCTGTAACTGTTCCACATATATTGGTATTTCTAAGTTCGTATTTGCTATGAACTTCAGCTAATATAGTAGCAAGCATTTCATGTGTGTGGGAAAATCGCACACGTTTATATGCGACCACGAGAGAATGACGATGTAGATTGCTATCTATATAGTGGTCAGCTACACCAAAGTAGCTTTTGTTATTGCTACTCCAGATATCGGCAGTCGTACAAATAAAATGAGTAATTGGAAAATTAACAGCAATGTTTATCTTATACTATTCTATTTTCACTTTCGTAAAAATTTCTCGTTTTAAAACAGGGTTTTAGCACAAAATTGGTGTTAAAATCGCAAAATTTTTGCGAAAGTTAAAATGGGAGCACGGCTTATAGTCCTCCTTCCTCTTATCTAGCTAGGATCGTATAGTTTTTGAACAGGGAATGTTTACTGGAGGTACAGTGATAGCCACAAACAGGTCCCTGAAACTTTTTTCTTTAACATGGCAGCGCGGCAACATCTTGGCTGTAATATAATCGACGCGAAAAAATCTCGTACGAAAAGTACCAAGTCCCTTACCTATTGAAGCCTAGTACTGAGGACGTTCGAATTTTCCTTTCGTCACAGTATTTCATATAATTAGAAACACCTTGGCTTAGTTTTGATGCTCATGTGCTTTTAGAAAGTGTTTCAATTTATGTGAAATACTGTGACAAAAGGAAAATTCGAACGCCCTCAGTACAAGGCTTATCAAGGTAAATGAAAATTAAAACCTAGGTAAGGTAAAAGGCACTCGAATTTGAAAAGGTAAAAGGTTCACAAAATATGTATCTAGGTATGAACCTAGGTATTTGTACCTAGGTACTTCCAAACACTGATTAACAATGACTGAGTTCCAGAGCGCTAATATTGAAAACAAAAAAGTTTTTCTCACTAAAACCCATTCTTCGACATTGCATTTCTATGGCAGCTACAAGAAGCAGTCATCCGATCCGGTTCCGAAATATAAGCAGCGTGCATTCAAAAGAAGACTCTGGTGAAAATTTCGATATATTCAAAACTGAGGGACTAGTTCACGTAGAAACAGACAGACGGACGGACAAAGCTCAATCGACTCAGCTCGTCATGCTGATCAAGAATATATATATACTTTATGTGGTCGGAGATGATTCCTTCTATGCAGTGCAAACTCCTGGGCAAAATTATAATACACTTTTCAAGTGTATAAAAAAAAAGACAAGTGAGAAAGTCGGTCAAGCCCGACTATAACATACTCTGTACCAGTTACGCTCATCTCTAAGGTTCTTTCTCTCTCTATCTCTCTCTCTCTCTCTCTATCCCAAAGAGTGTGTTTGTTTGTATACAGTGGTGGTTGGCTGGGTGGGTGCAGGTGGGGGAATTGATATCTTTTTTTGCTCGTAACTTGTGTATCGCTCATCCGATCTTTATCATTCCTTAAGCAAATCGATACATTTTTTTTTTGATTACTAGATATCTCCAGAAGGAACGAACAATCTATCATCAAAACTGTGGGAGATATGACGTTTTTTCAAAATTGCGGGGGCGGGAGGAGGCGTGAAAAAATTGAAAATAAACTTGATCTGCCTGCAAGTATAAGAAAAATATGTCCCATACATGTTAAACTTCTATCTCTTACCATCTCTGAGATCTGTGCGTTCATACAGACGGACAGACAGACGGACATGGCTATATCGACTCGGCTGTTGATGCTGATCAAGAATATATACACTTTATAAGGTCGGAAACGATTCCTTCTCCCTGTTACATACTTTTGCACAAACTTAATATACTCTGTGTACCTTCGGTACAGAGTATAACAAATTGCCCTTGCTGTGACTTGATCACAGGCATCGACCAATTGCGTACTTTCTTAACTATGGTTTTGACGCTACGTCTTGCTTAAGGCTAATAGTCGAGTAGGCTGTTCAGCATTTGGGAAAGATTAACACATGAGACTTGAGTCCCGGGTTCAAGTCCCAGTTAAAGCCTAGTACTGAGAGCGTTTGAATTTTCCTTTCGTCACAGTATTTCACATAAATAGAAACACTTTCTAAAAGCACATGAGCATCAAAGCAAAGCCAAGGTGTTTCTAATCATATGAAATACTGTGAAGAAAGAAAAATTCGAACGCCGCCAGTACACAGTGGTCGCTCCCATACGACAAAAATAAAAAAACCGAAATCAAAATTTTACACTTTGAAGCATGTCGATCATATCATAAATAAATTATCTTTTTGAAACAAACGGTTTTTTTTTTGTGACCATTCGCTCTCTGTGAAAAAATCCCTTAAAGTTATACCTCGTGCTAGGCATTTCAGTGCGTTGTGTTTTGTCTCACGGTGACAATAAAGTTAAAAGAAATCAAATTAACAAATTAAAGGTCCAATAGCTTCTTAATGATATGGATATCATTCGAACAGGTATTAACTATGATTTGAGTTATTTAACACATTGTTTAATGTGGTGGTATATCGTATAAAACAAAAGAAAATCATAAATTACCTTTTGTGAGTGTTTTTCGTTTACTGTTTGTACTTTCCCTTAAGCTTTTAGTTGTGATGTCGATCGACTACGATGTTTATGTTTATTATTATTAATTGTTAATAATAATAGATTAATATAAAAAAACAATCAGCTGCCCGGAGCTGCCCAGCGTCATAATGTTCTGATCCGAGTGCAGCAGGTATTTGTGTTTTGTTGTTTTTGCTTTCCATGTTATGTGCTCTGGTATGTGTTTGTTATTGTTATATGTGTAGTAAATGTCACAGGTCTTGACAAAAAACTTAGTTAACAGATGCGCCGCCGTTTTGCAGGCTTTAAATTCTGGCTACAAAATAAATGTAGACAAATTTAGAGATTATGCGCTGGAGACAGCAAGGGGACTTGTGGAAACTTATCCTTGGTATTACATGCCAGCTTCGGTGCATAAAATATTAATACACGGTCCTGAGGTTATTAACAGATATTAGTATCGATTGGAGAGCCCTCTGAGGAAGCTGTAGAGGCTAAAAATAAAGATATTAAAAAATACAGATTTCAACATACTAGAAAAATCTCGCGATCCGCAACTAACTCAGACCTTCTAAATAGATTACTACTAAGTTCAGATCCTCTCATAAGTGGATTAAGAAAATTTACCTTGCAAAAACAAAACTTTATTGAAAGAGTCTGTTTTTGAATTATTTGGGGATTAATTAATTACTTTGTTTTTAAAATGCATTTAAATATTTTCTTTATAATTTTTGTTAATAAATTTTGTGTTCAGAAGTATTTTAAGAAAAGATATTTTATTCAAACTATAGGTATATATGTAAATGGGTGGTATGGGCGTATGACCATGACCAATTTTTTCAAAATAGTTTTATACTATTGTTAAAGGCTTACAGTTAAATTATAAGCCTGGAGGACACGTATAACTATTTTTGTCGCATACTTCCATACAAGTCCTACCACTCTGCAGTACTAGGCTTAAAGTAAGTAAAAAAAAAATTTGTAATGTAGAAAAAAAGGGTGGGGTGGGTTTGGGGAGGGATGATGATGATTGGTGGGGTCGGGGTCCGGTGGTCGTCTCGTGTATTTCAAAATTCATTTAAAAAGAAACCATGGATGACCGTCCCGAATTTTTTACATGATGATTCTTTATAATTCGAAGTCCATCGAGGAAATTTGTTGAGCATAGGTCGGCATACTAGATAATAACCCTTTTTTGTAACTTTAACTTTACACCTAGGTACTGAAAATTCCGATTACCCTAGGTATATTTTTGACATTTACCTTATAGGTAAGAAAATTGTGTACCTTTCCAGACACTGGTTATATAGCAGATATATATCGCTCACTCAATTTAAAACTGGCATAACTCAAAACAATAGATTTTGCGAAAAACGCGTAAAAAGTTCTCAATGGACTTAACCAAGAGAAAATAGTGCATCGAGTTAATCTTGTCAAATACTATAAATTTAAAATTCTCATTAAAAAATTCGAAAATATGATGTTTTAACAGAAAGCCGAAGGATCCTTGCGCAATATCGACTGCACGGCAACTGAGATATGACGCTCTTGCATTAACATGAAAATGAAACAGTAAAATGAAGTAGAGACATAATTTCATCTCACATGGAAAGTATAAAAAATATCAAAAAAAATCGTATTTTTTAATTTATGCCAGTCTTGCAGTAAGTGAGCGATATGTGAATTAGTGTGTTAAACTTAGTTAGTCGCCTTGGGGCCCAAAATATGAGTACAAACCAAATTTAAGTTCAATTGCTTGAAAAAGCACAAAATTGGTGCAAGTCGGCCAGATCGGTCATATCGCGTATCTTGGTAATCCGTTTTGTGAGCCCAAAACATGCGTGCAATCAATCCAAATTTGGGGCACATTTCTTAATAACAAAACGGAATTATTTTGCGTTATTTTGCGACTCAAAAGAAACGATACAGCTTAACAAAATTTAAAAATTGCCAGACTTGTTGCTGAGCATTTTCTAAAATTTAATAGCATAAACGCTTTCAAAATTCCGAGATCTAGCAACTAAATAGCTAAAATGGCAACACTGTCAGTAGCACCTGCCTTTTCAGATATTTTCTAAAAGCGAACTAGCTGAGATATTAACGGCTAATATAGGCTAATAATATAATGGATTTAGTCAAAGTTTTTGTTTGTGCTGGCTCAAAGGTCAGGATTGATTATAATTTAATACAATCAATACCATTTTTAAACAGAAATAACTCACAACATTTCGGAATAGCTATTGGCAGTTCTGAATAATAATAATTTTTCATTTAAAAATTCTTTACCTTCAAGGAGTTGAAATAAAAAGAATATCGAGAACAAAAATAATCAAATTTCTTAGGCCTGTATTTCAGGGATTCAATTGAATTTTAGTTCCGACTATGAACAAATACATGAGCTGTTGACAATGTTTTATTTATAGACATTTTCCTTTCATTCTGCAGAACAGCTTTAATTAATATTTTCAACTAAAATCAGATTTACCATTAAAACAGTTCAAATTAAATTTTAAATATTTCGCGCTTTCCTTCCAAATTTATCGCTTATCGAGAGGCAGTCTATCGCTACGTTGGGCGAGAGTTGCCAGACTTTTATGTATGCAAAGAGTAGGCTTGCTTGAACTGCACCTCTACATAAACTACTCTTTGTGCTAAACGTAAACAAATGGAGAAAGTCTATAAATATATTAACTAAATTGATTTGAAAACAGAAAATAGAAAGAGTTTATAAAATGATACGTGATTGGATACCCGTGTTGTTCTGTGGCCTGGCCATACCCATTTCGCTGTTCATGTGGCTGGGCAATGTGGTTTACTCGAAGTTGAGACCCGGCAACGCCTTCGAGGGTAAGATCTTAGCCCAAAGGTTATCTATAATATTGATTTGTTTGTTTGGCACAGAAGCCCTGGTGATACCGCCCATGCGTTGGCTTTTCTCGACGCTGGCCCCTTTGACCCTCATGACCGTGGCCTTACGCAGGAAATCCGTCAGCAAATCGGGGGCAGCTCTAGGCATACTGGTGGCCTTCATCCTGTCCCTAGCCAGCCATCCGTTCTTTGCCAGCTTGGTTGTGTTCTTTTTTAGCTCATCAAGAGCCACCAAATTTCGTGGTCATTTGAAGAGGAAATTCGAAGTGGACTTCAAGGAGGGCGAGGGACAGCGCAATTGGGTCCAGGTTTTGTGTAACGGTGGGATGGCCGCCCAGCTGGCTTTGCTGTATCTCATTGACTGTGGCAGTGGCGAGCGTGCCATTGATTTTGTCAAGGAATATCGTTCCAGTTGGCTAGGCATAGCCGTCATGAGCGCATTCGCCTGTTGCAATGGCGACACCTGGTCCAGTGAATTAGGCAGTGTGCTGTCCCAGCGCGATCCCATCTCTATCATCACTTGGCGTCGTGTGCCGCGCGGTACCAACGGAGGAATCTCTTTGATTGGTGTCGTGGTCAGTCTGTTTGGTGGTCTACTGGTGGGCATGGGTTATTTTGTGACCGTACGTTATACTGTAGAGGCCAAAATGTTACTGGTGAGTCCACCTCAATGGCCTATTATAGTCTTTGGTGGACTGGCCGGACTGTTTGGCTCGCTGCTAGACTCGGTGCTGGGAGGAATTTTGCAATATTCCGGCATTGATGCTCAAGGGAAGATTGTTGATGGACCGGGCAAGGACGTGCGTCATGTCAGCGGCTTAAAGATCTTGGATAACCACAGTGTCAACCTCATCTCAAGCATCGTCACAGGCGTCTCCATGCCATTGCTGGCTCTCAAGTTCTGGCCCGTCCGTTAAATGCCGATTCCTAGATTTTTTATATTTATATTAATGCTTCCACGCTAAGCGAACCAACACTGAACTAAAACAAACGAGACTTTATACATTTAAATGTTGTTGCAACGATAGACTCGAAAACGAATGAGAGGGGGGAGGGAAGGAAAAAGTAAATTGTGAACTGTTTTGTACAACTTTCGGAAAATGTTAACTGTTGAACAAATGAATATTATTGTAATCAACGTTTTAGATTATAGAAAATGTGAATTAAAATATTTGTAAAGCAAATTGATATATGATTGACTCGTTTATTAGACACGATTTTTAGCAAAATGATACTGGAAAGCATTGATGATATAAGGAAAAGCAGGAGGAAACGGCATTTAAACAGCAGCCTACACAGGTGATGTGTAATCCTAAACTGGACATTAGATCGTACCTGCCGTACCTATATGAAAATTCATTTTTTTCTAGTTCTTTGCAGAACATGGCTTAACAAATTCAGCAGCCTCCACAGTTGAAGTGAAATCTAAGAACTGAAAACAGTTAAAGCTGAACATTAGATCGTACCTGCCTTGTACCTGTATGAAAATTCATTTTTTTTCTAGTTCTTTGCAGAACATGGCTCAACAAATTCAGTATACTTTATAGATAATTTAACGACCCTTTTTAGATAATTCTAATTCCCCATTAATTTGTCTTTGAACTTTCAATGTAGGCGTGGTCTGCTTTCAAAAAAATGTTGAGAAAATAATGTAGATTTTTCCAACATATTGGAACAAGCTACCTGTACGGAGGGCGAACGTCTAATGCAATTTATACTTTTCATAATCATCATAAGAAAGAACGTACAACTGAGCCAGTTTATTTGGTTTATTTAAGATAATTTAAAGCGTAATGTAGACAAAGTGATCTCTGGTCACTTAAAACCATTTGAATAAAGTTATACTAGAGATTAATTTTAAGAAAAAATACTGTTTGTTGTATATTTTTTATATGAAGAGAATTTGTAATTGAGTAAGGTCTGTATTTAAGGCAATAAGGAATAACAGCAGAATTGTGCATTTCCTACTTTTAAGGAAAGCTTTTATTAACTTTAAATGATTCTGTAGATGTATGTTCTCCGTCTCGAGGTCAGGATGATAGAAAATATAATATTTTTTTTATTTTTTCCGATATATTTCGGTTGCTAAGTTTAAGACTTCACGTCACACACTGCAGACGTGTAAAAACTTGTTGCCCTGAAGACGGTTGCCGAAGAGCAACCGAAATATATCGCAAAAAAGAAACATAAAAAGTTTTTTCTATCATCCTGGCCTCGAGAAGGAGAACATACATCTACAAATAGAAAGGTCGCCAAATCACAATTCTTTAAATGATTCTGTGAAAAAATTGTTTGGTCGGAAAGTAAAAGGTTCACACAGACTGTAAGCGTTATTACTGGTCATCGGATTTTGCATATTTTGAGCCGCATGTCCGATTTAAATTCTGATTGCACACATCTTATTTTTATTGATCAATGATCTGGGTCCGCTAAAAACAATTTTGCATAAATTGCATATTTGCATATATTGTATGAAATTACATAATGATTCCGTGCTAACCATTTTCTGATTTTGTTGCAAATCTGTTGGAACTTGTAAATTAACGTCACCAATTCAACTTGTAATCAATTAAAATGCCGAAAATGAGGGATAAAAGCACACTTTTAATTCAAAAATGGCTAAAAGATTTGCCATCAAACTGTTTTGCAATACATATTTACATAGCAGGCACCCGACGTAAGTTGCTGCGCCCCTTTTAGAATTTTAAACACAATACGAAGAAGTGAAGCTTAATAGACAATTGCCATCTATAAAATTTTCATGAGAATCTAATCTCATTAAATTTTGTTTCAAATTTCCCGAGTTTTTGGTCCGTATGATTTTCAACTCCTATTTGCCCGTCTATATACCAGTCTTCGTGTCAATGTAAACTAACATAAGAGTTTCGCAAATGTTAAAATTTCTTTAAACGGATTGGTCGACACCTCCTATTTACTCGTCTTTAACTGCCAACTATTAAATCTTCATGATAAAGGGAACTAATCATACAATTTTGTATACATCGGGATTTTTGGACCGCTTGATCTTGACCCGTCAATTTACCTGTCTACATTATAATCTAACTTATGCAAAAGTTTTGTAAATTTTGCATCTTTTTGGACCGTTGGATCTAAACATTTACGCGTTTACAGTTGCCATCTATCACATCTTAATGATTCCCAAAAATAAAATTTTGCAAATTTCGCGAAAAATCTAAGCTCAAATATTGATTTTGAAATTTTTTCCAATTTTTGGACAGTTCGGTCTACGCTTCCTATATTTACCCGTCTACTATTGCTGTCTATCAAGTCTTCATTATAGTCTTTGGTCATATGAAAAATTGGCAAATTTCGAGATTCTTTTAACCGTCTGATCTACCCCTCCTACCCCTACACCCGTATACATTGCCATGCAAATAACCTTCATAATAATATTAGGTCATACGATAAATTTTGCAAATTTGGACCTGTTCAATCCACGCCTCTTATTTACCAATGCCTGCGCTTTCATAAATGCTAAAATAATGTTACAAATTCCGCGGTTTTTGGTCTAAGCCTCTTATATACGCGTCTTCAATTGGCATCTATCCAACCTTCATAGTTATTTTAGGTTCTTTGAAAATTTTGAAAATTTCGCGATTTTCTTGACCATTTGATCTTCTCCTCCTATTTACCCGACGTTTTACCGTTCTTTATGATAATCAAAACTCATATGGGAATTTTTTAAATTTCGCGATTTTCTTGACCATTTGTTTCACATCTTCTTTATTTACACGTGTGCTCTAGCCGCCCATCAAATCTTCATAAAAATCTGAAATGAATACACAAATTAAATTTTTTTTCAATATTTTAGAACTTTCAAGGTACACCTTTCATTTGCTCGGTCTACAACTTTCATTTAACCGTCTATATATGCCCTCTGTATATTTTTTATAACAATCTAAGCTCAAGAATGCGAATTTTTGTAAATGTCGCCATTTTTATACATTTTTTATAGAAATACATATTTTGCATATTTATTGCATATTTTGCATATTTGTTTGCATATATTGAATATGCAGTTTTGAATGTAAAGAGGGTTATTAAATTAGTATAAATCCATATTTTCAACTCAATCAATCTTCATTTAAAAAAGTGCATAAAATACAATGTCTAGTTATTACTTTAAGTGTATATATCTTTTTAAAAAATCAAGTTATTATTATACCCTTGTAGAGAGTATATTAAAATTGTCGAGATGTTTGTAACGCATAGAAGAAAGCATCTCCGACCACATAAAGTATATATATTCTTGATCAGCATTACGAGCTGAGTTGATATAGCCATGTCCGTCTGTTTCTATGCTATCTCCTTCGTCAGTTTTAAAGCTATCTTAACCAAACTTTGCACGAAGTCTTTTGGTACAAATACGCAGCACATTTGTCGGAACCGGCCAGATCGGATGACTATATATTATAGCTGCCATAGGAACCATCGGTCGAAAATGTTGTTTTAGTGAGAAAAACTTTTTTGTCATCAACGCAAACGTCCCCAAGCCTCGTATTTTTAAGTTTCACATAATTCCACCAAGTTTGATAGGACAACTTTATGGTATAGTTGCCATAGAAATTGGGTGTAGAAAATGTATATAGTAGGCCTTATCAAAAATATGTACATTTCATCAGGAATCAGGCTACTAATTTATATAAATCATACAAGCTACAAGGGTATATAAACTTCGGTCGAGCCGAAGTTAGTTTTACTCTATTCCATGAAAAATCGCCCACTCAAATTTTTTGTTTTTGCTCGAAATAATTTTTTTCGTATTCTTCTATTCGTAAATAGTATTTACGTATTTTCAGCATTTTGCCGAAATATGCTTAATTCGCAGGAAAAAATGATTTGAAAATGTAGCTATTTAAGCCACGGGTAAATTTTTTTTTAAAACATCTCTAAATTTACATCGGATACCAAACTTTCAAATTACTTACAGTTAAAAATTAAAAAAAAAGTTTTGTTTACCAAATTGCGGAAATAAGTAAACAAAAATCCAGCGTTCTTTGTATTGAATTCTGTTCCGGTTTTTGTCCATCAGCTCTTGTTTTCAAGATATCGCGGAAAATCCATTTTGCAGTATTTTTGGTTTTCAAAAAATTTAGGAGGTTACACCGAGCAAAAATATCTGTATTTATGAGTTTTATGCGACATTATACATATTAATGCAGCCTAAAAAAATCATAGGATCAGCATCAGCAAACCCAAAAGCGCCGAAATAGGACATTGAAACGTAATTTTCATCAAATTATGGCAAATTTTTCAAACTTAGTCGTCGTGTACAAGCCACTAAAATACTACGTGATCTAACATAGACCTTACATAAATTGTCAAGCAAATGTACAATAACATTCAGGCAGTACTAGATTCAAACAATTTCCCCCAAATCCAAATTTGCTTAATATCAAACACCCTCGCGAAACTGATATCAAAATTTTATGAAATGGGCTACGAATGGACCAAATGAGTTCCGCATTCACCATAATCTCCGGTCTCAGCCCCTTGTGACTATTATGATTTTCAAAATTTAAACAAATGGATGGCGGAAAGGAATTTCAGTGAAGAGTCTATCTGTGAATCGAATGTATATGTTGAGGGAATTGACCATTCTTATTATTTATATTATTATTTGATGTCTAATGTCTACGATTAGCTAATATTACTTGACTCCTGAAAAGCTTCGCATCAGGGAGTTTCTTCCCAATGTCGAGTTCTCACTGTGCCTCTGTATAGACCAGCAGTTATCAGCAAGCATATGAATATACCATTTTCCGTGATACCTAGCTTCCATAGTTCGCAAATCCTGGTGAAAACGTTCTCCGCCTTGGATCTCCTGCATTTTCGGGATTAATGCTCATATGGCATCCTAAATTTGTAAAATTTAAAAGCATGTCATTAACGAGTGACTCGAAGTTTTTGTGCCTAAAATTATTAGCTACAACTAACCGGCTGTAACTTTGTCCATCCAGCTGAATTAAATGCAAAAAAAATCGTGAAAATAGAAGAGCCCTTAGGCTACATGCTAAAGTAGTGGTAATTAAAATCCAACCACCGGAATGGCTTGTACACGACGATTAACTTTGAAAAATCTGCCATAATTTGATGAAAATTAATCTTCAATGGCCTATTTCGGCGATTTTGGGTTTGCTGATGCTCATAAATACAGATATTTTTGCTCGGTGTAACCTCCAAAAATGTTTGAAAACTGCAAAATGGATTTTCCGCGATATCTTGAAAACAAGAGCTGATGGACAAAACCCGAATCAGTGCATAAAACTGGATCAGAATTTTGCAACGAGAAGGCTGGACCAAAATGGCTGTTGGCCTGTGTAATTCATGAGTCGGACGTTTTAAGGTGTCTATCAAGAGTAAATTATTAGTTTGCTCCTGGCCCTGACATGATTCCCAGCTGTGTCCTTAAAAACTGTGATTGCTTCCTGTCACTTGACCAAAGCTATTTTCCACCTATTTGGAAGGTGTCTTTTATCATCCCGCTGCACAAAAAAGGGCAATAAGTCGGACTTCATTGAACTATCGAACTATCATTGCAAAACTAAGTGGAATCCCAAAACTTTTTGAAAAATTGATCACTGAACAACTGCAGCATCAATGCCGTTCACTCATCTCGCCTTGTCAACACGGTTTTATTAAAAGCAGATCTACTGCGACAAATCTTCTGGAGTTCACTAATTCAATTAGTCGTGGCTTTCTTAATCAATTACAGACTGATGTCGTTTTTACTGACTTAAGTAAGGGATTTGATTCGGTCAATTCGGTCCCGCATTTGTCGGAACCGGGCGGATCGGATGACTATAGCATTTAGCTGCCATAGGAACGATCGGTCGAAAAAGTAGTTTTAATGAAACAAATTTTTTTGGCTTCAAACCCAAACCTCGTTTTAATAAGATTTCTATGCTTTCACATAATTCTACAAAGTTTCTTGTAAATCGGCCAACTATATAAGTATAGCTGCCATACAAAAGACAGTTCTCAAAAAAAGTCTTAGTGGGAAAACTTTTTTGTTTTTAATGCTATCGCTTCCAAACTTGTTACTGAATATTATTATATGCTACCACACAGTTCTGCCAAGTTTGATTCAAGTCGGATGACTATAGACTGTAGCTGCCATAGAAACGATCGGTAGAAAAATTAGTTCTAGTGAGAAAAACTGTTTTGTTTTAGTAAGAAAGTAGAGTCTTTATACTTTCCAATTGTGAATACTATCAGTTTCCATTTTGGGGAGTTTGCTCAAAATCTGATGAATATAACGTACTGCTGCCATATAACAAACCTGCATGCAAATGGTTTAGTAACGAGATTTTATGTGCAACTAACTTTATTGTATATAACTTAAGCTTACAATTATTGTTGAGTCGAACGGAGCGAAGCGGGCGCCACCCGCACGTGATCCAAACCAGTCGGAAACTGCGCGCCAGGGATGGCGCGTGGGTTGTCGCTCTGTTACTGCGTGAGGGACGGTGCACGATGAATAGTGTGATTACAGCTCTTATCCTTTAGTTCACATTGTACCGTTCGACGCATTGAAGTTTGTTGGAGAAACGCCTGGACTGTGTTGCCTTAATGGCAAAGTGAAATTATCAGTATCACCTAAGCCGTTGCTTCGAGGCGATACACCAGAATCACGACATTTTCTAGCAATTACATTTAAACATTCAAGATTAAGGCCAGATTCACCATCGAATTGGATCATTACAACCTGTTGAAGATGCAGAAGAGTAATTCTTAAAATTTTTTTCATGAAGGAACAACTTAATACCAACATCAAGAATGTGGTATTTTTGAGATATTTTACAACAAAATTGTTATTGTTAATCTAAGAAATTTAAGAGAATCATTTAAAAAATTAAGAGAGATAATTCGAAAATCTCAATAAATGAAGATAAATAAAAAGTCTGTTTCGTAAGAAACCTGATGATCAATGTAAATCACGCGACGATACTCAAAGGAAAATTCAAAGGTCGGCCAAGTAGACCGCTTAAATAAAGAGTTTGACTAGGGCTTGAAGTGTGAAAAGCAACAACGCCTGCTGATGAGTGAATTGTGGTAAATTCCGAAACAGCCTATCCAGACTTACCATTGCTATTCCAAAATGTTGTAAGTTATCTCTGTTAAAAAAATGGTATTGATTTGTATTAAATTATAATCAAGCCAGCACAAACAAAAACTTTGACTAAATCAAAAACAGGTCGCAAAAACCTATTATAAGTGAGGAAGTAATCATTTTGAGGATTCCGATGATTCCAACCGATGTGCCCTTTGAGTTTCAACGAATTCAATTTCCGATACGTCTTGCATTCACAATCACAAGGCCAATCCTTGAGTATTTGTGGTCTGAATTTAGAAAATGTATGTTTTACTCCTGGTCAATTGTAGTTGGTATGTCCACGTCTCGGCAAAACATCCGCTTTATTTGTTCTGGTGTCTGATTACAAAAAGAAATATGTCGTATTTTATTAGTTTCATCAAAGCAAATGTCTTTCCGTCATGTCATTTTCTTTAAATATATTATCATAATTATCCTAATTGATCTTAATAAATTTTGAGCATTCATCTTATTACGTTAACTAAAATTAATACATTAAGTTTAGCTAAAGGGTATCACTACATTCATTGTAGATTATAGTTTGTTGTTGGGGAATGGAGCACTGCGACCAATACTGATCTATTTGGCCCCCATACTTAGTTTACAACTCTCCTAGCAGCCCTATTTTCTGTACGAATGTCAGGATTTCGTGGGTTCTAGGTTGTTGTTGTTGTTGTAACGGCAGGGTTGACTTTTTGTACGTAGTATGAAAAGAGAAAAAGAATAAGTTAGAAAGGAAAGTGGATGTTGAGTTAGAGACCCAGGTCCAATTCGAGGAAAGTAGCGGCCTCGATTGGATGGGTCCAGAGT
>JBAMBO010000745.1:0-299665 GCA_037044535.1 Lordiphosa magnipectinata | reverse complement strand
GTGGCCAAAAAAGAAACACACAAACATTGTATGAGTGTGTCTGTGTGTGTGTGTGTATGTGTTCGTGCAAGCTTTGCGCTAAATTATAAACAACAGCAACAACAAACACTGCTGGTGCTGCTGGCGCTGCGTAGATTATTAACTGCAGCTTAAATCGTTGGCCAAGCCTCCTCCTGGCCTGGGAGAATTTCAGTCAGTTTCAGTTTCGTTGCTTGAGCCGGACGAGTGACACGCGAAACAAGCTCCGGTCCCAGCACGTGTCTCGCCTAAGTATGTGTATGTAATTACATACCTACATGCCCGTCTGCGTTGTCGCGTTTTGACCGTTTTCATTCAAAAACCAAATCCAAAGTAAACCAAGAATCAAATGTAAATTGCAAGCAGACGCAGCACACACATACACACACACACACACACGCGGGCGCTCCATGTCAGGTGTTTGCAACGAGGCACAATGTACGCGTGCGTGAAGGCGCGCGTTTAATGGCTCGCTTTGACCAATTTGGCCACAACACATCAAATAAAGCCTAAAATCATAAATGTGCCAAGTGAATAGCCAAGACAACACCTAGCCAAATGCCGGCCTCTCCTCAAGCTTTTGCGGCTGCTAAAAAAAAAGCTTTACAAGTTTATTCAACCAGTTGACAGTTATTTCGGTCAGTGGGACAAATGCACAAAGCAAAGAGAGAGCGAGAGAGAGAGAGAGAGAGAGTACGCGTGGTGAAGAATGCAAGAGAGTGAGAGAATGTGATATTGAGATATGGATCATTATCCTGCGGTTGGAGTGGTTTGCAATTCTGCAAAAAGCTTGTGACGCACAAGCACAAAAATGCTAAATTGATAAGAAACGTGACGTATGTAATTTCTACTTAGGCCAAATCTAATCAAGTTAATTATGTCCAAATTTGTTGAATAATTTTGCATTTTAATTCAATTTATTCAAACAAGAAATGGAAATATATCTTACTTTATGGTTCTGAACCACTTTTTTGGAACAGCTTCGAAAACGGTTTTGAGCCAGTCAAATATTTTACAAACGAAATTTCAAGTTCACTTTTTAACCGTTTGTAACTGCTTGCGAAGCTGTTCAAAAATGGTCCAGAGCCATACATATATCAGAACTATTTTAAATTTGATCAAAGCAATTTTCAATATTTTCAAAAAGGGCAACCATTTCGGGCGAGTACTTAGATTTTATGATGAAATTTTGGGATCCACATACTCTGTACCCCCCAAAGTGTGTATACATCCGATCAAACTGATTACACTAGGCAACAAGGTCCAGGATATTGAAGGGTTGGGGGTTGTTATAGATGTTTTTCGTGTGCTGAACACGAATCTGTTTTCAGAAATGGTCCATCACGTCGAGATTTTTAGTAATTTGTGCTTAAAGCCTATTTGTAGACCCTTTTCAGACGCGTTTTGTGGGGAACCTATACTTTTGTTTTGACTTTTTGTTGATATTATTAAAAATTACTATTTCTTAACTTTAAAAAAAACATATCCCAAAGAATTGTACGATTTTTTTAAGCGAATACATTTTGAATACAGTTTCGATAATAATAAAATAACAAAAGTGTCTACTGCACAAAAGCATGCCTTACAGAAACAGAACAACCGGCTAGTAATTTGTATAGAATTTCAATGAACAAAACCCATTGCATACATTGGGGCAGCAACAATATATTGGGTGTTTGTGAACTCGGATACAATTACTAAAAATTCTAAAGTACAATTCTAAAGTACTTTTCATACGCAAATCCACATTCTAAAGTACTTTTCATACACAAATCCACATTCTAAAGTACTTTTCATACGCAAATCCACATTCTAAAGTACTTTTCATACGCAAATTCACATTCTAAAGTACTTTTCATAAGCAAATCCACATTCTAAAGTACTTTTCATACGCAAATTCACATTCTAAAGTACTTTTCATATGCAAATCCACAATTTAAAGTACTTTTCATAAGCAAATCCACATTCTAAAGCACTTTTCATACGCAAATCCACATTTTAAAGTACTTTGCATACGCAAATCCACATTCTAAAGTACTTTTCATACGGAAATCAACATTGTTAACTACTTTTCATACGCAAATCCACATTCTAAAGTACTTTTCATACACAAATCCACATTCTAAAGTACTTTTCATACGCAAATCCACAGTCTAAAGTACTTTTCATACGCAAATCCACAATTTAAAGTACTTTTCATACTCAAATCCACATTCTGAAGTACTTTTCATAAGCAAATCCACATTCTAAAGTACTTTTATACGCAAATTCACATTCTAAAGTACTTTTCATAAGCAAATCCACAATTTAAAGTACTTTTCATAAGCAAATCCACATTCTAAAGTACTTTTATACGCAAATTCACATTCTAAAGTACTTTTCATACGCAAATCCACAATTTAAAGTACTTTTCATAAGCAAATCCACATTCTAAAGCACTTTTCATACGCAAATCCACATTTTAAAGTACTTTGCATACGCAAATCCACATTCTAAAGTACTTTTCATACGGAAATCAACATTGTTAACTACTTTTCATAAGCAAATCCACATTATAAAGTACTTTTCATACGCAAATTCACATTCTAAAGTACTTTTCATACGCAAATCCACAATTTAAAGTACTTTTCATAAGCAAATCCACATTCTAAAGTACTTTTCATACGCAAATCCACATTCTAAAGTACTTTTCATACGCAAATCCACATTCTAAAGTACTTTTCATACGCAAATCCACAGTCTAAAGTACTTTTCATACGCAAATCCACAATTTAAAGTACTTTTCATACGCAAATCCACATTCTAAAGTACTTTTCATACGCAAATCCACATTTTAAAGTACTTTTCATACGAAAATCCACATTTTAAAGTACTTTTCATAAGCTAATCCACATTCTTAAGTACTTTTCATACGGAAATACACATTCTAAAGTACTTTTTATACGCAAATCCACATTCTGAAGTACTTTTCATACTCAAATCCACATTCTAAAGTACTTTTCATAAGCAAATCCACATTCTAAAGTACTTTTCATACGGAAATCCACATTCTAAAGTACTTTTCATAAGCAAATCCAAATTCTAAAGCACTTTTCATAAGCAAATCCACATTCTTAAGTACTTTTCATACGCAAATACACATTCTAAAGTTTTAATGCACTTGAAAAAGCTCGCTCCAAAGCTTGCTCAGTGGAAAAAATCGTAGAATTGTTTGGGATACTTTATTTCAAAGCTTTCAAAGGAGTAATTCTTTCTGATAATATCAATGAAAGTCAAAACAGAAGTATAGGTTCTCCACAAAACGCGTATAAAAAGAGTTAAATAAGGCATTTTTTGTATCTTTAAGCTCAAACTACTCAAAATGTCGACGTGATGAAAACAGATTCGTGTTCAGCACACGAAAATCATCTAGAATCACCTGGAAAAAGTCTAATTTTGTTGCCTTGTGTTATTGAGTGTGTGAAGTGCTGCCCATTATAATTGTTTCTTTTCCTTATAACTCGACTATCTTTCATCCGATTCTTTATAATACTGATGACTGAATATGCGTAGAAGGTACGAACCATCTATCTGTGGGAGATCTGCCTGAAAGTATAAGAAATATATGTCCCATACATGTCAAACCTTTATCTCTTACCATCTCTGAAAACTGTTTTTTGATACGGACAGACGGCCATATCAATTCGGCTGTTGATAATGATCAAGAATATTTAACCAAGAAGAATATATGTACATACTTTATACTTTACTTTACTTTATAATGTAATCGGAAATGATTCCTTCTCCCTGTTACATACTTTTGCACAAACTTTATATACTCCGCGTGTACCTTTGGTACACAGTATAAATAGCATCCCTCGCAATTGATGGAAACTTCACTTTTGCCTACATCTTTAACATTTAAAACTTCGCCTACAGCGCATCTTTTGCTATCTTCTATAGAAACCAAAAACAATTGTACGAAATCCAAGTATTGAACCCCCCCACCCTCCCCCATCCATTCTCAATTGAATTGACGTAATTGCCACTATACAACACTCAGGTGTCTGTATATCGATCTTGATCGCCGGCATGTAAGACCAAAGTGGTTTTGATTTCGCAACTTAGGTGCGATCAAAGGGGGGCCTGGGGGGGGGGGGGGGATGGCCTTACCTTAAGCTGCTTCCACGTCATTCCGGCATTGCCTATCAGCGTCAGAAAATTTAAAAAAAAAAAAAAAATGAACAAAAATTGCATTTTTTAATTGTTGCTTGTTATTTATACCGTTGGCAATTTTGCTGTCAACTGTGCGTTGACGACGCCCACAGGCCGTATGAGTGATCGCCCCCAGCTTCGCCCTCGCCACGTTGTTCTCATTCACGCCAAGTCTGGTTGCGTCTGCGTTGTCTGGCCCACTGCGCGTCATGTTGTTGTCCACTGACGTCATAGACTCCTCTTTGTTTGGGGGGGGGGGGGGGGGGGCGACGGCGAACAAAGTGTGATGTGATGGCGCACGATGGATCAGAATGCAATACAGAGACACAGAATTTAATTTATATTTAATTAAATGAAATCTTTGGGGTACTTGAAAATCACAAGGGTGTAATCTTAGGTGTTTGCCAAGCCCTTGAAGTCATCTAAAAGTGTGGAAATGAAAGTGAATCGTGTGAAGAATATAAAGGCAATGATTTATGTCACCTCCCGACCCCGCAATTTGAAAAAAAACGTCATATGTTCCACAGTTTTGATGATAGATTGTTCGATATCTAGTATCGATATCTAGTAATCAAAATTATTTATCGATTTGCTGAAGGAATGATAAAGATCGGATGAACGATACACAAGTTATGAGTAAAACTAAGTTAACTGGCACCCCCCACCCCCCTTGCCATTCACACCAACCACCGCTGTATTCAAACAAACACAATTTTTGGGAGAGAGAGAGAGAGAGAGAATTGCATGTATTATAATATTATAGTCGGGAGCAAATGAACTGGTACAGAGTATGTTATAGTCGGGCTTGACCGACCATCTCACTTGTTATACCCTTGCAAAGGGTATTATAATTTTGCCCAGAAGTTTGCAACGCATGGAAATATTCATTCTCGACCCCATAAACTATATATATTCTTGATCAGGGCGACGAGCTGAGTCGATTGTAATTTGTCCGTCTGTCTGTCTGTTTCTACGCAAACTAGTCTCTCAGTTTTAAAGCTATCGAGCTGAAATTTTGCACAGAGTCTTCTTTTTACTGCACGCTGCTTATATGTCGGAACCGACCGGATCGGATGACTATATCTTATAGCTGCCATAGGAACCAACGGTCGAAAAATGGGTCTTAGTAAGGAAAACTTTTTTGTTTTCAATGTTAGCGTCCTTAAATTCGGTCATTATTAATATTATATGCTTTCAAACAGATTTGCAAATTTTGGTCAAAATCGGATGACTATAACATATAGCTGCCATAGGACCGATCGATCGGAAAATGGGTCTTAGTGAGGAAAACTTTTTTGTTTTCAATGTTAGCGTCCTTAAATTCGGTCATTATTAATATTATCTGCTTTTAAACAGATTTGCAAATTTTGTTTAAGATCGGATGACTATATCTTATAGCTGTCATAGGAACCATCGGTCGAAAAATGGGTCTCAGTGAGGAAAACTTTTTTGTTTTCAATGTTAGCGTCCTTAAATTTGGTCATTATTAATATTATATGCTTTCAAACAGATTTGCAAATTTTGGTCAAGATCGGATGACTATAACATATAGCTGCCATAGGACCGATCGTTCGGAAAATGGGTCTTAGTGAAAAAAACTTTTTTGTTTTCAAGTAAATCGTTCTTAAAGTCGGGTATTCTTAATATTAAACGCTTTCAAACTAATTTGAAAAAGTTGATCGACATCGGGTTACTATATCTTATGGTTGCCATAGGACCGATCGGTCGGAAAATGAGTCTTAGTAAGAAATTTTTTTTTGTTTTTTATGTGAGCTTCGTTAAACTCACTGATTACTAATTGTATATGCTTTCAAATATATTCGCAAAATTTGGTCAAAATCGGATGACTATATCTTAAGGCTGCCATAGGACCGATCGGTCGGAAAATGAGTCTTAGTGAGAAAAACTTTTCTGTTTTAAATTTTATCTTTCTTAAACTCCGCGATAGTTAATTTGATATGTTTTCAAAAAGATTCGCGAAATTTAGTCGAAATCAGATGTTTATTTGTCGGAAAATGGGTTTCAGTTAAAAAATTTTTTGATTTTTATGTAAGCGTTCTTAAACTCTAACATTTCAAAAACAGCATTTGCAAGGGTATAAAAACTTCGGCACAGACGAAGTTAGCTTGGCCTTCTCGTTTTTTTTTTTGTGTTTTTTAAAGTGTTTTCTCAAGTGCAATTGTTGTGTTTCGTGTTACAATCGAACCGAATATTTGAACTAGAATTCGGCATTCCCACGAACAGGATCATCACGTATAAGAAAAAAAAGAAGCCTTGATAATACCGGAACCGGAAACTTTACAAATTTTTTTTTGAGAACCGAAAACCGTTTACCGTTATTTATGGAACCGATAGCACCGGAACGAAACCGAAACGTTGGTACCGGTACAGTTTCGGTTTTTTTACCTTTGCAGAGCGCATCGTAGATTTGGTCATGAGTTGAAGCTCAACCTACAGGATGCTAAAATATTTGCATCGGAAGACATTTTCAACATTTGCCCCAGTTTTGGTGGTCAGAATCCTCCACAAAGTTCCCAGAATTCTATGAGATGTCAAAAGTTGTGCTTTCTGTTCCAGCTACGCAGGTTAGCGTAGAACGCCTATTCTCTGGCGGAAAATTTATAATGAGCCCCCTATAAAGTTGTATGGACTTAACCACATTGAATGCAATTATCTTACTGCGAGCAAATCACAAGAATGCTATATTAGTTAAATAAGACGTGGACGTATAAAATTCAAAGTTAAATTTGAAAACTAAAAATGGGACAAGACATAAAGCCCACGATCACAACTCAGAACTTTCCTTGGCCTTAGGACAGGCGTTAAGTCCGTATTTGGATTTTAATTATTCGACAACAAAAATACCACGTAGAGAATGTAACAAAAGACTGAGGCTTAAGTTTAGTTACCATTTAGTGATATTCCATCTTATATTGGCTAAAAAACCGCGAATAACTCACCATAGAGAAAATTTTTATAAGCATAACCAACGGCTAGTATTAACGCGAATTGGAGGACCATGGATGGCGGTTTTTTTTGTTTACCGCAACTACCGACTGTTTTTAAGTCAAATGTAGCAATTAAAATAGAACGCTACAACTTCGAAGAAAAGTTCTTAAATACTATTATGGCGCCAGGTGCAACACCACATAACAATTACAGTATATTCCCTATATTTTTAAGCAAATTCTAGGCATTATTTTGAAAAATGGTTACACAAATCTAAATTGAAGATACTGCCCATTGTGAGTCTCAAATTCCCATTTTCTGACAAGAAGATTTCGCGTTAATAAAACCGGTATACCGAAATAAAAAATCCGGATACCGTATCGAAACCGAAATAGAACCTTTAACCGAAACATTCAACCGGTATCGGAACCGAAATTGGTTTCGGGATTAAGCCCTGCTTGATATTTGTTATTCATTCAGAAAATTATTTTTCTATATTTAAGAAAATCAGCCAAGAATCGAAATCGCCCTAAAATTTAGAAATAATTCCAATATCTAACAGCCATGCTCCCATTTTTGTGATTTAGAGTCGAAATTTTTTCAAAAATCGGCTTAAAAATGCGAAAGTGAAAATGTTTTTCTGAATTAAAGTTGCCCTAACTCTCTCTCTCCCAAACAACCTTAAACATCCTTTTTCTATCCAAGGAGGTAAATTATAAGGAAGATTGGAATGCAGTCATTATTGAATTTTTGGTTAAAGATGTTTGAAAATGAGTACGAACTACAGGTGCGTGAGTGAGCGAATTTTCTTTCACGTCACGAACGATTTACGAAATAAAAATCGAGTTACGCACGATTCAAGCACATAATTTTTGGAGAGTTTCGCTTCACTCACGATTCATGCAGAGATAAAAATGCATTTTCTTAAAAATTAATTACAATACTTGATAAATTAAACAATTCGCTTTTTATTCCAACATTTAAAAATATTTATTCTTTTTGATGTTATCTTTCATTCATTATTTTTATCTTGTTGGATTTGGATGAGAAAAAAGATTCATACAACAGTTTTAAAGCTGTTTTCCGACTTTGGGGGTAGAAGTGTTAACCCTTAGCCCTTAGGGACCGAACACATTTCGCTATTCACACCAACACGAGCCGAACGAATGCCGTGGCTAGCGCCAAGAAAGCAAACAGCTTTTCAATCGCTGGCCAGCGGTAAATGAAGTTAGTCAGAGCTTGTTTGCGTCGCTTTATTACACTCCCACTTTCTGGTTGACAAAACCCTGCTTTAGAACAGGGGCCGGCAAAACACACATGCTCATTTTGCCGTTGCATGTGTGTGTTGTTTAGCCACGCAAGAGCGCGCTCATTTAGCACTTCTTTGTTGTTGCAAAAGAGAGCAGTATAGCCTCGTATACTGCCAGTGTGTCGACGTCGCTACCGCAGAGCGCCGTTGTATACACTTTAGATAGGGACTCTGCTTTATTGTCCGTTTCAAAGGAGCCAAAAACCCGAAGCGGTCATGTTGGGTTGTTCGTTTGGTTGTATAAGTTGGGAGTAGTGATAGCCATTGTCGTTCGGGTTCATTGTTTGTATGTATGTATGTCCGTTACCGCCTGTATCGCCGCTGCCAGCGTTACTATAAAATGGAGAGTGTTAGATTTGGTCCATTCGCATTACCGTGCTGCAGATTAGATGACAGAACTGTAAGGGTATGCAAAATACAACTAAAGTAAAATACATTTAATTTTTGTCTAAATCAATTTCGCCGCTTGTCAGACCTGCTACAAAACCGAACGGTAAACGGAATGAGAGATGCTCCTATAAGAGTTAACTGTGCCTCTCTCAGTTTCGAACCTGTGTGCAGCTCGTTCTCTTTGTCTAATGAGAGTGTGTAACTTACAGTAGGATATTGCTGTAGTTTCATTTCGCAAAATTTTTTGGTTATCAAACACGTAGCACCCCGACAAATAACTAACTAACATGATACTCCACTTTAGTTGATCATAAAAAAAAAAAAAAACAAAAACAATACGTATCACTGATCAGGGAGCTAGAGAGTGTCGGCTAGCTGCTTTGATGGAGTGGAATCACAAATTTGCTTGCCTCTTTTGGCCCATTGTGCGTCAGTTGTCTGTCAGCAGTATCGCTGTGAGTGTGTGTGTGTGTATGCATGTGTGTGTGTTTGTGCTTAAATGCAATTACGCGCTCAAGTTAAGAAAAAAAACTAGCAAAGCAATTGGAGCGCAACAACAATAACTACAAAAAGCGAAATATGTATAAATAAGCCGTTACAACTGTGTGTGTGTGTGTGTGTGTGTGTGTACGTGCGGGATCATTGCACATTGCGTCAACGTTTCAAGATCACAATTCTACACAGAGACCCTCCTAACCCCCCCCCTTCCACCCAGCGGGTGACGGGGCAATGAGCAATTACGAAAATTCAATACAACGGGCCTAACCAACCAGCCAACCCAATCCAACCTAGCCAAACCAAACCAAACCAAACCATCCAGAGCCACAGCCAGAACCGCGTCCACAGTAGTTTAGCCACGACAGCGGCAGGTGGCATTTGAAGTGCGGACCCTTGGTTTTTTGTTGTTTTTTATTTTTTTTTTGGGGGATGCGACGACGCGATCGTTTCGCTTTCATAACACAAATCCGAGTTTACGATGAGTGCGTGCCGCGACCGCGACCGTGTGCTCCCCGCTACCGCTACCGCCCCCGCTCCATGGCCAAAGATAACAACAGCGTCGGTGTCGGCGGCGGCGACGTCAACGTCAACGGTTAATGTTGAAAATAAATGCGCGACGGCAGAGCCAACGACTTTTAGTTATCAAAAAGCATCGGAGCAATCCGTACGTCCATTCGCATGTGAACAACGACAACATTTGGCCCAGCACAAGGCGCAACTGCGTGCTGCCTTTTTCAAGGATCTAGACAAGAAGCCCAAGAAGCCCAAAACGCCGCCAGCCAGACAAAGCATACAACCCCTGATTGCAAAATTCCAGGCGATGATTGTCAAACAGCAGAAAGTGGAGAAAATGGAAATGGCAGAACCGTTGCCGGGCAGCGCTGCCAATTCGGATGAGGGCTGCAATATGCCCCTATGCGGTCTGAGCCCCTGCAGCAGCGACAATGAGGAGGCATCCCAGCGTCATCCGCTTCGTCATCCCAAAGTAACACGTTGTGCCAGCAGCGATTCGGCTCTAGGACTAGAGGTGGATGATCCACCCGGCATGGATATGGCATCACCGCAACGTCGCATGACTTTGACCGTTACGGATCTACCTTTGAGACCGGCCCTACTGCCGCTGGCCGAACCCACCGCTTTACCCGACTCACCACTAACCTCACCCACAACGGCGACGCACGGCTCACTGGGTATGGTGGGTATACCCACCAAAGTGCTGCTGGAGGAACGCAATGTGGTAGTGGCTGCACCCTCCTCACGACGTGAATCCACACAGAGTTGCATCAGTGACTTGGGTGGCATGGTGCGATTTGTGCGTACACCCTCGGTGGTGGTCTCGGACTATTCGGACGATATAACCGCCTGTGGGATCAGCATGGAGGAGATGGAATACTTTCGCTTACAGCGGGCACGCGTGCAACGTCGCTGCTCGCTGGAAGCGGGACAGGGAACGAACACGGGATGTGGTGGTGCCAAAGACGAAGGCCAGTCGGATGTCAGTGCCGCCAGCAGCTGCAGTAATCTCTACTACTGTGGCTCGACCATATCCGCCCTAGATGGTGGCGAGTGTATAGTGAATGGTGTACGTGTGGTATTGGCACGCAAGTCCAGTACACATAGCAGCAGCGGGGATGAGGATGAGGATGAAGAGGAGGCGGAGGAAGAGGAGCTGGAGATTGAAGATGAGCTGGAGCAGGAACAGAGGCAGCTAAGCGAACTAATGGCGGCCACACAGCTAGATGAGGGCACCAAGAAGAAGGTAGGCGGTCAAGGCAGGCAGCCTAACAAAGATGATGATGAAGTTGGCGTTACAATTAAGTCAAATCTCAATTTAGATTAAAAACTGAGAGCGAGAGCGAGAGAGAGAGAGAGAGAGAGAGCGTTTAGCAGGTATGGCCAGCAGCCGAGCATTGCAGGCTGAGAGCTTTACTAAACACAGAGCGCTAATACCATACCTTTATTAGTTGTATTATGGTTGAACCATACAATCAAAGACTTACCTGGGGTACTATTTATATTTACTAATGTCTGGTAATACCAAAATAAAGTTTGACATTTTTTTTAGCATAAATGGACTCACAACGTTTATTTTGATGTACTAAAGCTATTTGTGTTGTTTACAGTGAGTACAAAAATCAAAGGATTTTCTATTTTTTTTCACAACTTTCGACGTGGATTATCTCAACAGGAGGGTGTCGATGAAATCAGTTCTTTGTATGGCGAGAAAACATTCGCTTTGCGGCAAATTCTGTGAAGGTCGTGCAAAATTTAAACCGTGAGATTGAGGCAACTTAAGTAACCTCCTTCGCGTTGAATTCAAAAAATGGTATGGAATAATTGATTTTTTTTTTCAACTCACTGTAAACAACACAAATAGCTTTAGTACATCAAAACGGTTGTGAGACCGTTTCTGCTAAAAAAGGTCCAACTTTATTTTGGTATTACCAGATTTTAACTATTGACATTAGTGTTACCAGTTTCCGACATATAAATAGTATCCCACGTAAAGTATTTCCTAAGATACACAGAAAGAAAAAGTGATCCATCAAGATCCATTTGGAATGTTTAGTTTTATCATATCCTTTTTATTTTTGATATTTTAATATCCATTTTGGAGGATTTTCAGATCCATTGGATGAACATTTAAGATCATTTTGACATTTCCTTCCTTTTTTTTTCTGTGTACCTTTTTTCCCAGTATTCCATTACTTTGCTAGTATTTTGTTTTTTTTTTGTTTTCGAGTGTAAGTTTATGTGTGTGTTTGCCTAGAAGGCTGTTAATTAATTTGACTTTTATCTTATCACAAAACCCAACCACACGAAATGAGGTTCCGTTGTTCGGAACCACTCGGTATGTTGAAATTGGGTGTGTGAGCGCGCTGATAAAATGGAAACAGCAAAATAGCGTTTTTTTTTTTTATTTTTTTTTTATCAAAGCTTATCACATAGTTAACTGTATATTGTATTATAGATATCTATTATGTATATATTATATATATATACCCTCTATATGTATTTTGTATGATACGGAGCAGACAAAAGAGAAAATTTTGTAAAGTAAATAAAAAAAAAAAAAAAGAACATAATAAAGTCGTATAAATATTTATCAACCTGTGTGCGTCCAACCTCTCTCTATATATATATATATATATATATATATATGTATTTGTGTCTGCGTGTATTTAATGATGTTACCCGCTTATCAAGGGTTTATCTATGGCATGTTTATACCCAGTAAATGGGGTTTTGTGTAAGCGCAAAAATGGGGTTTTTAGTGCCCACCCCGGGAATGCTTTCATAAAAATTCATTAAATTCAAGCGGGTTAAGTGTTCCGCACGTCATTGGGGATTTCTCGTTTATTTTGTTATCCAAATATGGTATCATATGTTCTCCCAATTTCCCGGTATCCTGTCACTTTTTTTTTGTTTTGTTTGGTTTTCAAACTTTAGATTTCACTTAATAAAAGATGGGTCACTGCTGCTGCGTCGTGGACTTTTTTGGAAATGTTTTGTTTGTGTTTCGTTGTTTACGTACTTCCAGATAAGATCAGCATTATTGTGTGGGTGCCCGAAACAAAAACAAAAATTATAGCGACAATTTGCTGTGACGTCACTAGGCGCCTTCGTCTTTGTTTTATGACTCGCTTGAGACCCCAATCGCAATCATTAATAACTTAGCGCGAAATCGAAGCCATTATAAAGTTTTTTTTTTAAAAATAGCAGAAAGCCAACAGCAATTGTAGATCGAAGTTTAGATACCCTGGCATAAAGTAAGCATTATGATTTCTAAGGTAAAGCCATAGCAATGAATCAGTACCCAGTTCTCAGCTAAAGGTAAAAGTGAGCCAATAACAAGCGGTGTGTGATCTAAGCACATCCCAAAGCTTACCCATTTACCTTAATAAAAGCCACCCAGTGACGTACACCGCAGTTATAATACTTTTACACCGCCTACTGACACCTTTTTAACATGATTCACACCGCTCAGACCGTCCTGCCCGCATTTTAATATTACATTAACCTTCAATACCTAATTTCTATGCCTTAAACATCGCATTTTAGTATCAAATAAGCCGTAAACATTTAATGCTGACGCAATTCGCCTTTGAAAAGCGTAAATACATATTTTCAGTCACCCGTAAACACCTCATTTTAGCATCAGATAAGGCATAAGACATTCTAAGCTCGCTCAAAAGTTTCAAGCTTTTGCACTTAGAAAAGTTCAGCCTCAAAGCTTAAGCATTACCACCAGAAAGTTGAAAGCACTCATTGCTTGTCTCTTTTTTTCAACTGATCTAAGCAATAATTGTATGGAGAGACATGCTTTCTTCAGCGCAAAGCCTACTGAAGAGTCGTTATCGATAACGATGAAACAGTTCTGTATAGGCAACCAGCACTTTTTGGTGGTACAATGCATAAATTGTTTACAGTTGTGAACAAACGCAACTTTTTCGGACTCAGAGCCAGCTAAACTCACTAATTAATAAGGCATAAACTTTAAATTTCACTAACGTTGTCAAAATTTTTGCACAAAATCATAAATATTCGCCCTTAAAAGCGTAAATTCACCGTTTTAGTATCCGTAAACACTGCATTTTAACATCATATAAGGCATAAACTTTAAATTTCAGTACCATACAGACTAAATTTTAGCACAAAACAAAAAAAAAACTTAATTTTAGTATCCAAACACTGCATTTTATTATCATAAACCGCTTTAAAAAGCGTAAATACTTATATTCAGTACCTGTAAACACCTCATTTCAATCTCATACAAGGCGTAAACATTGAATTTCACTAACGTAGTCAAAATTTTAGCACAAAATCATAAATATTCGCCTTTAAAAGCGTAAATTCACCGTTTCAGTACCCGTAAACACTGCATTTTAATATCATAAAAGGCGTAAACTTTAAATTTCAGTACCATAAAGACTAAATTTTAGCACAAAACCAAAAAAACTTAATTTCAGTACCTTAAACACTGCATTTTATTATCATAAACCGATTTAAAAAGCGTAAATACTTATTTTCAGTACCAGTAAACACCTCATTTCAATATCATACAAGGCGTAAACATTGAATTTCAGCATCTTTAAAACTAAATTTTAGCACAAAGCCATAAAAACTTTATTTCATTACCTTAAACACTTCATTTAGTTATCAAAAACCGCATTAGAAAGCGTAAATACTTATTTTCAGTACCCGTAAACACCGCATTTTAACATAATTTCAGAATCGTTAAAACTAAATTTTGGCACAAATCCATAAATACTTTTTTTTTTATAATAAACCGCCTTAAAGAGCTTAGAAAGCGTAATTACTTACTTTCAGTACCCGAAAACACCTCATTTTAACTTCATATAAGGCGTAAACTCTGAATTTCAGTACCGTAAAGACAACATTTTAGCGCAAAATCATAAATATTCGCCTTTAAAGGCGTAAATACATCATTTCAATAACCGTAAACACCGCATTTTAGCATTTCAGCAAATTTAAGCATTGTTAAAACTACATTTTAGCACAAAACCATAAATACTTAAATTCAATACCTTAAACACCGCATTAATAAGCGTAAAAACTTGTTTTCTTGTACCCGTAAACACCGTATTTTAACATCATAGAAGGCGTTATCTTTCATTTTCAGTACTTTTAAAACTAAATTTTAGCACAAAATCATAAATACTTAATTTCAATACCTTAAACACCGCATTTTTTTTCTCATAATCCGTAAATTTTTCAATTTGGTAACGTAAAAACTTTAATCTGAAACAATTCAACATAAAAAAAAGTGTAATACTTAATTTGAGTACCCGAAAACACCTCATTTTAACTTCATATATGGCGTAAACTTTGAATTTCAGTACCATAAAAACTAAAAATTAGCAAATATCGCATTTTAATTTCATATAAGCCGTCATTTCTACATTTTAGTACCGTAATAATAGTTTTTAGTTTTAATTTTGGCCTAAAATGATATTAAAATGAACATATTAAAGTAATACACATTTAAATATCGTTTAAACCATAAATACTTCGTTTTCGTACCGCAAAACACCGCATTTTAATTTCATTTAAGCAGCAAACATTGCAGTTTTATTTTGTGTTTAAACCACTATTCGCATTTAAATTTCGCATAAGCCTTAAATACTTAATTTAGATACTACAAACACTGCATTTTAATAACATTGCATTTCTGTAACATAAATATATATTTATTAACATAATACACATTGAAATAACGTTAAAAAACTTCAATTATTCGCATTATAATACCGTAGAAACTATATTTTAACATAATCCTTTAATAAATATTGTATAAATCTTACATTTTTTAATTTCAGTACCGTAGACACCGCATTCTAGAATATCATATACTATATTTCAATACCATTATAACTTTTTTTTAGCACAATTTAGTTTCAGTACCTTAAACACCGCAATTGTATATCATACATGGAATTTTTAAGTACCTTAAAAACTATATTTCAATACAATCCGCACTTAAATATCGTATATACCTTAAATACTTAATTACAGTTTGCTAAACCCTGTAAAAAAATAGATTTGAACACAATGCGCTTAAAAATATGGTCTAAACCTTCATTAAACACCGCTTTTAAATATGATCTATGCCGTTTATAGCAGCCAAGCAGTATTTTAATATCGTTAGGTTCGCAAACACAATTCACACTGCACTTACATAGTTTTATTAGGTAAAGAGCAGGGTTGGAAATGAAAATTACCATTACAATTACCCAAACAATTGAAAATTTAATTACCATTACAATTACAATTATTTCGTTATTCAAAATTTAATTACACTTGCAACTATTTTCATCTAATGAAAAATTGCATCAATTAATCCAATAATTTAACTTAAGGGTACACTTATTGTAATGGTAAGTAAATTGAAATAATTATAATTGTAATGGTAATTAAATTTTGAATTACCCGAAAAATTTTAATGTTAAATTCAGTTCACAGCCTTAGTGCGGAATATAAGAACACATTAATGTAAGCCTGAACTACTGAACGGAATCAAATTCCCGGTTCGGATTCAACCAAAAGATCCGCTGGTTCTCGGTGGAGCACTTAGTCTTCATTAAACTTTGAATTTATAGAACTTTAAGCAGGCTCCAGGTCAATAAGTTATGTTTTCGTTCATAACTTTTCACCACAAAGAAGGCTGGTTGACTCTATAGCTATTTCATGCATCACCATGACTCAATCATCAGCAGTCTTTGCCTGTCCTCTGCGGGTAAGCAGAGGCTATCTCATGCCAGCATTGTTATAATCGCTTGGGAATTCCAAAGGCAGGCTTATAGCATAATTCGATATCAGCAACCAACGCCAAGTCTCAGAAGCTTTGTGTATGTGTGCGCACCATAATCGACTAGGTATTTTTACTATACACCACTATATATAGTACTATACTTCTGTGGAAACATAAAATATTCTACATAAGGCTCGAACTCTTCTTAAAGTCTATGGTTCGGTTCGTGAACTATCGTATCTAACGGCGCACGCACACATGCGGCTGACCATGATATTCAAGCCGAAATAAACAAACATGCTTGATTGATTCCGCAAAGCTGAACTTACAACCGATTATTAAAGATCAAACCAGTGCTTGTTGTGCACAATTGCATGCACCGAGCGTGGTTATTTGTCAAGATCAGCCTTAATTTCTGCCGTCAGTTCATCTATCAGCCATATGTGTGCGCGCGCCCTAAGGTCTTATATCGTTTTAACATTCATGACTTTATTCTTTTGCGAAAAGCTTACTTCTATAGAATGTTTCCAGAAAGTTTTAACAAATCAGAATCATAAGTTCATTTCGTACTGTACGAAGAATTTGAAAATACTTTTCGTACCAGCAAATCGTTCGCTTTGCCCTATTCAAAATTAATTTCATTAAATTATTTTATATAACTTAAGTTATTTTTTTTGAACCGAATTTTGAACTCAAAAGTAGGTGTCTGGTTCGGGGGTCATAAGTTTAGAAGGTTTGGTTCAATAACCCGAACCAATTTGAATCTGAATTGGCTTTTTTGAACCAATCATAATACGGTTTTGGGGGTCAAAAAACCGAACCAAACCGGTTCTTTGAATTGTTCAGATAGGCACCAGCTTTGCACTCTTGATTCCGACTATCCCGCTTTAAGTATAGCTCGAATTGTCACATAAACTTACAAATTACAGAGTAAAATTTAAGTTTATCTAACACTTAGCAGCTAACTGGAAGATGGGATATCGGCCTTTTGTGAAGTTAAAGTTGAGGCTACCAACGAACTGAAAATACTGTTAGACCCTGCTTATTATTCACTCTCTCTCTCTCTCTCTCTCTTTGCTCTTTGGCTGTGTGAAAATATCGTTTTGCTGACGTCGACACCGAACGACGACAATCAATTGGATGATGAGTCGAATAACACCTAACCATTATAATTGGATTGTGTGGCTATTGTTGTTATTATTCTATTTTATGGCATAGTCGTGCACATCCGCCAACGCCAATTGCAGCCCCTGTATTCCCACTTGACGGTTGTCAATCAAGATCGGCTCTCGTCATATCTATGCACTTAGTTAACACATTATAACCAATGGATCCAGGCTCTGGGAATAGGGAATGGGGGCGGGATTGGGGCCCAAGCGATAACTTCCGTTGACGTCAGTAGAGCCATCAGCGAGACCACTAAAACGACGACGGCATGATCGTCAAAGTAAATTACATGGCTGCGGGCGTTGCTCACGTTGTTCAGTTGTAAGTCACAAAAAAAAAAAAAAAAAAATGAAAAGAAAAAGCAAAAAAAAGTCAAGAAGCAGAATAACCGCAGGAAGCATAAAGCAAACAGCTTCAGTTTTAGCTTCCAGCCACATTTGCGTCATTTGCTCTTGTCGCAGTTTTAATACCCTGTACCAAGGGGGGTACAAAGGGTATATGGGCATTTCCACAGAAAAGTCCACCGCGACCAAAAAAGGAAAAGTACTTGAAACACTGTTTCTTTTAATGAGCCAATCTTAAATATATTTGCAAGCGCCATTTTTCTCATTTGGATACCTTTTGTTGTCATAAAAATAACTTTAGATTGCATTGATTTTTGGTCTCTAAAATATTTCTAAGGTTACAAAGAGTTAAAAAATATTGCAAAAGACACCATAAGAAACTATATGATTGCAATTAACTGTAAGTGTTTGCTTTATATTATAACGAAAACAATATAAATGTAATGAGGAAATTTAAGTAACGTCACGTCAGATACTTATGCAAATAAACAAAAATTGAGCAAATATTTTTGAATAAGGTAACCTGGAAGATAAACTTGAATTATTTCAAATCATACTACAAAAATTTGTATACAAAAAGCTTTGCTCAATTCGCAGAGTTTTGCAATTTTCTAAAACAAGTGAAAACCCACTTCCGTTTTATGTAACGTCACGCCAGCATATTTGATTGCTTATATCTTCAACTCCTTATGATCGATTGATGTTATTGTTTTTGCCGATTATAGTGCTACTTAATTGCTACCCAAATATAGAACAATCTTTTTAAGAATCCAAGATTTTGATATTTTTTAAAAACATTTTTTCTTACAAACGTAACGTCACTTCAGTTTGGAAATGTTTATACATACATATAACAGGCAAAATATATTCAAAGAGATTGACATGTTCGTAATGTATAAAAGGAAGCATCTCCAACCACATAAAGTATATATATTCTTGATCAGCATGATGAGCTGAGTTGATATGGTCATGCCCGTCTGTCCGTCTGTCTGTCTGTCCGTCTATTTCTACGCAAACTAGTCTCAGTTTTAAAGCTATCGAGCTGAAATTTTGCACAGTCTTCTTTTTACTGCACGCTGCTAATATGTCGGAACCGACCGGATCGGATGACTATATCTTATAGCTGCCATAGCAACCATCGGTCAAAAAATGGGTCTTAGTGAGGAATTTCAATCAATTTCAATGTTAGCGTCCTCATACTCGTCCATTATAAATAATATACGCTATCAAACAGATTTGCAAATTTTGGTTCAAATCGGATGACCATATCTTATAGCTGTCATAGGAACCATCGGTCGGAAAATGGGTCTTAGTAAGAAAAACTTTTTTGTTTTCAATGCTAGCGTCATAAAACTCGGCCATAATTAATATTATATGTTTTCAAACAGATTTGCAAATTTTGGTCAAAATCGGATGACTATAACATATAGCTGCCATAGGACCGATCGGTCGGAAAATGGGTCTTAGTAAGAAAAACTTTTTTGTTTTCGATGCTAGCGTCATAAAACTCGGCCATAATTAATATTATATGTTTTTAAACAGATTTGCAAATTTTGGTAAAAATCGGACCACTATATCTTATAGCTGCCATAGGACCGATCGGTCGGAAAATGGGTCTTAGTGAAAAAAACTTTTTTGTTTTCAAGTAAATCGTTCTTAAAATCGGTGATTCTTAATATTAAACGCTTTCAAACTAATTTGAAAAAGTTGATCGACATCGGGTGACTATATCTTATGGCTGCCATAGGACCGATCGGTCGGAAAATGTGTCTTAGTGAGAAAAACTTTTCTGTTTTAAATTTTATCTTTCTTCAACTCCGCGATTGTTAATTTGATATGTTTTCAAAAAGATTCGCGAAATTTGGTCGAAATCAGATGTTTATCTGTCGGAAAATGGGTTTTAGTTAAAATTTTTTTAGATTTTTATATAAGCGTTCTTAAACTCTGACATTTCAAAAACAGCATTTGCAAGGGTATGAAAACTTCGGCACAGACGAAGTTATCTTGGCCTTCTCGTGTTTTTTTTTTTCCTGAGAAGCTATTTAGTTTTTTTTTTAAATTCTTTTAATTTACTATTAAATTGAGTTTCGTTTTGATAGCAGGCTTAAAAAATTGTCGTTCAGATCAAGACAGCTTAGTCCGTGGACAGATTAGGTTGTATTTTCTGGCTGAGGTAGCGAATTTAAGTTTGTTAAAAAGATAGTCCGGCTCTTTCAAAGTGAGTATTTTATGTAAAAACAATACAGTTCTATAGTCTTTCCACTTTTTAAGGCTTAGATCCAGAGCTCGCAAAAAACTGTTAACACTATCAGCGTGTCTGTGTAAAACTGTTCTGTTACAGACAGAACGAAAAGAGGTTGCAAAAAGACACTTTTAATTCTGTTTTGCTCAATAGCTGTTTTCGCTCAACCAAAGATCGCTTTTTTCGTTTCTGTTTTGCTCATGTCTTTCACTGACCGTTTTGCCGAGAGTCGACTTCCAAAGTGTCTTCGCAGAATGTAAGCGAGTTTGTGACTGGGATGCCTGTGTGTGTGTGTTTGTCTCAGTCAACGGTCTTTGTACATATGTGTAGTATGGAGAAATTTATTATTATTAACCTATCAAATGAAATGCAGAAAATATTAGTTTTTGGTAATTGCTTAACGCCTAAAAACCATATTTAATTAATTATGTACATTGTACATATAGTACATAAGCCCACCGCCTACCACACGAGCAAAACAAATAACACTTTTTGCTGACACTTTTTGTGTTTTGCTCATTTGAAGACAGTTTTTACGTGAGCGCTCGCTCACAAGTGTTCCTCTCAATTGTTATTGACGGTCTGTCTCGTTTGTTTTGATCAACCGAAAATGCTCAACAGAAAACACATGGGGAGGGAAAAAAAAGTATTTTGCTCAGTGAGAAACCGAGTCGTCTATGTTTTTTTCTGTTTTGTCAGTGGGCTGATCGCACTGAAAAAAGTGTTGAGGGTTATTTGCGAGCTCTGCTTAGATCAAATATCGTATTCGCCAATTGCGTTATTGAATCAGACCTTCTTCGATTGAATATGAATCGAGCAATCGAGTTAAAGGCAACATTTAGTTTTTCTCATATCAGCAACACTGCAGTGGCCAAAAATTTCTAAACCATAGAATAGGGAAGGAATTGGATAAGCTTTTGCTATGAGTAATCTGATGTGAACAGGTAAAAACGTTTGACATATAGAAAGTTGCCTTAGATCAGAGATGGGCGCGTCGCGACGTTCCTCTGCCGCGGCCGACTGCACAAAATCACACGTACGCTATAAGCATTGAAAGCTATTTATTTATAGAACACGAATGCGGCGCACGCAAATTGTGCTTGAATGCGTGTGAAAAGTGTGACGATATGTGTGCATGCCCATCTCTGCCTTAGATATATGGTTACTCCACGATAGCGTTTTATTGAAAGATTAGTAGTATGATCAACATATTCAATTTTAGTTCCATTTATTTGGAGTTGGCTCAGCTAAGCTGTACTAAGGGCCTTCTTGTAAATCACAATTCATTTCGATTTGGTAGGATTTAAGCTAAGTCCATGTTGCTTGGCCCACTTATCTATTTTGTTTAGCTCATCATTACAATCAACAATACACTCATTAATTTCTACCAACGGGCGACTAACATATATCTGTACATCGTCAGCATACATATGGACATTACATTTAGACAGTACATTTGGCAAGTCATTTATATAGACAGAAAACAAGAGAGGTCCTAACACAGATCCTTGGGGAACGCCACGTGTTAGAAGCTTGAATTGGGAAATAGATGAGCCAGAGACAACTGCTTGGGATCGATTTGCTAGATATGATTTTAGCAGTTTTATCGCAGTTTCCGAGAAACTATAAATATTGCTCAGCTTGGTACACAGAATATCGTGATTGACAATATCAACAGCTTTACTGTGATCGAGAAGTGTTAAAAATGTAACTTTACTATCATCCAACTGTCCACGAATCTCCTCAACAATATTTATTAAGGCTGTTGTACAGCTACGCTTTTTCCGGAATCCAGACTGTTGGTTGAATTGAGATATGTCTGAACTTGAATTGCCATTAAATGCTCGAATACTTTTGATAAAAACGAAAGAATCGATATGGGTCTGAATTGCCCATTGGTTTTTGGTATTGGGAGGATTTTGGCTCGCTTCCACATTTCGGGAAAAGATGAAGTCATAATTATAGTATTAAGGATGTGCGTTAGGTGATCTAATAAGAATGGAAGAAGTAGTTTAACAAACTTTGGACTAATATTGTCAAAACCGGCTGCATTGGACTTCACCCTAAGAATACTTTTTAAAACATCACAAGGACTAACATTTACAAAACTAAAGCTATTATCACAGATAGATAGAGCACTCAGGTACGAATTCCATGGTGCATCAGGTACTTGAGTTTGAACGAATTGATCATTTAAACTATTTACATCAATATTTATACTTGGCTCAGACTTTTTAGAAAAGACTCCACACTTTTTCAGCTCTTCCCAAGTTTTTCCAGACAATATGGCTCCCGTAAACTTTATATTATAATACTCACGCTTAGCATGATATATTGAAGTTCTTACCCTACCTCTTAGCCTTCTGTATTCCGTTAGTAAGTCATTTGTTTTATATCGCTTCCACCTGTTATACGAAAAATTTCGTTGGATAATGAGTCGTTTTATTTCATTTGTGAACCATGGCTGTACAGAAGGCTTTATTATTTTAGTCTTGAGTTTAATAAATTTATCAAACAGACGGGTCAAATAGCTGTGCATAATCTCAAGCTGGACATCTGCTGTCGGCGATTGATAAATCAGTTATCAGTTTTAGTGAGAAAAACTTTTTTGTTTTCAATGCAAGCGCCCCCAAACCTCGTATTTAATAAGTTTTCTGTGCTTTTTTACAATTCCATCAAGCTTGATAAAAATCGGACAACTATATAGTACAGCTGCCATACAAACAAGAAAGAAAGTCGGTCAAGCCCGACTATAACATACTCTGTATCCTTAAAGTCGCAGCTCGCATTTGCTCACGAGTTATACGCGCTCATCTCAAAGTTTCACTCTCTCTCTCTCTCTCTCTCTCTCTCTCACTAAGATTGCCGTTCAATAGAATGCTGTGGTGAGGGGTGGGGGGGTGGCGGGTGTTTACTGGCCTTTTTTGCTCATAACTTGAGTATCGTTCATCCGATCTTTATCATTCCTTCAGCAAATCGATAAATAATTTTGTTTTCAAGGTATCTCTAAAAGATACAAACGATCTATCTTCAAAACTGTAGGAGATATGACGTTTTTTCCAAATTGCGGGGGCGGGAGGGGGCGTGGCAAAAATTGAAAATAAACTTAATCTGCCTGCAAGTATAAGAAATATATGCCCCATACATGTCAAACCTCTATCTCTAACCATCTCTGAGATCTCTTCGTTCATACGGACGGACAGACGGACAGACAGACAGAGACGGACAGGTGGACAGACGGACATGGCTATATCGATTCGGCTGTTGATGCTGATCAAGAATATATATACTTTATAGGGTCGGAAACGATTCCTTCTCCCTGTTACATACTTTTGCACAAACTTAATATACTCTATGTACCTTCGGTACAGAATATAAAAATAGGTCTGAAAAACAGTTTTAGTATGAAAAACTTTTTTGTTTTCAATGCTATCGCTTTCAAACTTAATATTTATTAATATTATATGCTTTCACTTAATTCTGCTTAGTTTGATCCAAATCGGATGACTATAGCATATAGCTGCCATAGGAATGATCGGTCGAAAAAGTAGTTTTAGTATGAAAAACTTTTTTGTTTTCAATGCAAACGCCTCCAAACCTCGTATTTATTAGTTTTCCATGCTTTTTCATAATTCCACCAAGTTAAATGAAAATCGGACAACTATTTAGTATTGCTGCCATACAAAAAATAGGTCTGAAAAAATATCTTAGTATGAAAAACTTTTTTGTTTTCAATGCAAACGTCTCCAAACCTCATATTCATAGTTTTTCCATGCTTCTACATAGTTCCACCAAAGTTTGATGAAAATCGGACAACTATATGGTATAGCTGCCATACAAAAAAAGGTCTAAAAAAAGTCTTAGTATGAAAAACTTGTTTGTTTTCAATGCTATCGCTTTCAAACTTAATATTTATTAATATTATATGCTTCCACTTAATTCTGCTTAGTTTGATCCAAATCGGATGACTATAGCATATAGCTGCCATAGGAATGATCGGTCGAAAAAGTAGTTTTAGTGAGAAAAACTTTTTTGTTTTCAATGCAAACGCCTCCAAACCTCGTATTTATTAGTTTTCCATGCTTTTTCATAATTCCACCAAGTTTAATGAAAATCGGACAACTATATAGTATAGCTGCTCTACCAAAGATAGGTCTGAAAAACAGTTTTAGTATGAAAAACTTTTTTATTTTTAATGCCATCGCTTTTGAGCTATATATTTATTAATATTACATGGTTTTACTTAATTCTACCAAGTTTGGTCCAAATCGGATGACCATAGCATATAGCTGACATAGGAACGATCGGTCAAAAAAGTAGTTCTAAGCTAAAAGTAAGCTTTCCAGTTATGAATATTTTCTGCTTCAGCACAATTTTGACGATTTTGATCAAATTCGTATGAATATATCAAATAGTTGCCATATAAACAACTGGCTGTGGCAGCCCTGGCCACCTCTGGTCACACCATTGATTGAGCAGCATCCCTAACGCGATAGCAGAACGACAACACGCGCCATCCCTGGCGCTCAGTTTCTGGATTCGCTTCGATTAGCGCGGGTGGCTCCCGCTTCGCTCCGTTCAACTTGACGATAATTGTTAGCTTATGTGATATTCAATAAAGTTAGTTACACATTAAGCCCTCGTAGCTAAATGGCCACACGAAGTGGCGACATCTATTGGTGAGCTGGGGAAACCTCTCAACTAACATTGTTCAAAGCGAAAACGAAATTGTTCTATGAATATAAATTAAAACCTTTATTTCTCTACAGTTTGATAAAGATCGAATAAATTTATTAAATTGGCAAATATAATTTATTTCAATATGCTGACTGCCCACTAATCTGCGTAGTGACATATCTTTCTTTTCTCACGTAATTTGTATGGGGAGTTAATTGGGGCTTCATTAGAACGGGACTTCCTTCCTTCACGTAAATCGAACTCCACATCACTGTCGTCGTACTCATAGCACCTGTTCCTCCGTCGAGCACGCATTTTACGCTCAGATTTGCTTGACAGCATCGGCTCCCTTAGTTTTGAAAGTGACACGCCGGTGTGCAGGACCACGTGCTTGTTTAGATGCGTTTGCCGTTTGAAAGATGTAGTACAATATGGACATTTGTACGGTCGTTCGCCAGTGTGATGATGCAGGTGGGTATCCAAATATGCTTGCCGAGTGTACGCCTTTGCACACCAGGGACACTTATAAGGTCGTTCTCCCGTGTGACGTCGCATATGAACGTGAAGATTTCCTAGCTGGGCGAAACTTTGCGAACAATATTGACACTGGTACGGTCTTTCGCCTGTGTGAGTTAGAAGGTGCGATGTGAGATGGCTCTTTTTTCCAAAAGTTCTGCTGCAATGCGGGCAGTTAAAGGTCCTCAACGGTTCTACCTCCTGTTCCGAACTTTTCTCCTCTTCGGACTTGGCTTCGTTAGTTTCAAACATCTCCTCCACGTCGCTGTCTTCCACGTTGATTGTCATTGCTGTTTGGGCAAAGTAGCGATGAGTTCGGTGAAGTTTTCGCTTCAAGTTGCAAGCATTGATTGTAGCATTTTTACAGTTGTTGCAGATTCTTTGGGGAAATCCATCGTTTTGGATGACTAGTCGATCGTCGGCGAACTCATTAAGCATATCCGCCAAGCAAAGCAGCTCCTCTTCCCCGTTAATTGTCACAATGCGCTCATCGAATATGTTTTCCCAGGCGTTGGTGTCGGTGCTGCTGTCTGTTACCAAGCAAACTCGGCACATTTTCAGTATATTGTTTTTGTCCATTGTGGTGGCTTTTTCGTCAATTTTTTTTTTTATTAGTTACTAAATTTGATCAAATTTTCGTTGTTACTCTAACGAAGGCCGACAAGAGAATGATTTTAATATGGAAGGAAAAAGGCAAGTCTACCCAAATTGACTTTGACAGTTAAGGGGCGGCCCACTTTGTTTAAACTAAAAAGGAGTTAAGAGGAGTTGTTCTACAAATCGCTTTCGACCCAAAAACGACCCAAATCGTATGGGAATTGGGTTGATTTTGTGGTTCGAAAGCGATTTGCAGAACACATGGGACTAACACTGTAGTCCACGGCTGCAAACCTAAAATTTTTTGAGCGGAGCTCCAGTTAACGGTTTCAATGGTGAATGTATTATTATTTAACAATTTTTTACTAATTTATATGTTAAATTTAAAAGTTTTCTAGTAATAATTTATTACTATGTCTTCTCTCGATTGCGTATTACATAAGGTACAAATACTATCGCTGTAGTGTAATCGATATTACAGTGGAAGCAATTCACATCTGGTTTTGAAAATAATTCCAATGATTTCCGTGCTAAATAATTGTTTATGCCAAGTAGGGTTGTGAAAATATGTAAAAAATATCGTATCGATGATTATCATTTTTTAAAAATATCATCAGGTTGTTGCAATATTTATCACCAAAATATATCGATATATCTGATATTTTTGATATTTTTATATTTCAGTATAAAAATCTTAAACCCCCCAAAATAACATTAGCTTTAAATGCATTATAATTTTTTTGAGCTTTTTATTAATTAAAAATAAAACAATAAACTTTTTTCCATTAAAGAACAGAGATCTCAAGGTTGAGTAGTTTAAGTAAGGATACAAAAAAAAACTTAAAAGACTTAATTTCATTTTTTAAACAATGAAAAAGTTAAATTTTCTAGAAAAATTACATATTTTACCTCCAAAATTCTTTTTTTAAGGATTTCAAAAAAACTCTTTGTTTTTATGAATATCCGTCATGCGGCTTCGCGTGTCGCAGACAACGCATTTTATGGCGGAGGCCAGCCGCTCTGAAGGAACCGAGCTACCTGGTGTTATAAGGTAACTCATGGCCAATTTTGATAACTTCGGTAAAGTTTTTTCCTAGGATAAATTTAAAAATAGTTTTATTTCTGTATTTTCCTTGGCATCTGTAATTGGCTTTATGGCAATTGATCTATTGTGGGCCTCTAGGAAGCTTTCGTTTGTTTCTACTTCCCTCCCCTCATCGAGTTGGCTTCCGTTTGGACCATTGTCCATTGAGTTCTACAGAAAAAAAGAGAAAATATATTATAGCAAAAATCTTTATATAAATGTCAACAATAAATAATTGACTATCACAGCCCAAAGGGCCAAAGTCGAGCTTCTCTGAATCTCTTCAAACAATAGATTTAGTTTAATTTAATGTTGTGTTAAAACAAAGATAGTTATTATTATAGTCAAGTATATTATGTTTAGATTAATTAATATTATATTAAAACTGGTACTTTAAAGTTAATTCAAAGTGGTGTTAATAATGTTTTTAGCATAATTTTACATACTCGTTTTTCAGTGCTGTCTGCCGATACCTCGGTGATAATGTCTTAAATAGCTTTTTGAGCATTGAGCGGCGCTAAATATAATTTTTTAAATCGCGGGTCTAACATTGTCGACTTCACCAGTGTTTTGTTGTTTTGAAAAGATTGAAAACGGTCTTCAGAAACTTTTAGTAGAGTTTCTTTAGTAAGTTTTCCTTCAGCCGATTCTACAGTCAATGTACGTATTTTATTTATCAGTAAGGATATGAATGGAATTACCATGCTAGCTGTGACGTAGTTTTCACCGCTTATTTTTTCTGTTGCGTCTTTATACGGACTTAGCAAATCACAAATGTCTTTGCATATATCAATTTCGTGAGCTGTTCCTTCATAGAAGTTGATCGTTTTATTAAAACCAATGCGACTTTATTTGAAAGTTTGAGAAAAGAAACAAGCATGTCGAGACACGAATTCCACCTCGTGTCTACACTTTGGACAAGAGTTTTTATTCGATCTTCTGATATCCCTTCGTCAGCCTGTAACTTTCGCAGCATGTCCATGGCTGCAGGAATGTGACAGGAGATGAGTTGTGTTACCACTTGACTTTATTACTTTTGCACAAAGGCTGCAGGTGGCATTATGTGCGTTTATGTTTGTGTAAAAGATCTTTGCCGCGCTCATCTTCTCTTTTTAAGATTTCTAAGTGTAGTGTGACCAACCACAATATCAAAAAATATATTTCCAAATAATATCGATATGCGATATATCAGGAAAAAAAATATTTCGATATAAATATTTATTTTTTTGTAAAAAATATCGATATATTGATATTTTGATATATTATCAACAAGCCTAATGCCAAGGTTGTAGTTGAGCTGACTGTACCATATTCTCGATTCGCTTCTTTTGGCTTGAGCTTCACATTGAAATCTATGATTTTTGTCTATCGCAACAAGTACAGCCTCCTGCGTTGCATTCCATTCTTCAGTATTTAGTAAGTCGCACTCTACACTGTGTGCAATAAACAGCTGCTGTCAATTTTTTAAGCACTGCGTTTTCTCCCTAAGTATTTCTAGCGCCACTATTTTCGGCAGTCGATGTTGCGACAGTCCCATGATTTTGTTTATATACCTAAAGTGAGTCGACAGCGTGTTGAGGTACATCGCCGATAGGCCTGTTTCTAGGTATAGTGCATAGCTTGGGGTATTCACTGACAGTCGAAATAACTTTTTAAGGAAGTTTCTCATCAATTTTTCCACTTCATCGTAACTTTGATGTCCCCAGACTTCCGCCGCATACAACATTATCGCTTTTGCAGTAGCCTAGAAAAGCTGATATTTGGCTGAATTCGCAATGCATTTCTTTCCCATGAAGCTTTTCCATGTGCTGTTCACCGCCATTGTAGCATCCTTCAGTTTGTGGTTTAAGGTGTCTTTATAAAGTTCATGTTTTGTGTTAAGGTTACTCCCAAGTATGTGTATTCTTTAACAACCTCCAGTGCGTAGCCATCAAGTATCCATCTTTCATTTTCGGGGCGTCACACTCTTCTATCCCGCACAACCATTATTCTCGACTTATCTTTGTTTATTTCTAAGCCCCATTGTCGATAATATAGCTGCGTCTGCTCAATCATTCGTTGCATTTCATCAGCGCTCTCCGCCATAATCATCATATCGTCTGCATACTATGTCGTACAGCCTGATAGATACACTGCTCGCCACTTGAATAGGACACCTCTAAAGTCGATTTTCTATAGTTAATTGCTGCTAAACCAAGCCATCTAGGAAAATAATTTTTGTTTTCTTATAAAGTTTATTTAAATGTAGTAATTAGACGAAAATTACAAAATTATTCAAAAGTTGTAAGTATACAAAAAACATTGTTACACCAATAAGTAACAAATTTTGGAGTCTTCATTTTGCACCACTTGAATAGGACATTTTATCTAAAAACAATTTAAGAATATTTCAATCCTTTTCAAATAACAATATTACTTAAATAAGAAATTACTAACATGTTTTTAAACCAAAAAAAGTTTTTAATAGTGTGTTGAGCCTCCTTTTTTCTCCAAAACCTCACACATTCGGTCTTGGAAGGGGGATGCATACAATTTTCCCAAATAATTCAACGATATCGAGCCCCATGCTAGTTTGAACGGGAACGCTCGAATATTGCTGACCTGATCCATATACTTCACGTGTTAGCCATCCCCACACATTCTCAATGATATTCAAGTCCGGTGAATAGGGTGGCCAGTTTAATAACTCCACGTTTTGGCTCGCTATATACGATTTAACAAACCGGGCCGTATGTATAGGGGCATTATCATGTTGATAAATCCATTTTAGATTTGCAAAAAGAGTTTGGAAGTGTGGAAAGGCCTCTTTCAATATACCATTATAACACAACGCACTCATGGTGGTTGGAATAAATTTAAGCTCACAGGTGCCATAATAGGAAATGGCCCCGCCCATACCATAATACCTCCAGCATCCAGCAGTGCTGTGCAACTTATCAAGATGGTGTGGTTCTTTTCGAAGATGATGAAAATAGTAGCTGTAGCCATCGGGGCCCTCCAAATTAAACTTTTTTTCGTCCGAAAAGACAACACGTTGCCACTCCGAAGTCCAGGTGACATGTGAGCGCACGCGAAATCAAGGCGTTGTAACTTCCGAGCCGGGTTAAGAGGTGGCTTCTTCTTGATTTTTAGTCTCTTCAGGTGTGCAGCATTATTAATAACACGACGCATGGTTGTCAAACTTGCTTTAACGTTGCATTTTTCCCTTATCTTGGTCAAAGAGTCGTGCGAATTGGAAGCTTCTCTTAATATAAGTCGCTTGTCCGCGATGGTAAGCACACTGTGGGTGCGGCCCTTCATGTTTTTACCATAATTAGCCTCATTATTTAAAAAATTTGTTATGGCGTGATGGCTCCTGTCGACGTTTTTTTTTTTGCTATTTTGCCAATAGAAAGGCCAGAATCCTTGTAAGCTTGGATTTTTCCATTCTCCGACTCAGATAATGAAGTGCCACGCCCCATTTTAATTTTTTTTAATTTTATATACACTTCAATTAAAGCAAAAAGTTTAAGTAAACCAAAATTTGTGTGCACGTGTCAACGATACCGACCAAATAAAATGCATGTTCTATTCAAGTGGCGCAAAAATTCCATTGAATTTTTGCGAATGCTCACATAAAGTGCAAACAACTTTATAACGGTTCTATTCCAAAACTTGGAATATACCAGAAAGAGCGAAGAATGCTTGCACAAAGATAATAAGCAAAAAATTCCGTTATTCTACCATTTCGTTTTCGAGTTACGAGCAGTTTTAAAGAGAGCATACAGGGTGTCCTATTCAAGTGGCGAGCAGTGTATATATATATTTTTATTTTATTTTTTTTATTAAACTATTTGGTTTCATTGTAAGTGAGCTTTCAAAGTGTTCTTAAATAGCGTTTCGCTTTGTACAGTTTTTAAATGGTTTGGCAGTTCATTCCAGAAGTGCCGTTCAGAGCAAGATAGATTAAATCGAAGGGTAATTCAAATTATTTGTTCTCCGAGAGGCAGAGAAATGTAACTTGGAGTACAGATAGTTTGGTTCTTTCGTTACTATAATTTTGTGTAAGAGTATTAATGTTCTAAAGTCAATCCATTCTTTTAGGCGAAGGTCAAAAATCGTACATGCTAAAAAAGTAATATGAGATCAGAGACTCCGACGATTATAAATATATCTAACAATTGTATTAAAAGCTACAGTTAATTTTCTCATGTCATCCACATTGGAGTGCCCTAAGATTTCTATTCCATAAAAAAGGGAGGGATTAAGCCATACCTTAGCTTAATTTGTACCGGTAGAAACATTTGCGACACTGACAGTTGCCTCAACAATCCATACGTGATACCACACGCCTTAGTAACATGTTTACTCCACGAAAGTGTGTTATTAAAAGTGATTCCTAAGTTGGAAGCCTGGTTTTCATATTTAATCGGAGTATCATTGATAGATAGTTTTGGCAGCTTTTTATGTATAACAATACATTTAGATTAAAAAGGGTTTAATCCAAACCCATTATCCCTAGCAAACCTATCTAATTTTAAAAGTTCGTCGTTGCAAACATTGATACAATCTAGAATCTCAGCTAACGGACGACTAACATATATCGGGACATCATCAGCGTACATATGGACTTTAGAATTAGACAAATTACTTGGAAGATCATTAACATATATTCAGAAAACAACAGAGGTCCTAATACCGAGCCTTGAGGAACACCTCGCGTGAGGTTTTTGAAATCAGAAGTGAAAGATCCCGAGACCACGGCTTGTAATCTATCTGATAAGTAAGACCTGAGAAGTTTGGTAGCAGTAATAGAAAAATTATAAATATTGTTGAGCTTAGTGCATAGAATATCATGATTCACCGTATCAAAAGCCTTGCTGTGATCAAGGAGCGTCATGGAAAACAACATTGCTTTCATCCACCTCTTTTCTGATTTCATCAGCTATGTTGTGCAGCTTCTTTTCCTCCTAAATCCTGATTGCACTTCACTCAACACATGAATTGCTACCAAGAAATTCTTGTATTTGTGCAGCCATAATACGCTTAAATGCTTTTGCCAAGAATGGGAGAATGGAAATTGGCCTGAACTCATCATTACCTTTAGGTATTGGCAAAATTTTTGCTCTTTTCCATATTTCAGGAAAAGATGAAGTGGTGAGGACTGTATTAAAAATGTGTGTAATATGCACAAGAAGAAAAGGAAGAAGAAGCTTTAAAAATTTTGGATTAAGGTTGTCAAGACCAACTGCATTTGAACTGACACACGCAAAACTAAAACTATTATCACAGTAGGGGACAGAATTCAGGTACATGTTGCAGGTGCAGCTTCAGGTACTTGGTTTTTTATAAATTGATCATTTAGTTTGTTCACGTCAATGTCAGTCTTAGCTTGAGGTTTATTATTGAATATTCCCAAATTTTTAAGATCTCTCCAATTGTGTCTAGTCGATATAGAGTTCTGAAATTTATTACTGTAGAAGTCACGTTTCGTGTTATATATTGTATTTGTCGTCATTTTTATACCCTTGCAAAGGGTATTATAATTTTGCCCAGAAGTTTGCAACGCATGGAAATATTCAATTCCGACCCCATAAACTATATATATTCTTGATCAGGGCGACGAGCTGAGTCGATTGAGCTTTGTCCGTCCGTCTGTCTGTCTGTCCGTCTGTTTCTACGCAAACCAGTCTCTCAGTTTTAAAGCTATCGAGCTGAAATTTTGCACAGAGTCTTCTTTTTACTGCACGCTGCTAATATGTCGGAACCGACCGGATCGGATGACTATATCTTATAGCTGCCATAGGAACCATCGGTCAAAAAATGGCTCTTAGTGAGAAAAACTTTTTTGTTTTCAATGTTAGCGGCCTTAAACTCGGCCATTGTTAATATTATATGCTTTCAAACAGATTTGAAAATTTTGGTCAAGATCGGATGACTATATCTTATAGCTGCCATAGGAACCATAGGTGGGAAAATGGGTCTTAGTAAGAAAAACTTTTTTATTGTCAATGCTAGCTTCATAAAACTCGGTGATAATGAATATTATATGCTTTCAAAGAGATTTGCAAATTTTTGTCAATATCGGATGACTATATCTTATAGCTGCCATAGGACCGATCGGTCGGAAAATGGGTCTTAGTGAAAAAAACTTTTTTGTTTTCAAATAAATAGTTCTTAAAGTCGGTGATTCTTAAAGTAAAATAATTGTTAGATTTTTATGTAAGCGTTCTTAAAGTCTGACATTTCAAAAACAGCATTTGCAAGGGTATAAAAACTTCGGCACAGACGAAGTTAGCTTGGCCTTCTCGTTCAAAGTCTTTTATACTCATTTTGTAGCTCATTCGTTTTATAACGCTTCCGTCTTTTGTACGCAAAATCTCTTTTCTCTCTCTTCTTGATTAATATTATTTGCTTCCACATAATTCTGGCTAGTTTAATCTCAATCGGATGACTATAGCATATAGCTTTCATAGGAACGATTGGTCTTTAAAGTGTAGTTCTAGTGAGAAAAGGTTTTTTGTTTTCAATGGTAGCGTCTTTATACACTTTAGTTACAAATATCATCAAACCGAATCGTTTTTCGGTTCCCGTTCCGGTTCTGGTACGTACCGAAACTTATGTTTCGGTAGAAGGTTCTGTTTTGGTTCTAACATTATTCCAGTATTCGGTTCCGTAGTGGTACCTTGATTTTTATTTAAGTATACCGGTGCATACCGGTATCAACCGTTGAAATTTAAGGAAATTTTTAGCCTAAGACCTGACAAAGTGGATAAGCCATATAGACACACACAAATACGGATGTGTTTTTTTAACACATTTTTAAATAAATTTTTCACTATAGAATAAATTTGAATAAATTTTTCAATATAGAAAAATGTTAAATAAATTTTGTTCTTTTATGGAACCCCCAATGAATCCACACAGAATTGTGTTAATCGTTCTATTTTAGGGACATAAATTCATAAGTGCATAAAATCTAAAGTAGATACAGGGTATACCAAAGGCGAGTTTGAAAAAATGTATTACTTGATTTGTTCTTTTTTTTTTCGATTCTCGATCGCAAAACCAATCCTGGTTTGTATTGGGGGAATTGCGTGCCAGAGTCCGGCAGCATATTTGTCATTTTTGTAAATCCTCTCCTCCCCCGCACACACACACACACCCCCTTCCCAACTATGTAGACACGTATACCTGAGCCGATTGCCTTAAAGGTTATGTCGCATGTCGCCCGACACCCAACACACAAATGCAAACACAACTTTGGCGACAATTTGCACACATGACAACGCGACGCCACGCTGAGGCGTCCCATGGTGCTTGCTTGCTTGGAAGATGCGTTTATAGTAGCACGCAGTTTTTGGTTCTTTATAAAAAAAAATTGATCAAAAATTGAGAGGAAGATGAAAAGCCATACATTTTTTTAAACCTCTTTCAGTTGTTAGACGATATGCGATATTCGAATAAAGGCTTCTACTACATCTATACCAGAGGTGCCCAGAAACAGCTTACGGAAGCGTGTGAAACCAGAATAAGCACAAGAAGTAGAAAGAGAAAATGGAATTTTGCTTTTGTTTGATACACACGAAATCATTCGCCGCCAACAACAAAACGACGCATACACATCTTTGTTGAATTTTTCAAAGCCATAAGAGAGAATAAAAAAAGGGGAGAACAGATATGAAGTTGTTGTTGCACTATGCTTACACAGAGAGGAAGAACTTTTGACAGAAGCTAAAATTGTACTTGTTTTCAAAAGTATCTAGAAATACAATTGTAAAGTAAATTGAAACTATTCTGTTACATTTTTGATCTTATAAAAGTTTTAAAGGAATTTTTTGTGAAAAAATTTGTTACAAATTCATTTTTTTAAGGTATTGTTATAGAAAAGGGATGCCCAGAATGAGTTTACGAGCGCGTGGAAGCCAATGCAAATTCACAAAATACAACTCAAGCAAGAACGACCACGATTTTTGCTGTCTCAAGAACACGCGCGCGAAGCGATCGCTGACAACACATAAGCAACATTGCTGTGTTCGTTCGAGTTTGTCGGATACATAGGAGAGAGAGAAGAGAGACACATATGAAATTGTTGTTGCAGAGAGCACGCATATTCCTTTGCGCAAAGCAAAAACAAATGCGTAGCTTACGGAATAGGTTTGGGCACCCCTGTTATAGAATATCCTTAATACCTATTACATGATTTCCGATTCTTTTTTTTGTTTTGGAACTTTCCTGAGAACTTGGTAGTGTAATACCCAGATGTTATACAAATAATAGCCAAGACAATGGCACAATACCCCTTGGGTTAAATGACCCTATGGTCTCCGCCATACCCAATCCCAATCCCAATCCCATTCCCTATGTATCTATGCATCTTTGCTTTGCATGCTGCGGCGGTATCTATGACAGCTATGAGCCCGGAGACTGCAGCAGCATTTGCCTTCTGCCTGCCTGCCTGCCTGCCTGGCTCCCCTGCTTATCGGGCCAGCCCATCTGGCTGACTTCATAAAACACTTAAACAAAAAAATAGGAGAAAAAAAAAAAGTCACACCAGGGAAATGGCGGCGACCAGGGCGTCAAGTGGTCAATTAATACCGTACAAATATTGTGACAGCCGTCCGAGTCTGTCATAAAGTTGCCGGCGGCCAAGCAGCGATCGGACGTTTTCGATTAGAGGCCTCAGGCCAATTTGCATATGGAGGAAGTGGGCGATCGGCGACCGGCGACCGGCGACCATTATGCAAATCAAATGCTGGCCGCAATTTGCCGCCGCAATTAGCAGCCTTGTTGAGGATCATCCCTGTCCCTGTCCCTGTCCCTGTCCATGACATTTCATTTCGTTTCATGTTTCAATCAGAGCCATTATTCCATCATGTCGTCGTCTTCTTTGATTTATGTGTCGATTAGAAGCTAGGATTAGCCTTCGATTCGCTCGTCGATCGGTCGGTCGGTCGGTCGGTCGGTCGGTTAGCAGCAGCCTCTTCGGCTGGCTGATGGGCTCGTGTCGTCGTCGGGCGAAGCTTTGCTTGTGACTGCCGCCGGCCTGGCGACGTTTTCAGTTGCTTGTGCGCTGTCCCAAAGTCAACAACAACCATCGCGGCCCGCTATATATCGATTCGCGTCCTCCTCGCTTCCACCCGCCGGTACCCGTTGAGTTTTTTTTTTGAGTGTTTTTGGTGGTGCTCCGTTCCAATTTCTGTGGAAATTGAAATATTTGTTGTTTTGTTTTTGTTTTTGTTTGATGTGGAAAAGCTCTGCCCGGCGATCCTCTCCAGCCCATAAACAGCTTGCAAGTGAGTAGATTGAGTTTGTGTTTATTTTTTTATTTGTTTGTTTGTTATTCATTAAAAAAAAATTGGTCTCTATCTGGAATATAGTTTAATATTATTTTCATGTTCTGAGATTGTGTTAGATAAACTATCATACCGTTTCCTCTTCAAATCGGATACAATTTCAATTGCATGTTTAGAGTCTTATCTGGACTGGTTTCGATTTGACAGACAGATATCAAAACCCTAGAAGTATTACGATTGAAAAATTGAGAACATTTAAAACATTAAACATTTAAAGGTCTGACGAATTATCAATCAGTCACTCAAAATGGGAACACAACTCACTTCTATGATCCCACGTATCGATAACAAACTTTTTTTGTTGTCATCGATTCTTAGGTCTTTTTTTGGGATATACTTTTATCGGGTCTATATATTTATCGGCCTGGAAAACGCTTATATGAATGGTGATCGTTCAAGTCATTAATTTGTGAACGAGGATTTTTCGGGTTTATGGTTATTTATACTTAAACAATGTTTACAATAGTGGTATTCCTGAAAGCGATTTTAGATTTGATTTTGATTTCGTGAAAGCAAATCTAAATCAGTTGACGGAACCACCGCTTTTTGCGCAGTATTTTGTTTTATACCAGAGATGGGCGCGTCGCGACGTTCACAATGCACACGAGGCAGCGCTGCCTTCTTGTGCATTGTGAAAGTCGCGACGCGCCCATCTCTGTTTTATACCCTTGTTCCACTCGTTGTTCTCGAAAAGTGAATTTTCCTTGTTCCACTGACGAATGTTGTTCACGGCCACACTAACGTCAACAAAGAACAGCTGATTGAATTGCTATGTCTGCAATTGTAAATCAAAGTTCGCCAGCAGAATGCCCTCCTGGTAGTCCCACCACGATAAAGGGAGTTTACCGGATTCATACACACGGTTGCCACACTTGGTGTTTTTGGACCAAAAATGGTGTTTTTCTTTTTCCTGTTGGTGCACTGGCACTTTTTATACCCTTGCAAAGGGTATTATAATTTTGCCCAGAAGTTTGCAACGCATAGAAATATTCATTTCCGACCCCATAAACTATATATATTCTTGATCAGGGGGACGAGCTGAGTTCATTGAGCTTTGTCCGTCCGTCTGTCTGTCCGTCTGTCTGTCTGTCTGTCTGTCTGACTGTCTGTCTGTCTGTCCGTCTGTCTGTCTGTCCGTCTGTCTCTACGCAAACTAGACTCTCAGTTTTAAAGCTATCGAGCTGAAATTTTGCTTAGAGTCTTCTTTTTACTGCACGCTGCTAATATGTCGGAACCGACCGGATCGGATCACTATATCTTATAGCTGCCATAGAAACCATTGGTCAAAAAATGGGTTTTAGTGAGAAAAACTTTTTTGTTTCCAATGTTAACGTGATTAAACTCGGTCATTAATAATATTATATAATTTCATACAGATTTGCAAATTTTGGTCAAAATCGGATGACTATATCTTATAGCTGCCATAGGAACCAACGGTCGAAAAATGGGTTTTAGTGAGAAAAACTTTTTTGTTTTCAATGTTAACGTGATTAAACTCGGTCATTAATAATATTATATAATTTCAAACAGATTTGCAAGCTTTGGTCAAAATCGGATGACTATATCTTATAGCTGCCATAGGATCCATTGGTCAAAAAATGGGTTTTAGAGAGAAAAACTTTTTTGTTTTTAATGTTAACGTGATTGAACTCGGTCATTAATAATATCATATGCTTTCAAACAGATTTGCAAATTTTGGTCAAAATCGGATGAGTATATCTTATAGCTGCCATAAGACCGATCGGTCGGAAAATGGGTCTTAGTGAAAAAAAACTTTTTTGTTTTTAAGTAAATCGTTCTTAAGGTCGGTGATTATTAATATTAAACGCTTTCAAACTAATTTGAAAAAGTTGATCGATATCGGGTGACTATATCTTATGGTTGCCATAGGACCGATCGGTCGAACATGAGTCTTGGTAAAAAACTTTTTTGTTTAGTTTTTTTAGCGTCCTTAAACTCGCTGATGACTTATTTTATATGCTTTCAAATAGATTCGCAAAATTGGTCCGAAATCGGATGACTATATCTTAAAGCTGCCATAGGGCCGATCGGTCGGAAATTGAGTCTTAGTGAGAAAAACTTTTTTCAGACGTTAATCTGTCGGAAAATAGGTATTAGTTACAAAATTTTTTGACTTTATGTAAGCGTTCTTAAACTGTGACATTTGCATTTGCAAGGGTATAAAAACTTCGGCACAGACGAAGCTAGCTTGGCCTTCTCGTTTTTATTGGAATTGGCTCTATTGCATTGAGCCCGAATATGACTTAAAAATTAAAAGAGTTCAAAAAATTATGCGAAGTAAAACCAGTTATAATTTTGTGAATAGCCGTGACAAGACGACTGTCCTTAGAAAAAGATATTGCGCGAGCTTGTTTGAGCAGTGGGATGCTCCCCGACTACTCAGGTTTAGCATGGAGAATGAGTACTAGAGATAAAATTGGCGCTACCGCTTAATTTTGCTGGTGCTTGACGATTGTGCTCAAAATAATACTTTATAATTTCAGTAGGAAATCACAGTGGTTAGAGCGAGACAGACATTTTCACAGTGAAAGCGAGCAGCTGATTAATTTCTGACAGGAACTGTGTCGACTGAGCAATTTTTAGGTCCAGATATTCTAGTCTATGGGTTTACAAAAAAGGCCAACTTTTGCAACAGAGACTTACTAATACCATCCAGCCATGCTCCCACTTTCACTTTCGCAAAACTTTTGCGATTTGAAACCGGTTTTCCGAACAAATTTGGTGTTTAAATCGCAAAACCATTGGGAAATTGAAAATGGGAGCATAGCTGCATGTATCATATTGTCACTTTTTCGATACAATAGCGCTTTTGAAAGGTATGGACCATAACTATTAATCATATAAGGTTGTCAAAAAAGTTTTGCGGTATTTTTATTGAATTTTCAATTGTTCATAAAATTGGTTATATTAATGCGATTTAAGTCAAATATGCGCCGTTTTGTTCGATGACGAGTTCCCAACGAGATGCCAACTTCATAATGCCCCTCTTATAGAAGCTCGCTTCCCTATTGGCAAAAAACTCGGAGAGCCAATTTTCACAGGACTCTCTTGTGGCCAACTTCCGACTACCAAGCTCGTTCGCCATGGACAGAAATAGGTGGTTATCACTTGGTGCGAGATCCGGACTATACGGTGGATGCAAAAGAACCTCCCATCCGAGCTCCCGGAGCTTCTGGCGCGTCACCAAAGATGTGTGTGGCCTGGCGTTGTCCTGATGGAACACAATTCGGCCTCTGTTGATCAAAGATGGCCTCTTCTGCATGAGTGCTGCATTCAAGCGGTCCAGTTGTTGGCAGTACAGGTCCGAATTGAGCGTTTGGCCATAGGGGAGCAGCTCATAGTGGATGATTCCCTGCCAATCCCACCAAACACACAGAAGAACCTTCCTGGCCGTCAATCCAGGCTTGGCCACCGTCTGGGCAGCTTCACCGCTTTTCGACCACGACCGTTTGCGCTTCACGTTGTCGTAAGTGACCCACTTTTTATCGCCAGTCACCATCCGCTTCAAAAACGGGTCGATTTTGTTGCGATTCAGAAGCGATTCGCATGCATCCTCCATACGGGCAAAAATGTTTTTTTGCGTCAAGTCGTGTGGCACCCATACATCGAGCTTCTTTTTGAATCCAAGCTTCTTCAAATGGTTTATAACGGTTTGATGACTCATGCCCAGCTCTTGGCCGATGCTACGGCTGCTACTATGCCGGTCTCTTTCGATCAATTCAGCGATTTTATCGCAATTTTCGACGACAGGCCTTCCGGACCGTGGCGCATCTTCGATCACCTCTGCACCAGAACGAAAACGTTGAAACCATCGTTGTGCGGTGGAAATGGGTCCATAAACTGCACAAATTTTATTGGCAGCATGAGATGCATTTTTGCCTTTATCGTAGTAGTACTGTAAAATATGCCGTATTTTCTCTTTATTTTGCTCCATGTTTGCGACGCTATAACTCACGAACGACTAAAAACAAACAACAATAAATCAAACACGTGTTAGCGCGTGAAAAGAGCTTTCCAAAAAGCTCTAGCGTGAACCGATGCGACGAATACAACTAGAACTAAGCGCTTGCAAAGACAAGCTTGCGGAAATACCGTAAGACTTTTTTGACTTATATATGCAAAATTATATATCTTCCTTTAAGAAAATCGTAGAATTGTTTGGGATAATATTTTTGTCCTTAGAATAGTACTTTAGTACTATACCATATTATTAAAGAGAGTGAAAACAAGGTGTAGCTCCTTTAGAAAACAAGCCTAAAAGGAATCAAAATTTGGATTCTAAGCATTTTTATGACCAAATTACCTAAAATCAAGACGAGATGGACCATTTTCGAAAACAGATTCGTGTTCAGCAAACGAAAATCATATCTATATCTATATATACATATATCTGATTCTTATCACCACTACTATTGACTATTTGACTATTTAGTTTTTAAAATGTAAATAAATCTGTGGCAATAAGGAATAAAAGCAAAAGTGTGTTTTCCGTTTTTTTTAGGAAGCAATTATTACCTTTAAGTGCCGATTTCACAGCTTCTACAAAGCACTAACTATCATATAAACTAACAAGTAACAGAGTAAATTCTAAGTTTATCTGGCAAATTGCTGCTATATAGGAAATGAGAAATCGGCCCTGTTTGGTCTTAAGTGGAAATGTTTTTACAGATTGGAAAAGTTATTCCTTTAAGTATGCTGATATAAGTCTTTTTGATAAGATCAAGTTGTTATTTTACCTATTCAGACTTCGCAAGACTTATGTTGTTTAGTTTTACCGTTTTATCTTTGTAACCTTACATCCGATTAGTGTGAAATTTGGACACAATATAGAATTAAAACCGAGGAAGCCATTGGTATTAGAATCTCAAATTTAACATAACTCGAGTCGATGCTGTTATGCCTTATTGCAGAGATGGGCGCGTCGCGACGTTCCAATGCACACGAGGCAGCGTGTGCATAGGACCTCTGCCGCGGCCGACTGCACAAAATCACACGTACGCTATAAGCATTGAGAGCTATTTATAGAACACGAATGCGGCGCACGCAAATTGTGCTTGTATGCGTGTGAAAAGTGTGACGATATGTATGCATGCCCATCTCTGCCTTATTGCCATAGAAATTAAGTAATATATGAAACATTTTTTGGGTTTATTTGTACGGTAAAAAATACTGAAAAAATGAAATGGATGTATAATTTAACGATTTTGTGAAAGAGATATGTTTTATTTTATTAAATGCAAATACAATATGAACAAGGGAATTCAATTTTTTTGGCTCTTTTTTATTGAAAATGGCTCTGTTTTGAATTGTTTTTGGTGTAGGCTAATTTTGTCAAGTGGCAACCGTGTTCATACATAAGAAATACTACTGCATTTTAACATTCTAAAACAAAGAAAGAAACAATTGCCGTTTGCCTTCGCCATGTACAACTCATGGGCATAGTCGGTTTTCAATAAAGGGGGTCCATACAGTTCTGCCACTGTGGGCTAAAACCCTTTCCGACTATGGCAAAGCCATTTACAGAGCGGCTGTGCCTCTGGGGCAGTTTGATAACATATCGATAGAAAATCTAGCCCTTTTGCGGAAAATAGCTATATGTCGTGACAGTAGCTAGATCATCCATGACAGTGACTTGATCATCCGTCACGGATGATCTACCGAATGAACATTCATCTCTTATGAGGAAATACACAGAACGAATGAGGTCATTTAGATCATCCAGCGGATGACCTCTAGAATGTGCCAGTGGAACAAGGGTGTTCGACTTGTGAACAGCTGTTAGTGTGACCGATCTGATTGACAATTGGCGCAGATGTAAACAAAGAAGAAAAAATAACTCAGCAAAGTAAGAGCAAGAGGTGTCACTAATAAGGGTCTTTTATGAAGTCTGGTCGATCGAAATATTCTAAAATTTTCTGTCCTCTCTTCTTGGGGAATCCTGATGTGGCCTATTTCGAAAAAGGGAGGTTCGATTTTGGTTTTAAATTGCATGATATATTTTTAATTGTAGTCACAACTTCCTAAGCCATCACTAATTTGAGAAAAACAAACCACAATTTTGTTGATAGATTGTTCAGATTTTTCCAATTAATTTATCGATCTACCAAGTTTTTTCACGATCTGTTAAAAGATAATGGAAATATAAGCAATCGTAGATTTGTCATGAGAGAGTGAGAGAAAGAGGGAGGGAGAGGGAGAGCATAGCGTGGCCGGCGCCCATATCCAGCGGTAGCCGAAGTCACTCACGTTCTTCACACAGACGCAAGCCGAACTTATGAATGTGTGAATCGGTGAGTGGAGAAAGCGTGCAATTCGGCTAAAGTCTTTCACATTTTAGAGTTCTCTCCATTTGTTCGGACAAATGGTGTAACAAATTTTATGTTCGAAAAATTCTGAGCATTATGACCGAATTCTATGCGAACTGAGATGAAGAAAGAAAGAAGGATGGAAGAAGGAATGAAGAAGAAAGAAAGAACGGCAGAAGAAATGAAGTAAAAAGAAAGGAAGAAGGGAAAAAGGAAGAAAGAATGAAGGAAGCAAGAATTAAGGAAGGAATGAAAGAGGAAAGAAGGACGGAAGGAACGAAGAATGGAAGAAAAGAAGAAGAGGAAGGAAGGAAGGAAGCAAGAAGAAGAATGGAAGAAGGAAGGCGGAAGGAAGGAAGAAAGAAAGAAGAAAGAAGGAGGGAAGAAAGAAGAAAGGAAAACGGAAAGGAAGGAAAAAAGAAGGATGGAAGGAGCCAAGACGGAAGGAAGAATTAAGGAAAGAAGAAGAAAGGAAGGAAGCAACACGGAAGGAAGAATTAAGGAAAGAAGTAGGAAAGAAAGAAGATGGAATGAAGAAGGAAGGAATGAAGAAGTTAGAAGGCGGGAAGAAATAAACGAATGTAGGCAGGTAGTAGAAAGAATGAAGAAATGAAGGAATGAAGGAAGTAAAGTATAATGGTAGGAAGCAAGGAATGGGCAGTAATACCCACGGTGAAGGTGAAGAAAGGAAAGTACAGAGAAAAGATAAAAAATAACAGTAAGACAGGAAAAGAGTGAGCAGAAAAATAGAAAAAAAAGGGAGGAGGTAAGCAAAGAAAGGATTATATATGTTAATTACACAGGTTTACAAACAAAGGCCAACTTTTGCTCCAGAGAAGATAGCAACATGACCTACAAATGTAAACAAACCACGCTCAATAGACGTTTATGCATATATCTCATAAGCCTGACGTGCTGGGGGAAAACGAACAATTGATTTGAATTCAGCGGCCAAAAATACATAAGGAAAGTTTGCCATCTTCTCTGGTGCAAAAGCATGTGAACCTGTGTTATTAAAGAAGAACAAAAGGCAGGACTTCTTGCTCCTTCCTCAATAAAAGAGAAGGAGGGAAAGAGCAAGAGGAAAGAAAGGAAAGGGAAGAAAGGAAGGAGGGGAGGGAAGAAGGAGTAATGAAACCGGAGAAAGAAAAAGTAAGGAAGGAACAAATTTTGGAATGAACAAATAACGCAAGAAAGAAAGGCATAAGCAGTAATGGAAACGGAGAATAGGTGAAGAAAGTGATATTCAGTGGAAGGATGACAAATTAGCAGAAAGATAGCAAGGAAGTAGAAAAGCAAATGGAAACAAGGAAGGACGAATGCAACGAAAAAAAGGCAAAATATTTCTTACTCTTCCAGTCAAAGGACATAAAAATGGTAGGGAGGAAGATAGTAAATAAAACAGGATGAAGGAGGAAGGAAACCGGAGAAGAGGTAAAGGAAAGAAGAAGAATGGCATAAGAAAGAAAGAAACAAATGATAGAATGCTGGAAGGAAGAAAGGAATTAGCAGTAATGGAAACGGAGAGAAGGAAGAGAAAGGAAAGTACAGTGAAAAGATGGAAAAATAACAGAAAGATACACACGAAGTAAGAAAACAGAAAGAAAAAACGAGGAAGGCAAAATATTTCTTACTCTTCCCGTCAAATCATTTGTACATTTGGTAAAGGACATAAAAATGTTAGGGAGGAAAAAAGAAAGGATTATAGAAGGCGAAAGGAAAAAGGAAAGAGGGAAGAATGAAGGAGGAAATAAGAAGGGTAGGAAGAAGAAAGCAAGAAGGAAAGAAGGAGGAAGAAAGGAAGAACGATAGAAGGAAGGAGGGAAGAAGGAAGGAAGAATGAAGGAAGAAAGAAGAAGGGAATGAAGAAGGAAGGAAAAAGAAAGCAGGAAGGAAGGAAGGAAAGAAGGAAGAAAGCAAGATGGAAGAAGAAAGAAAAAACGATAGAAGGAAGAAGGGAAGAGGATGCAGGGAAGAAGGGAAGAAAGAAGAAAAAAAGTCAAAAAAAAAGTAATAAAAGAGGAAGGAGGACTTTATATACAGTGATAACTGGCAAATGGCGCATTTTAAATCTGCAAAGTTCCTAATCGAAAGCTTCAGAATTCATAACAAAAGTAAATAATCTGTTTATGACATTCCATATTATTTAGAAGGCTGTTTAAAAGTCTTTTTGAATGTTTTGATGTAAAAGGTTGATCAAAAGGCGCGCTCACACATGCAGCTTAAAGATGAACTGACGTCAGAACTTAAGGTTGATCTTGACAAATAACCACTCTCCACTCCACTTTGTTTATTTCGGCTTGCTGACGTACTAAAATAATATGGTCAGCCGTCAGTTCATCTTTCAGTCGCATGTGTGCGCGCGCGTCCGACCCAGAGGTCGGAGGGATGTCGTCGGTTAAGAAGGAAGGAGGAGGGACTTAAGCCCTCGTGCCAAACTCGATCGAACGCCTGTCTTATGTCCAGAAAGACGGCAGAGCAATATTTTAGGTTCTCGAATGCCTTCAAAATTTGGTTTGACACTCTGTGGACCTGTTGCGGCGCACAATGTCCTCTGCGAAAACCAAACTGATGGTCAGGTATAGCATCTGCCAACATTCTTCCAAGAAATATTCTTTCAAATATTTTGGAGAAAGTTGGCAATAGACTAATTGGCCGGTAAGAGTCGGGCTTTGAGTGATCTTTGCCCTTCTTGGGAATCATTACGATCACAACGGACTTCCAAGTGGTCGGGAAGTATTGCAACCGTAATATCGCGTTGAATGGCATTAGCAGGAACAGGACTCCCACTTCCCAATGCCCGGGGCCTTAGTGGACTTTAGCAGCCGTATCTGAAGACGCACTTCGTCCACTGTAGAAAATAAGGAGAAATGGAAACCAAAGAAAAGCTAGCTGGAATAAAAGAAGAAGAAGGAAGATAGAATAAAGGAAGCAAAGTACGAGGCTTAAAAGAAGAAGAGGCAAGTAGAAAGGGGAAGGATCGAGGACAAAGAAAATGGAAAGTCAAGTCTAAATCAAGTGTCCACTTATGGGACATAAAACATACATATATCGTTAGACTTTCGAATATTCAACCCATACACGCACACACACACACATGTGTATGTGATGACTCTGGCATCTGTGTGTGTGTGTAGCCCACTCATTCCAGGCGTCTTCTGTCTTCTCAATAATAAATATTTTTACTCTTTGTATCTGCCAGATTGAACGGATTGACCCTAGGCTAGGTACTACTACTCGGCCACAGGCACAACAGACTGAGAGACAGACAGGCGGACAGACAACTGGCCTATTGGACAACTGCCATAAACAGCATCTGCTGGCCAGGCGGTTGGCAGTTGCAGTTGCACATTTATGGACACTGCTGGAATGGTGGCTGCTCCTAGTGGTGGTGGTGGGCAGCTTCAGTCACAGTCACCGCCAAAGACATTAATCACCGCATCCCGGCGATAAACTTTGACATGCAACCGCCGGCAAATGAAGCGATCTTCATAAATCAATTCTGTGGTGGCGTCGGCACACGGCAAGGCGGACTCCAGTAGTGGACGCTGCTGCTGCTGCTGCTGGTGCTGGTGCTGCTGCTGTGCTCATTTGATTTATCGCCGCTGCGCCAACAAGTTAATTGAAAACGAGGCGTGACAGTGAAATTTGCCGCGGCACGCCAACTTTTGCCCAACAACTAACCGACTGACTACCCAACCGACTGGCCGGCCAGCTGGTCGCCGTTCAATTTTCCCCATTTTCCAAATGTGCCACTAAACTGACAGATTTGGCCATAATAAAAAACGAAATGCGAAAGACTGAGGCCTGGAAAATAAGTTGCCAACTTTAATTTATTGTGACATAACGGTATAATCTGACATAAATTATTGATAAGACGAGCGACCATAAAAGTACAAGACAGTTGGCTTAAGCAACCGACACACGGGGCACTAGAGAGGCGGCGGCGGAGGAAGGAGGGGGGGAGGAGAGTGGCAAACAAAGAAACAACAACAAAAAGCCAAAATAAACACAAGAAGGAGTTCAACGTTAAACCAAAAAAATACTATGTTTTATATAGCCAAGCCGAAGTTTTAGTACACTGCACAGTGGTCGGCCAAAAAGTCCAAAAATTAAGCTAAGACATTGCAATTTGGCACATATATTTTTGAGTGGACAAATGTAAATTTCGAATAAAATTATGTCTCGATTGGACCACAGCACATTGGGCCAGCGAACCGATTTTTCGACGCAAATTAAAAAAACCTAGTTTCTTGAAATTTGGTACATATTATATTACTGGCCGTTTTTTGCTCATAACTTGAGTATCATTGCTCCGATCTTTATCATTCCTTCAGCAAATCGATAAATAATTTTGTTTTCAAGGTATCTCTAGAAGGTACGAACGATCTATCTTCATAACTGTAGGAGATATTACGTTTTTTCTAAGTTGCGGGGGCGGGAGGGGGCAAGGCAAAAATTGAAAATAAACTTGATCTGCCTGCAAGTATAAGAAATATATGCCCCATACATGTCAAACCTCTATCTCTTACCATCTCTGAGATCTCTTCGTTCATACGGACGGACGGACAGACGGACAGACGGATAGACGGACATGGCTATATCGAATCGGCTGTTGATGCTGATCAAGAATATATATACTTTATAGGGTCGGAAACGATTCCTTCTCCCTGTTACATACTTTTGCACAAACTCTTTGCAATATACTCTATGTACCTTCGGTACAGAGTATAATAAGTATCTTACATTTAAAAATGTTCCTATAAGTCGTCTTCTATATCAATTTCTATTGAAAACGGATTTTCAGAGTCAGAATCTGAATCACTATCACTATTGTTAGCATCAAAAACGGGAACATTGTTATTATTGTTCATGTTACAAAAATATAGCAAGTTTGGTGATACCAAAAGTTCGATTATGTCTGCTGGTAGGGGTAGTTTATTTTGCTGACCCAATCTATTTGTTAGAAAGATGCTAGACACAAGAGGATCTGAGGAATCCATTGCTCTGTGGAAAACGTCTGCCATGTTGTTCTGCCGTTTACTCTTTCGAACATTTTGAACGAATTCAAAAAATCGAATCCAATCATGTAGAGGACTTATGCCATATTTTAATGCTTCATGTCTTGGCTTAAATTTTGGTGAGTCCATTTTAGCATTTTCCATGAAGTCTTTTGGACTCGCTCCACATATCGGACACAATTGGCAAGATTTGGTTTCAGTCAAAATGTTTAAAACTTTTCCGTCTAAAAGTGTCATTTGAAGATCATATTTAACTGAAATTAATTTTCCATTTACAACGGTGCAGACATATGAAGACAAATCTTTTATTTGATTATCCAAATTTTTTATACTCTGTACCGAAGGTACATAGAGTATATTAAGTTTGTGCAAAAGTATGTAACAGGGAGAAGGAATCGTTTCCGACCCTATAAAGTATATATATTCTTGATCAGCATCAACAGCCGATTCGATATAGCCATGTCCGTCTGTCCGTCTGTCTGTCTGTCCGTCTGTCCGTCCGTATGAACAAAGAGATCTCAGAGATGGTAAGAGATAGAGGTTTGACATGTATGGGGCATATATTTCTTATACTTGCAGGCAGATCAAGTTTATTTTCAATTTTTGCCACGCCCCCTCCCGCCCCCGCAATTTGGAAAAAACGTCATATCTCCTACAGTTTTGAAGATAGATCGTTCGTACCGTCTAGAGATACCTTGTAAACAAAATTATTTATCGATTTGCTGAAGGAATGATAAAGATCGGATGAACGATACTCTAGTTATGAGCAAAAAACGGCCAGTAAACACGCCCCACCCCCCCCCCACCCATCACCACAGCATTCTATTGAACGGCAATCTTAGTGAGAGAGAGAGAGAGAGAGTGAAATTTAGAGATGAGCGCGTATAACTCGTGAGCAAATGCGAGCTGCGACGTTAAGGGTACAGAGAATGTTACAGTCGGGCTTGACCGACTTTCTTTCTTGTTTAAACACTGTTTGGAATAAAATTGAGATATAATGGATAATTATTATTTTATTTCAATTATAAACTATTGTCATATTCATCATAATCAGATTCCTGATCTTCTTCTTCAGGAAAGTTGCAATTCGCCGGAGACGGTGATTCCAAAATTGCAATAACGTCTTGAAGTGGAAGTGGTATCTTTTTGTTCATATTCCTATTATTTATTAAAATACTCGATACAAGCGGATCTGATGTATCCATAGCCCTGTGAAAAACGTCACTCATATTATTAAGACGACTATTTTGCCTGGCATGTGATCTCCGATCTCGTTTATAGTATTTATTTCGGGCCTCGGAAGCGTTTTCCCCAAGACATCCAACAGGAGAACTGCATTTTCTATTATTTGGTATTCGTGAACCAACAATTTATGCACGGTCGCTGACATGGGGTACCCCAAAGGGATAGCAGTTCATGTACATGGAAGCAGTTTTTTCACACAACTCTTTAAATTTGATAGCGCTTATTTTATATTCGCAGGAAAGAGCAATCAAAATAATGTGGAAATTATGGAGGACTTTTACGTCAAACTGCAATATTGAACAAAACAACTTAACATTAGAAAATAGTCTCCTTGCGGTATTTCCATCATTTGACCATCATTACCACAACCATTTTGTTTAGGGCTTGTCTATATGTACGCCAAACTCTTCCCACAATTTGGCTTGAATGTCCTTCTTGCGCCTCAACATTTTGGCTGGTAACTCACCACTTTTTTAGTGTTGCTCTGTACGATACACTTAAAACAAATTCCATAAGCCGTATCCAGGCATGGTCCGGAGGACAAACTCCAAATTGAAGTGCGCTTGGCTTTGCTGCAAATACGTCCGAACTGATATTGGTGATTGTTAAAAATGCTTTTGGACTTGCACCGCAAATTGGGCAACATTGAGATGAGGTTGTTCGTGTTAGAATGTTTAATACCTTGCCATCTATTAGGTTCATGTGCAAATCAAAAATAACATTTAAATTTTCGAATTCAAACGGTCTTAGATTGCTTATCTGCGGGTCCAAATTTAATTTTTGATTTAAAATGCTGTCTTTGGTTTCTTTTAAAAATTCGATTTTAACCGGCCTGCAAAACCTCACTGACTGTGGACTCCGATTCTTCCAAATGATCCTTCCATAATTGTCTGTCAACAGTAGTGGTATAAGGGTAGTGACAAAAATTCGATTGGTCTTGGCTTTCAGTCTCATTTTCATTGTATTGCTGCTTGTAAAGGCTTTGACCCGTCGAACCATCAAGTCCATAGCTCGCAGACAGTTTGATCTGAGAAATATGAGGCAAATTGCTCAAGACAGGTTCTTGTAACATAATGATCCGGGAGGCGGTATGGATTAACAAATTTTGAAGTGATACCTCAGCTACGGATTCTTTTAACCGAATTTCTTGTGGTCTGCATTGTGATTTGGCCTGTAGAATTTTTTCTTCTGAATGCACATTGCTCGAACGCAGTTATACTGACTTTTGGTAAAAGAATTGTCCAGCAAAAAGGCTAAGGCTTCATCTTCTGTTAAAGGAACCGGTTTTTTGACTCCCAGAATGTCCTTTACCTTAGATTTATCTGGCGTTTTTAATGTTTGCTGCAAAACAAACGACAAGTCCTTATCCTTAGCCTTTTTTGCAGAGACTCTGAACTATCCTTAAATCCAATTTCAGACTGAACATTATTTATTTTAAGGAGATTTTTTGCAATCATAGAACTTTTTAGCAGGCTCTAGGTCAATCAGTTATGATTTTCATCATAACGTTTCTAAAACAATTTGATTTTTTGCTTTAACATCAATAAAATAACTTCTTAAAGACCTGGATTGAGCTGCAGACAGTGAAAAAATTAAAGGGTCCGAAGTAGGGATGTCGAAAATATTATCGATTTATCGAAATATCGATATTTTTGCCCAAAATGACAAATATCATTATCGCTTATTTTCCCCCAGGCGATATAATCGGTAATTGAATATTTCTTGGTGTTATATTTTTTCGGTCACACTGTTGCGAATAACTGTTTCTTGTGCTCTGGACAGGTAAAGCAAAATGTTTCAAAGTTATTTTATTAAATAAATCGCAGTGCAAACTGTGCAATAAAGTTGTAAAGAAGAAATATAAGAAATGCTTGACTGAAATGTAGCCCATCTTTAGAAACGGTAAATCGTATCGTCATTGTAGCAATTTCACGAACAAAAGGCCTAAAATTTGATGTCGCTCTGATGCCGCACACTGGATTTGGAAGGGAGAACAACATGCTTGCAGCATGATGACTATCATCATTTTTGAAATGAGTTGCGTAATTCTTCGATTATATAGACTGACTTCGAATTGGCAATAATTATAGAGAATGTTTAGAATCTTCCATTTCTGATCGACAGGTCTTTCATTTTTGAAATGAATTGCGTAATTCTTCGATTATATAGACTGACTCTTCGAATTGGTTTAGAATTTAATTGAATTCCGCCTATCGTCATTTGTTCCCTTCAAGCAAAAGTGTGCGACATCAAATTTTAGACCTTTTGTACGTACAGGGTGGGGCAACACAGCTCCCGTATCTGAAATGAGCGTCATTCCGCTCAACGATAACCTGGAGGGCTGGGCGTGGTCTCATTCGAAAGGTGGAGTCTTAAAGTTTTTATTACCTCCCAGTCAGGCGTGATCATGCGGTAGAGCAACTTGCAATAAGCATTTGCCGTAGATGCCGATTTATCCAACGGTCGCTCAGTGATCCTAACGCAGCTTGCCTTCCGAAATCATTTTCATCTCGCGCCCTTGACCCCTGTTCCAGACGGGAAATCAATTGTTGGTTGGGTCAACTGTTTTCGTGTAACCGGCAGTGTGGTGCAAAAAATAAACCTCTTGGCGCCCGGATCAGTGGGATCAATGGGAAGCCTGTAGGAAATATGTACGACACACTCAAAATAGCGAATCCACGCGTGTAGGATCGATAAGCCATATCCAAACAAATTTTCCTTTACTGGTAGTTTTTTGATCAAATGCAAATTCATTCACTACTTTCTACAAATTCCACAAGTTTGTGATGAGCAAATCTTTTGCCATTTATCATCGTCATGTAGAACTGATCATCATCAACCTTAAATTTGCTCAAACTTGTCCTACACCAAGAAAAAAATTGATATTTTTTCATATCGATTTTACTCCGATATGAAAGTATATCAAATTGATATTTGATATTAATATTTGTATACTCTGTACCAAAGGTACACAGAGTACATATATTAAGTTTGTGCAAAAGTATGTAACAGCCAGAAGGAATCATCTCCGACCCTATAAAGTATATATATATATTCTTGATAAGCATCAACAGACGAGTGGATATAGCCGTCCGTATGAACGAAGAGATTTCAGAGATGGTAAGAGATAGAGGTTTGACATGTATGGGACATATATTTCTTAAACTTGCAGGCAGATCAAGTTTATTCTCCCGCCCCCGCAATTTTGAAAAAACGTCATATCTCCCACAGTTTTGATGATAGATTGTTCGTACCTTCTACAGATATCTAGAATCTATAATATTATAGTCGGGAGCAAATGAACTGGTACAGAGTATGTTATAGTAACCGACTTTCTCACATGATGTTAAACATATCATTATTACATTCTTAATATCATTATGAAACTATTAAATATCAATTTAAGTAAATGATATTATTTTGGATCAGAATGATATTATTTTCTTGCCAAATGATATGAAAAGATTAATATTTTCTAAAAACATTTACGTTTTAATAACGTTAATATTCACATAAAATTTTCTCTTTTTTTTTCTCTGTGTATTTATATTTGCTATTTGAGCTCGAATACTCTAACGACTTAAGATGATTCCTTTTGACATCATATTATGATTGGTCTGCAGAAGCGAATTAAAGATGGCCGTGAATTTTTCACAAATGCACTTGCAATGGAACAAGGATCGATCATATTCTTACTTACTCATAACTTAGATATTTTTTTCATCGGTTACGTTTTCAAACAAACTGGGATATGCTTGGTGTGTTCAACCAAGCTCTGTAAAGTAAATTTAGCGAAATCATTTGTAATCGATATGTTTGCAAGTATAGCACTTCTGTTTTGCCAATTTTAATGAGTCATAGCATGGATAAATGCTGTCATTTCGAGCTTTGTCTTCGGCTTGTATTAGCTTGTAAGAGTGCTTTGTAAAATCTTCATAAATGAAAAGACTCAAGGCTTCGTCTGGAGTATATATTTTACAGAAAGTTCATTTTCAACTTCATCATTTTTAGGTTTTTCAGTTTTCCATTATCCACTCAAACCGAAGATTTAGTACACTGCCCCAAGTAGTACTAGCGATTTCACTAGGGAAAAGGGGTTAGTATTTTCCACAAACTTTAATTATTTCTCTGCCCTACTCTTAGTTAGCGAATTTCCTAACGAATGGTGTTAAGACATATCGCCAGTCCCTCATTATCCACTGCCTCAAATAGTACTAGCGATTTCACTAGGGAAAAGGGGTTAACATTTTCCACAACGTTGAAAGAAAACTTAAATTATTTCCCTGCCTTACCCTTAGCTAGCGAATGTCCTAACGAACGGTGGTAAGACATATCGCCAGTTCCTAATTATCCACACTCAATTGCTCCAACAGTGTTACCCGCTTTAAGGAGTTAGGATCTATGGTTAGGGTATAACACAAAAACAGCAACAACGCTTATAAATCATTTGGCTAACAAACAACAGCCAAAGCAGCAACAGCACCAACAACTCCCAGGCTAACTGCAACGAGTTGGAGTTGCAGTCGGAGTTGCAGCTCGGTGGAGTTGCTCTATGGCAAAAGTATCTTTTGGATCTATTATTTGACTTTTATGTGCGCATAAATGCGACGATATGATGACGACAACAGCAACAACAACAACAACAACGCCAACTGGCTAACTCGACAAACCCGGCCAGCAGCCAGTTTAGCTCCAACAAGTTTTGCGCAGCCAGGGGAAACTTGAGACTTGAGCTTGGCTCTGCATTGCACTTTCATGTTAATTAACAAGAAATCTTTTATCAGCTGGCCGATTACGCGAATGCCACTTCTAACGCCCCTCCTCAGTCCCACCCCATTTGCCGCCCACTTGCCTTGCGGTTTGCCTTTCAGATAAGCAGCGACACACAACAAATTGTGGGCCATAAATATTTGGATTGTGGTTAACTAGCCGCCGTTTGGAGAACTTGTGTGAAATGGCATAGAGAAACTAAATATGGCCACGCAGGTTTCCTACGAAATAGAGATTTGATTTAGTGTACGGATCCCAGTTTTTGTGTCATAATTCATTTGTTTATTGTGAGGCCTTAAAAAAAAAAAAAATGTGTGTGTGTTGTGACGCACATTTTAAATGGGATCAAATGGTACTCCCAAATTCTGCTTGGGTTTGCTGCTGGTATTGCTCCAAATTGCCATAGATTTCAACTCTTTTTTGAGGGCCAATTCTGGTGCTTATAACTGTGTGACTTTCTTCACTGTGGAGTTGGGTTGTTCATGAATGAGTTGCTCTCTAATGTAAACAAGTGAACGTGTCCTTTTGTTCTAAATGTTTTGATTTGCTCAGTGAATCTGGTTCAGTGGCTCTTGTTTATTTCCCCATGATCTGTGACTCTTGTTCAGTGGATCTTGTTTATTAACTTTTGTTTAGTGACTCTTGTTTATTCACTTCTGGTCTTGCTTATTCACTCTTGCTCAGTGACTTTTGTTATTATGACAAATACGAGCACATTTTTCTATCCTCTTTAAAACTCTCTCAAATTTTCTATCCTCTTTAAAACTCTCTCAAAAACCAGCCTTATCAGCGAGTCTCGGTCGGGCACTTTTGCATTTGCTTCGGCGTCTGCTTGTACGGGCTGGCATCGGTACGAATGGATTTTGTTGTTTTAAATCACTTCGAAACGAGGAAATTGCACTTGTTGTAACGTCTGCTTGTGCGTGTCGGCGCCTTGAAGAGAGGCAATTTCTTATGCATCTAAGTGACAAGTGACGAAGCAATGGGAGCAAAGGCCCACCGCTTGAAAAATTTGTTGATTCCATCAGTTATTCTATGGACCGCAAACTAATGTATATGTAAACACACACACACACGAGTGTGTTGTATATCTGTTCCTTATCTACGATTATTTCACATAGCTTACATATTTCAGTAAGAACGTAATACGAACTTACGAACAATGACTAAGTTGCCGTCTGTCGTCATATCATTTTATATAGTAGAGGTAGAAGTATAATGCGTTTTATCTCTTTGGAAATTGTTTATGATGATTGCTTAAGAGAACACACTGATATACAGTGTACAAGGTGTTTGCCATTGTACTTGGGGCTGTGTTATTATTTTATTGTTGTTGTTCATTGTTGGTTCACAATGTGAGTCCAGGACAATAATAACACACACGATGGATGCATTTTATTTCATGAAGGACCATATCCATTTTTCGCTTAATCAGTGCTTGTTATACACTGTGTGTTTGGTGGAATCATCTAATTTTTGCATTTATTATTCTATATCTACAATTGAAGTTTGTTTATATATAATGAACATTTATATATAATTATTAATTATTATTTAAGTTACAATCGTTTCAATCCCGCATTCCAATTGGGCAGATTAGCTCATTGGGACTGTAAGCGGAGATTAGGTCATACTAAAACAAGAAAGAAAGTCGGTCAAGCCCGACTATAACATACTCTGTACACACAAAAAAATCTGTGGTTAAATTTAACCGATATTTTGGGTTAGAAATGCGCCAACCCAAAAAGTCGGTAAAATTCACAAAATTTGACAGTAACTATCACGTAAACCTTTACGCAAAGAGAACTATTTCAATAGTAAATCTAACTGAAAATATCGTTTAGAAATGCGCCAACCCACAAAATTAGTAATATTAACCGGTGCGTACAGTAAGTAAATTTTCTTACTGTGTGTACAGTAATTTTACCATAAAAATAGTAATTTAACAGCTGTTACTCAACTGTCACAAGTTGCCAATCTACTTGAGCTCATCATCATCCCAAACCAGAAGAAGTAACATCAACCCACCAATTTTGGTTCTGAAACAATTGTTTGAATTAAACACATTTTTATTTTATTTGAAAAATTTTTACTTACTTGGGGGGGGATTCGAACTCTGGGCCCTTGGACTGAACACGATTGGACGGACGTCTTTACCTGTTACGCTACGGCGCGCGTTAATAGAAACGCGTCTAACATATTACTTGTATTCAATCTGCCTAACCAAATGCACGAAAAATTTCTTAAATGTCGCATAAATGAGACCACTAGTAATTCTCAAGTTCAAATTCAGTGAAAGTACAATATAAATATAAGGGCCAAACTGAAATTTTCTCAATCAACAATTTTCGCGGTTAGTTTTACTGTCGGTAGAGTTAATCCGTGAAGCAACAAAATTCATTTAAAAAGTTATACCATTTGTGCGGTAAGATTTACTTGTGGGTACAGTAAATTGCTGCAAAAACAAAGTATGAGATGAAAAAATCACGTCAGAGTAACTATTTCTATGGTAAAGTTACTGTAGTTAGCAGTAACTTATTAAAACAACAAAATATGTGAAAAAATATTTGTGGTTGAATTTACTCAGCGTACAGTTGTTAAATGCAACAACAAAATACGAGCTAAAATAAAGCCGTGAACTTTACAATTTCTTCTGTAGATTTAACTGTTAGCACAGTTACCAAGCAACAACAAAACCACATGCATAAAAAATTTCGAAAAAAGTTACTGTCAGCGTTAGTTAATTTTACCCACCAGATTTTTTTGTGTGTACCCTTAACGTCGCAGCTCGCATTTGCTCACGAGTTATACGCGCTCATCTCTAAGTTTCACTATCTCTCTCTCTCTCTCACTAAGATTGCCGTTCAATAGAATGCTGTGGTGATGGGTGGGGTGGTGGGGGGTGTTAACTGGCCGTTTTTTGCTCATAACTTGAGTATCGTTCATCCGATCTTTATCATTCCTTCAGCAAATCGATAAATAATTTTGTTTACAAGGTATCTCTAGAAGGTACGAACGATCTATCTTCAAAACTGTAGCAGATATGACGTTTTTTCCAAATTGCGGGTGCGGGAGGGGGCGTAGCAAAAATTGAAAATAAACTTGATCTGCCTGCAAGTAGAAGAAATTTATGCCCCATACATGTCAAACCAATATCTCTTACCATCTCTGAGATCTCTTCGTTCATACGGACGGACGGACAGACGGACAGACGGACAGACAGACAGACAGACGGACAGACAGACGGACAGACGGGCATGGCTATATCGAATCGGCTGTTAATGCTGATCAAGAATATATATACTTTATGGGGTCGGAAACGATTCCTTCTCTCTGTTACATACTTTTGCACAAACTTAATATACTCTATGTACCTTCGGTACAGAGTATAAAAATGCCATCTCTATTACGTGTATGTAAACAATACATACATATATCTCTTGAAAATTAAACTGAAACTGAAGCAGACGTGCAGCTCCCAACCTCTTTATATTTTCGGTCGTGGAAACTACCACGGCATAGCATGGCGCCCGAGCAGGGACTCATTAAAGTCTAAAAAACTGAAGCAGACGTGCAGCTCCCAACCTCTTTATATTTTGGGTCGTGGAAACTACCACGGCATAACATGGCGCCCGAGCAGGGACTCATTAAAGTCTAAAAAACTGAAGCAGACGTGCAGCTCCCAACCTCTTTATATTTTCGGTCGTGGAAACTACCACTGTCATTTTTATTTTGATCTACATTTACGTATTACGCTTTGAGTCTCAAGTAACAGCAAAATTCACAGCCACAACATATACAAGGGTAAATCACAAGGGGTCGCTCACTAGCACATGTGTGGTAAATTTATAGGTGCTGAAAGTCCCCCTCAGAGCACAAATATCTTAAGTCACCAAATATAGACAACGAGCTATATATTTCTAGTTATCAAGGATTTCAAAAAAAAAGCTGGAAAATATTTAGATTCTTCTTATCTACTTATCTTCGCGGTCAAGGGTACGACTGAGGGTGCAACTTTTCAGGCAACCACAATGGTGTCCAAGCATTGATATGCGAAAAACAACCCTTTGCATTCTATACTCATTGTTTCAGTCATTCGTCAAGTTAATGTGACTCAAAAGTCTGCGATGTTTAGGATATCTGAAACATGCTAAGAATAGTTTCTTCAGTGACAAATTTTTTAATACACTCTGCTAAAAGAACGCAACTTTTGCAAGATGAAACGGAATCTGAAGCTCCGGAATCAAACAAAAAATCGACTAAAAACTCTTTGGCCCTACTCGTGGGGTTGAAAAACATAAATATGTGAAAGAAACTTACTGACGAAATGGGATTTGAGTTGGTTGAGAGGTCGCCAAAAAAACAGCAACAACATGACGCTTTTGGGATGCATTGGGATACATTGTACAGGGTATTAATGACATATTAAACTTTTTTACTACCATTTGGTGGATGTCATGATTTTTTTTTGGATTTGAGATTCAAAGTAAAATTTCTTGACATTCTGGAAATTACTTTGTGGCACAAGAGTTGTGAGAACTCAGAGTTAAAAAGGTCCAGACTGCACTCGAGGCACTACAGCTCAAGAAATCGAAGAAATTCTATAATTTTTTTTCCGAAGTTTGCTATATTGTTGCAATAGTTCTTGACGATCCCCGTCACCTCGTCAACAGCTGAATGGACTTCTTCTCTGCTGAAAAGATTGAAAACCTACCTTCGGGTCAATATGTCTGAGGACATACTCAACGGGTTAGCGCTGGGAAACGTTCACATAGACTTAATAATTTCCACCAAACCTCGTTGTCTTGCAACATTGGATTGTTCATTTCAAGTATTATATACATGCTTGAGATTTGACTACAATGCAAAACCAGAATAAATTTTCTATTAATGATTATCATAAGAAATGTAAATGAAGACATAAATTACACAAATAAATTAAAATTTTTTGTTCGAAAATAATTTGCTTGAGTGCCCTTAGACACATAATATATATGTACATAAGCTTGTTTAAGGCTTTCTTTTTCATTCACATTCAAAGGAAGAGCGATACTTGAAAAAGGCGATCGCGCAAACAACAGCAATATGTGTGGAATACTTACATTTTCATACAAACCAATTGACATACCAAATAAATGGAAAGCTGAATAACGAGAAGGAGACAACGCAGCTAACTAAAATCTTTACCTTCTTGTTCTTTCCTTTTATTTGTTCATCAAATAAATTTGAGTATATCAAAATGTATTTCTAGTAGAGGAAAAACCAAAAATAACCCATATATTTGTTTCTGTTTCGGTACTGATAACCACTGGTACCATAATGTCGCAGCTCGCATTTGCTCACGAGTTATACGCGCTCATCTCTAAGTTTCTCTCTCTCTCTCTCACTAGGCGCGTGGCAAAAATGAAAATAAACTTGATCTGCCTGCAAGTATATGAAATATATGTCCCATACATGTCAAACCTCTATCTCTTACCATCTCTGAGATCTGTGCGTTCATACAGACGGACAGACAGACAGACGGACAGACGGATGGCTATATCTACTCGGCTGTTGATGCTTATCAAGAGTATATATACTTTATAGGGTCAAAGATGATTCCTTCTGGCTGTTACATACTTTTGCACAAACTTAATATACTCTATGTACCTTTGGTACAGAGTATAAAAAGGTGTTAGTGACATTAACATTTACAAGGCTTTGTTGTGAAACATAATGCTAAATTTAAAGGCTTCATTTCAAGACACTCTTCCGACACTCTTCCCACTCTGTTCCCACTCTCTTCCCACAATCTAACCATACTCTTCCCACACTATTCCCACTTTGTTCCCACACTCTTACCACCCACTTCCCACCCCCACTCTTTCTTCCTCTTACCCCACGCCCACCCTCTACCAACCATTTTGTGTGTGTGTGTGTGGGTGTTTGTGTGTGAAACTCCACAAAACCACAAAACAAAATATGAATGACGTCAGCGTCACGTGACGCTGTAATCAAATTTTACTCCCACTAAAATCTTTCGTACCGAAATTAAAGATGTTTTACATCAATAACTGTTCGGTTTCAAATTTTAAAGTGTTTTTAGCGGTTAAAGGTTGCGGTTTCGGTCACGGTTAACGGTTACGGCTTAAATCTCTTGCTTGCAAGATTCTCTGTCTGATAGAAAAGTCACAATTTAAAGGTATTTGGCTTTTAGTTTAACTTAATTTATGTTTTTTTCCCACTAGGCTGCGCTTCTCAAACATTTGGGAGGGAGGTGGGCTGTTATATTGCCTGGGGCTCCTGTTTGACAAGCTTTGGCTTGAAAGTTCAATGAAATATTGTTGGCTTTTACGCTAATTTCTATGAACAAGCTTTATGGGGTCGGAACAACAACAATTCGAAAAGGGTGCGATAGTTTTGTATCAAACTAATAAAGTAGTAAAAAGTATTTCTCACGAGTTTAAATGCTCTTGAAATCATAAACCGGAACCACAACAGCAAAAAAAAAACACACACAACAATTAAGACAAAATTCTAAAAAAACGAGCTCAAGCCAAAGTCAACGTCTTCTGTTGTTTATATAAAGTTTTTATTTTCTGTGTTTTTCTTTTTCGGCTAGAAGCATAATTATGCTTAATTAATAAATTAAGTTTTAAACTCTCTTGATTTACGACAGATTTTCTATATGATGATTTTCTTTCCCCCTCTCGTTGCAGGTATGTGTTGCAAGTTGAGAATCTAAGACATTAACTATTTAACTATATCGAGAATCGCGCAAACAAAAGACTTAGGCAAAGAACTCTTTTGTGATGGCCCTGTTTCCATCCTCCTCGCGTCCGCGTACGCTTATGGAGCAATTGTTGGCGCGTAAAATTGAAGCGGCAGCATCAGCCAGCTCCAGCCCCACGTCACCGAACTCACCTGGTGCTGGAGTGAGCGGGGCAGCAGTGGTCAGCCGGTTGCGTCGCACCGATTCGCTGGACTCGACGAGCAGCCTCGGTTCGCTAGCCTTTGGTGAGGATGTGTGCCGCTGCGATGATTGTCTGCTGGGCATAGTCGATCTGTACGTGATCAGTGCGGCTGAGGCGGCCAAAAAGAAGGTAGGTCTCAAACCCATCCCAATGTGTGTGTGTGTGTGTAGTAGAGAGCTTTCGCTCTCATACGAGGGAGCGGTGTTGAAAGCTCGTGAGCTGGTTGGAAACTTGGCTAAAAAAAATGTTTAAATTTGAAGCGATCACCAAGTGAGCTTTTTCGCTGCTCTGCAGCTTTGCCGTTGGCGTCACATTGAATTACGAGCATGTGTGTTGGACTGTGGGACCGGTCCAAAAGCTGCTGCTGCTGCTGCTGCTGCGTACCCATTGACGTCACAGCCCCCAGAGAGCGAGAGAAGCGTAGATCGTTCAACTGATTTCGGCTTTAAGGAAAGAGAAAGTTTGAGCTATTTTGGATGGAAGTAGCTGCGACAAAGGATCGCAGTGATGAGTGAAATTTTACAAGTTAGCTCTGATCTTGCCAGAAATTTGTTGCGAAGCTCCTAATCGCGGGTTCGAACCTAAATTTACCTATGTTTAAAGATTTGAATCCTTCACTAAATAGTGCTCTATAAAATTTGGTCAATATCGGTTGACCATATCCCATAGCTGTCAAAGGCTCAAATTTATCAATCAGATCAGATTCTTAATGATTTACAACAGTGGTGGGGGCAAGCCCTTGATTTTTTTTCCGACAATTGACGCCAGTCAGTCTCATAATAAACTCGCTTCAAATTGTATACAACAACAAAGTCAATGCGAATCGGAGAACGGCGCCAACAAGATGCTCACACAGCTGCATTTTGGACGATCGAGACTCTCTGATAACGGTTGTCTTTTCCGTTGTTGCTGTTGGGCTGCTCTTAAACTCAAATTTCTTGCCCACCGCTGATTTACAATATCCAAAAATAGAGCAAAGTTAATTAATTACCCTTGCAGCTCGTGTTTTATATGTCCGATTTTTATCAAACTCGCCAAAATTGTGCGGAAGTTGTTCATTTTCATAACTGGAAAGTTTAAAAACGCTAGAATTGTAAGCAACAAATTTTTTGAGAAGAATTCAGAGCGCAGCTGTTATTCTTTTGCGACTGTTAGAGAGAAAATAGAGAGGGCTTAGCAGCGAAGATTCTTGTTAGTTTTCTTCTTCTCACAAATTCCCATTGCTCATAAGCAAATTCGAAATAATAATTTGGCTTCCATTGAATTAAAACGAAGATTTGGCTTACATTGAATCAAACGAAGGGAGGGTGTCACACACACCCACAAAGATGTACATATGTATGTAGTTGTTGTTGTCGTTGTTGGTACTACTTGCCATGATATGTACAACTACAACAGGTATGGCGCTCAGCCAGCATTTTGAACTAAGCGCTTTTGCTCAGAGTGCAAGAGAGAGCGGGATAGTGATCCATAAATCTTTGGTACAGCCCACAGAAAAACACTTAGAGCAGGGGCCGGACACACATGCTCATTTTGGCGTTGCGTGTGTGTGTTAAGCAACGCTAGAGCGCGCTCATTTAGCACATCTTTGTTGTCGGTGTGTCGAAGCCGCTGCCGCTGCCGCTGTTCTATACACTTTAGACTGGGACGTGCCGGACTTTGACTTACAGCAAGACAGAGCAAGCTCACAGAGCGAAACACACAAAACAACTCACACAGCAAGAGAGACTAGGCAGCTCAAAGAACACAGAAGAACACTTAGAGCAAGACAGAGCAAGTTCACAAAGCGAGACAGACATAACAACTCTCTGAGCAAAAGAGACCGAACAGCTCTTAGAACAACTCAAGAACAACTCAGAACAAAATGGATTGAACAAGATAGACTGAACAAGACTCCCTGAACAAAACTGAACAATTGAAAACGAACACGTTCACTTGTTCAGTTTAAAGAACAACTCAATTTTGTTCACTCACTCATAAACAACCCAACACTAATTCACACAAATTATGTATGTGTTTCGAACAAAAAAGCCATGCAGAAACAATAAAGCGATCAGTGCTACAGAAACACACCCCTTTGAAAGCCCGACGGGAGTCGAAACGGCGCTCGAAAGAGAGTTTTATAATTGTAACTGAACTCAAATATACAGCCTTAATATGAATGTCCAAAGTCTTAATGAAAAGTGTGTAAAAGTCAAAACAGAAATTATTAGACCTACTCTAAAGCCTGGGTTTAACTACAACATTAAACACCATATAGACCAACGTAACGCTGCCTATTGCAGGTGGAAGCGTTATAGAACAGATGATCTCTACACAGTTTTTAAGAATCTGAGAACAAATGTGATAAAAGTAATCAACACAGCCAAACGAGACTATTACAATCATAAATTTAACAGTGCAATATCGAGCAGACAAACTTGGAGGGAACTTAAAAATTTAGGATTAGGTAAGCTCAAACCAAAATTGAAGACTGATCTGGACGTAAATATACTTAATACTAAATTCACCCAAATAGCAGTACCTGAAGCTACGACAAATATGTACCCTAATATATTGATCCGAATTCCAACTGTGATAATAGCTTTAGCTTTATGTGTGTAAGTTCATGTGATGTACTTGAATGTATCCTCAAGATTAAATCGAATGCATTGGGGCTTGATGAATGATATGAATCCTAAGTTTATTAAATTACTTCTTCCCCTTATACTTGATCATATCACTTAGGTTATGAACACTACCTTCACCACGTCCAACTTTCCAAATATGTGGAAGCTTGCAAAAATACTACAGATCCCAAAATCATCCATTGAATTTTTTACCATACCTATCGAAAGCTTGCGAGCACCTAATGGTAATTCAAATTCAACAATTTCTAACGATAAACTCCAAATAAATGATTGCCAATCTGGTTTTAGAAAAAACAGAAGTTGCACGACGGCAATATTCAAAATATCGGAGGATATTCGAAGTCGAACGGATGATGGACAAGTAACTTTTCTATGTCTTCTGGACTACAGTAAAGCATTCGACACCGTGAATCATCAAATACTATGCACAAAGCTCAACGCGCTATTTAACTTCTCGCACACTGCAACTAAGTAAATTAAACAGGCTGTAGACGCAGGTTTGCGCACCTCCGATCTTCTTTCGATTACGCGAGGTGTACCCCAAGGATCTGTTCTTGGGCCGTCATTGTTCTCTATGTATGTTAATGACCTCCCCAATGTCCTGTCCATCTGTAACATACATATGTACGCTGACGATGTCCTGATGTATGTAAGTCGTCTGCTAAGTCAGTTAAATGAAAGTGTTTCTATATGTAATGAAGAACTTACAAAACTAAATAAGTGGGCTATAGAAAATGGTTTGGGACTGAATTCGCTGAAATCCAAATGCTTGGTGCTGTACAAAAAGACGCTTGATGAGCTGCAGCTGCCTTAGTTATGTGTTGATGGCATGCAAATAAGTTATGTTGATAATGTTACCAATTTGGGTATCCACTTCAATAATACTTTGTCGTGGAATGACCACATCAATAGGGCAACTGGAAGGTTGTACGGATTACTTAGGCAGCTCTCTTTATCCCAAAAGTTTCTACCAATTCAAATTCGAATGACAGTAGCTAGAATGTATCTGGTTCCTTCACTATTTTATGGCGTAGAGGTTTTTGGACATTGTGATGCAGCTAGTATGAATAAACTTAAAGTCGCCTTTAATTCTATAGCTCGCTATATATTCAATAGAAATGGGACTGAACACACTGATCTTTGCCTTAGCCAATGGATAAAATTTGGGGCCCTAATCTTTTTACACAACATAATCACTCGCAGAGAACCAATTTACTTGTATGAGAAGCTTAGATTTGCCATATCCTCTAGAACTATCTTCAGAGACAAAACAGATAATACCAACTTTACCATACCTATTATTTTTTATTTTTGTTTTGCTCCTGTTTATCAATGTTTATCAATTTTTAAATGTATTTATAGCCACTTTTCTCGTTGATTTATGTTTATAGAGACGATATTTATTAGTCAAAACATTGTTGAGAACTTTTGAGAGCGTAACTGTCATCCCTTTGCGACTGTTGTTGTCATTTATGTATGGAGACAATAGACAACAGTTACACAGAAAATAGAGACCCTGTCGTTCGGAAGGTCGCCGTACGGCTGGAGAATGTCAGCCTGATTCTGACTACGGCTGCCGGCCACCATACCAGCTCTCATACCAGATTTAATATGGGATATCATAAAATCCGGAAGCTACTTTCAGGCCTCAGACAAAAGTGTCCAACCGATCGGCAGGTTGTTTGGGCAAGCCTTACGGCAGGCGTTAAAGACCATCCATCGGCCAAACGGTTGTATCAACCAACAGACCAAAAGAACGAGAAGGCCAAGCTACCACATGCGTAATCAGCTGACTTTGATAGCGTACCGCTCAATCAGTGTGATCGTATAAAATGTTACCGTTTCATTATACCCTTGCAAAGGTTATTATAATTTTGCCCAGAAGTTTGCAACGCATAGAAATATTCATTTCCGACCCCATAAACTATATATATTCTTGATCAGGGCGACGAGCTGATTCGATTGAGCTTTGTCCGTCCGTCTGTCTGTTCGTCTGTTTCTACGCAAACTAGTCTCTCAGTTTTAAAGCTATCGAGAGTAGAGTCTTCTTTTTACGGCACGCTGCTAATATGTCGGAACCGACGGGTCGGATGACTATATCTTACATCTGCCATAGGAACCATTGGTCAAAAAATGGGTCTTAGTGAGAAAAACTTTTTTGTTTTTAATGTAAGTGTCCCTGAACTCGTCCATTATTAATATTATATGCTTTCAAACAGATTTGCAAATTTTGTTCAATATCGGATGACTATAACATATAGCTGCCATAGGACCGATCGATCGGAAAATGGGTCTTAGGGAAAATAACTTTTTTGTTTTCAAGTAAATCGTTGGTAAGGTCGGTGATTCTTAATATTAAACGCTTTTAAATTAATTTGAAAAAGTTGATCGACATCGGATGACTATATCTTATGGTTGCCATAGGACCGATCGGTCGGAAAATGAGTCTTAGTGAGAAAAAATTTTTGGTTTTCAATGCTAGCGTCATAAAACTCGTCCATTAATAATATTATATGCTTTCAAACAGATTGGCAAACTTTGGTCAAAATCGGATGACTATATCTTATAGCTGCCTTAGGACCGATCGGTCGGAAAATGGGTCTTAAGCCGGGTATCCAGCACCGCGGAAACTAAAAATTCCTGGCAAACTTCATATAAAAAAAACTGTGCCAGGAATTTTTAGTTTACCTTTTCGTTGCTTGAGTATCCAGCAACATGAACGAAACCCACAGTTTCTTATCGATAGCGCGTGTGGATCGAGAGAACAGCTGATACACAGTTCAGGAATATATTGTTTACAATTATTTTGGACGTGATGAGCGAAAATTTGGGGAATGCTTTTTTGTTTTTGTTATGAGCTGTCATCTTGCTGGGGAACCAGCAGAGTGAAAAGATCGGTAGGGGATAGTGCCAAGGGGACACTTATGCCAGATTGCTGAGGCGGCCCGAGAGATGCCCTCCATGGACACAAAGGTCGATGGGATGTCGTAGGTTGAGACGACTTCTGAGACTGTTTGTCGCCTGATCGGGGGCAAGTCTATGGGAGTGGGCCACCAGTCGGTCATGATACCTGCTGGTGTGCATACATATTAATTTGGGCTCTTAATGGCAAACCGTCCAAATCACGTCATTTAGTTGTATGCCTCACATACCAGGGACCTCACATAAAAGACTAGAGTATTGACCCCATACCGGGATCCCCTGGTCCAGTAAGGCATGATGATCAAGGATTTTGGATCGCAACGAAATACCGCTACGAAGCTTGAGGAGCCAATCGAACTCCTACGCCTTAGCTGCAACTGTAGCTGCTGGCCGAGTCACATAGACATTCCTGGTCAAGCGGTGGTCCAGAGACACGCCAAGTTATTTAACCGCGGTATCCGTATATGGGAATCTTGATCCTAGGAGTCGGACTCGAGCAACTTATCCGGCTCTCATAGCGATCGTGTTGCCTCTTTGAACGATTAACGGCTATGTTCCAGCGGTTTGCCCATCGACCAAAGCCAATGTACTGAACCGATCACTGAGTTGACAAACTCCTTAATATTAATGCGTATGTATTTGGGTAATCTTGTATCCGACCATGAAAGACTTCATTTGATTGGCGACCAACCGAGAAGTCATACTACTTTGAAGATGATAACAATTTAAAGTTGTGCAGATAACAACATACTGCATTAATGTTTTGCGCCATCCGGGCAAAGTGTCATGGTGACCTATCGGCCTATCATCCTCTAGTATAGTATAAAATAGCACCTACTCTTCCGGAAAATATAATTTTTATTTTCTATACATTTATTTAAATTCAAATAATTAACAGTGCCTAGCAGCTGATTTATCAGAGTGACCTTGCACCTTTTAGGCGTATGGTCACCCTGTTTAATTATGTTCCACACACACAAGAAATAATTAGCAAATTCCTGGCAGGAATTTTCCGCAGTGCTGGATACAGGCCTTTAGGGAAAATCACTTTTTTGTTTTCAAGTAAATCGTTCTTAAGGTCGGTGATTCTAAATATTACACTCTTTCAAACTAATTTGAAAAAGTTGATCGATATCGGATGACTATATCTTATGGTTGCAATAGGACCGATCGGTCGAAAAAAAAGTTCTTAGTAAGAAATTTTATTTTTGTTTTTAATGTTAGCGTCTTTAAACTCACTGATTACTAATTCTGTATGCTTTCAAATATATTCGCTAAATTTGGTCGAAATCGGATGACTATATCTTAATGCTGCCATAGGACCGATCGGTCGGAAAATGAGTCTTAGTGAGAAGAACTTTTTTGTTTTAAATTTTATCGTTCTATAAACTCGGCGATTTTTTTATTTTGATATGTTTTCAAAAAGATTCGCGAAATTTGGTCGGAAAATGTGGTTTAGTTGGAAAACTAGCCCCTAGCATACAATTTTACCAAGCCTAAGAAAAAAGTTAAACTAAAATTTTTTATTTGTGTTTCAATTTATATTTATTTTGATTTGTTAATGGTTAATTTTTGTATTAAAAGCCTTCACTGAACATACAAAAAAAAAATTTAATTGATTGATAAATCCTCAAAAGTAACAAGAAAGAAAGTCGGTCAAGCCCGACTATAACATACTCTGCACCCTTAATGTCGCAGCTCGCATTTGGTCACGAGTCAAACGGCTAGCTAACACACAACGCACAACGCAGTGCGCTCTCTAAGTCTCTCTCTCTCTCTCTCTCTCTCTCTCTCTCACTAAGATTACTTCTGCTGAACGCAATGCTTAGGTTATGGGTGGGGTGGGTGGGAGCTGTTAACTGACCGTTTTTTTCTCATAACTTGAGTATCGTTCATCCGATCTTTATCATTCCTTCAGCAAATCGATAAATAATTTTGAGTACTAGATATCTCTAGAAAGTACGAACCATCTATCATCAAAACTGTAGAAGATATGACGTTTTTTCCAAATTGCGGGGGCGCGAGGGGGCGTGGCAAAAATTTAAAATAAACTTGATCTGCCTGCAAGTATAAGAAATATATGTCCCATACATGTTAAACCTCTATCTCTTACCATCTCTGAGATCTCTTCGTTCATACGGACGGACAGACGGACATGGCTATATCGACTCGGCTGTTGATGCTGATCAAGAATATATATACTTTATAGGGTCGGAAACGATTCCTTCTCCCTGTTACATACTTTTGCACAAACTTAATATACTCTATGTACCTTGGGTACAGAGTATAAAAATAGAACAACATTTCAAGTATAGATTCTGGTAGTGCTGTGCGGATCGGGCAGTCCGATGGTAACCCCTAGCTGACTGCCGGATGGTTAACAGAAAATTTGCTGATAAATCCTCAACAAAAATTAGAATCAAATTCATAACAAAACATACTATATATCGCTGCAATCTTAGATTTTAATGTGAATCCAGTAAATAAAATACAGATTTTAGTCGAATTGTCTTGTGCTTTGATGGAACACTCAAAAAAGAATCAAGCACAACAACAACAGAGATCGGGAATGTAACAGTTGCACCGCAGTAACAAATTGCAAAAAAAAACAATCACACTCTAGCCTTTGAGATATAACACAACTTCCGGCACTTTCCGGCAACTAAACTTTGTAGTTTTAGAATCTTAGAAGGTTGACCAATTTTATCAAATAAGTCCAATTGGGGGAATCAGTGGGAATCATTACTATTACTGACAATAGTACTGACAAAACCTAAATTTTTATAAAAAAACTCAACAAACTAAAAACATAAAATTTATTAAAAAATAAAGTTACCATCTTTCTTTTGACGATTCAGCTTAAGTTTCTTTAATATTAGTTTGATTTAATATTGTTTTAAATTTCACTTAAATCTCAAAAAGCTCTCACAGTTAGAACCAATATATTTCATGCTCTCTCTTTAGAAGACACTTTTATAGAGTGCGGTTGTAATAAAACAAAATCAACTAAAGAATTAAAAAGCTAATTCTTTTGCGAGATAGAGACAACATGTTTGAAGCCAAAATTCTCACTTTGCAATTTTTTATTTTTGGCCTATGGCAGAAACCACTGAGCAATGGGCCTGTTTCGATGGTTACACCCATAACTGGCTGCCGGATGGTTGATGGAGAATGGCCTGGCCGATGGCTGTCCTAAAACCGCCTGGCGGATGGCTGACAATTTGTGAGCGAGCTTCCGGTGTTTCGGTGGTGATCGGCCAGGCCGATCTGCCTGATGGTTGACTATATTTGTATGCCGAACGGGGTCACCGGATGCTTTGCTTTCGCCAGCAAAATGGCAATTTTTGGTACCAATTGGCCGACACAGTCAAAAATTTCGATTGTTTTGTTTTAAATCAAGAAAATAGTAAGAAAACATAACTTAAAAACTGTAATTAAAATAATTTCATGTTTTTACTTTTTTACCGAAAATGTTCGGTTTTTCGAGTTTTTATGACAGTTGTACATGCTTCTGAGCCTATAGCTATATAAAAGAGTGACTAAATAAAGTTGGTCTGTTCTAACGGTTTGTTTATTTTGTTCTAAGCTACAACTTTGTGCTGTATTACTTGTCCAAATTTGAAACGGGTTTCAAGATGAAGTTGAAAAACTTTAGAAAAGTGTTGAAAATTTGGCTTTTTTGTGAAACTTTTGTAATTTTGAGTATGAAGGTATAATTTTATTGAAATGTTTTGTAGGCCAAGCCAAGAGCAACAACTTTGTTAAAGATTTAAAAGCTAAATTCAAAATAGCTTACGAGATATGGAATTGCTAGTCCTACTCTGAAGCTGAAAAGTTCAAAGTGCAATAAAAAGAAAACGGCAGCTATTCAGACCAAACCAAGACAAGGATTTTTATACTACCATCATACAATTTCAGAATTTTTTGGTCTCGACGCTATCAACTTTGTATATCCTTGTAGAGGGTATATTAAAATTGTCCAGATGTTTGTAACGCATAGAAGGAAGCATCTCCGACCACACAAAGTATATATATTCTTGATCAGCATGACGAGCTGAGTTGATATAGCCATGTCCGTCTGTCCGTCCGTCTGTTTCTATGTTATCTCCTCCGTCAGTTTTAAAGCAATCGTAACCAAACTTTGCACGAAGCCTTTTGGTACAAACACGCTGCACATTTGTTGGAATCGGCCGGATCGGATGACTATATCATATAGCTGCCATAGGAACCATCGGTCGAAAAAGTAGTTTTAATTAAAAAAACCTTTTTTGTTTTCAGCGCAAACGTCCCCAAACATCGTATTTCTTAGTTTTCTATGCTTTTACATAATTCCACCAAGTTTTATGAAAATCGGACAATTATATAGTATAGCTGCCATACAAAAGATATGTCTGAGAAAAAGTCTTTGAAGGAAAAACTTTTTTGTTTTCAATGCTTTTGTTACCAAACTTGTCACTTATCAATATTATATGCTACTACACAATTCTACCAAGTTTGATCCAAATCGGATGACTATAGCATATAGCTGCCATAGGAATCATCGGTCGAAAAAGTAGTTTTAGTGAGAAAAACTTTTTTGTCTTTAACGCAAACGTCCCCAATCCTCGTTTTTCTAAGTTTTCTATGATTTTACATAATTCCACCAAGTTTAATGAAAATCGGACAACTATATAGTATAGCTGCCATACAAAAGATATGTCAGAGAAAAAGTCTTTGAAGGAAAAACTTTTTTGTTTTGAATGCTTTTGCTACCAAACTTGTCACTTATCAATATTATATGCTACTACACAATTCTGCCAAATATAATTCAAATCGGATGACTATATCATATAGCTGCCATAGGAATCATCGGTCGAAAAAGTAGTTTTAGTGAGAAAAACTTTTTTGTTTTCAGCGCAAACGTCCCCAATCCTCGTATTTCTAAGTTTTCTATGCTTTTACATAATTCCATCAAGTTTTATGAAAATCGGACAATTATATAGTATAGCTGCCATACAAAAGATATGTCTGAGAAAAAGTCTTTGTAGGAAAAAATTTTTTGTTTTCAATGCTTTTGCTACCAAACTTGTCACTTATCAATATTATATGCTACTACACAATTCTACCAAGTTTGATCCAAATCGGATGACTATAGCATATAGCTGCCATAGGAATCATCGGTCGAAAAAGTAGTTTTAGTGAGAAAAACTTTTTTGTTTTCAATGGTAGCGTCTTTATACCTTCCAGTTGTGAATATTATCAGTTTCCACACAATTTTAGGGAGTTCGGTCAAAATCGGATGAACACATCGTATAGCTGCCATATAACAAACTGGGAAGCAAAAACTCAAAGTAGTAGCTACAAGGGTATATAAACTTCGGTCGCGCCGAAGTTAGCTTTCTTCTATTTTTTGAGTTCAAAAAAGTGTCAGAGTGTAATCTTTCCGTCAGTCAGACAGATTTTTAAGTATATATAAGACCATGCTGCGATTTATAACGCCAAGAAATCGGCCCAGTTGGCTAATAGTCTCAGGTTGGCTGATATGGCCTCGCGTTGAGGGCTTTCGGGTGCCTCGGTTGAGCGCTTTTGCGGTGCCTTAGTGGCAAATTTCATAATTTACGTTATCAATGCACACATTGATGAAATGAACCCAACCGATTTCGTTTATTTGACATTATTGAAAGGACACCGGTTTGATACGATGTTCGGTTTTGTCTTTAATCCTCTGGATTCAGCTTTAGTTCAAAAGTTTTGATTTGAAGTTTGATAATTGTGGTTGTTGTGCTGCGCCCTACTGTTAAATTTTTTTCTCCAATTTCCACACTGCAAGCGAGAACACAGGCTGGGCCAATTAAGCCACTCCCTGTCACCTCTCCGCCGCGGCGCCGCTTGGCCACTTGGCACTCCCTCGCAGTTCGCAATTCGCAATTCGCAATTCTGTTTGCGTTTGATGCGCTTGTCTAGCATCTACGTATCTCTTTGGCCCTCGCTGACTGTTATCAGTTTCGGTTTCAGATTCAGTTCCATTGTAGTTAGGACACACGGACGTATGTACAACCCACCGACGCGTTGACAGTGAGACGCGTCGCTGCTGCTGCTGCTGCTGCGGCTGCTTTTGCTGCTGCCGCTGCTGCTCATCGCGCATGGAGCTCGAAGCTGAGTCCGACCAGTTGAGCTTTTGCAGCGATCGCGTGCGGCTGGTCGAGTATATTGTCTGTCTGTCTGCCTGTCTGGCTGGTGTCTCGCACTCTTCTCCGCTCTGTGCCAAAAGCCAATGCCAGAGACCGCGTCAAGCGACAACCGTAATAATAACCAGAGTTGTTTCGAAAAAATTCCAAAAAAATAAAATTTTTAATTAAATTTCGCCTCGTCTCTCGCAGCTTGGTTGTGTATGTTGTTGTTTTTTTTTGTGTTTTGTTTTTGTTTTTTGTTGTTTGTGGCTGTGAAGAAAGCGCGTTGACAGTTGCAACTTGTGCTGCTGCCGCTGCTGTTGCTGCTGCTGTAAAAAGTGTTAATTAAACCCGCACGCGTCAAATGCGGTAACCATAGAAGAAACACCAGGGACTGACATCAAAATTTATTCCAGTTTATGTAAACATTTACACATCAACAACAACAACAATCGAAACGACGACGTCAATGGGTCGAGAACTCTCAGTGAATAATGCTACGCAGTTGGGCACAATCGCCCTCCACCACCCCTAAAATTTGGGAAGGAATGGGAAAGGGGAAGGGGAACCAACGCATCCAAAAAAAAAAAAGCACGCAAATTATATAATTGAAGAGGCGGACCCAGGCATACACCGAAATCGTTTTTATTCAACAATTTCGGCAATTGAAGCTCATTTAGCATCCAAAAATGGAACTAACAAACAGCCCACCTCCTCCTGCCCGCCCGTAATTGGCGTCGATCGTTCAATAACATCCGCCGCACAACCACCAAAACCCACCCACCCACCCACCCACCCTCAACCAAGCACAACAACCATTCTGTGCGTCAATGGCAACCGAAATAGAAAAAAAAAAAACAAAATAATAGTGTTTACTTTATTAATTTTAAGCTTTCGGTAGTTAAAAACAAAAAAAAAAAAAAGAAAGAAATTGTTATGCGCTGTGAATGCCGCACATTAAGCTCATAGACTCCCCACACCCAGCCACCCAGCACACACGATTTGTGGTATAACTTTATCTATATCGAGTTCGAGGCGTTATCGAGGCGTCGTTTGACGACAACATCGAAGATTGTAGATTCTCATTAGATAACCCAACATTAGCAAATTGCTTTTGGACGGGGCTAAAACGGAAAGGAACTGCAAATATGGAGCTGTGATTTCAATTAACATACAATAGAAGAGGCAAGCCTCAGACGTCAACTTAGTTCTCGAAATAGCAGGGAATCAAAAAAACTTTTAACTTGACACAGAAGAGTAGTTCGAAGCATGTATAAACTTTACCCCAAAAAACTTCGGCTCGACCAATGTTTATATACCCTTGTAGCTTGATGGCGCCATTACTTTGAGCATTTGCTTCCCAGTTTGTTATATGGCAGCTATGCGATGAGTTCATCCGATTTTGACCGAACTCCCCAAAATTGTGTATAAACTGATAATATTCACTACTGGAAGGTATTAAGACGCTACCATTGAAAACAAAAAAGTTTTTCTCACTAGAACTACTTTTTCGACCGATAGTTCCTATATCAGAGTTCATCCGATTTTGACCGAACTCCCCAAAATTGTGTAGAAACTTATAATATTCACTACTGGAAGGTATTAAGACGCTACCATTGAAAACAAAAAAGTTTTTCTCACTAAAACTACTTTTTCGACCGATAGTTCCTATGGCAGCTATATGCTATAGTCATCCGATTTGGATCAAACTTGGTAGAATCGTGAAGTAGCATATAATATTAATAAGTGACAAGTTTGGTAGCGAAAGCATTGAAAACAAAAAAGTTTTTCCTACTAAGACTTTTTTCCATACATATCTTTTGTATGGCATCTATACTATATAGTTGTCCGATTTTCATAAAACTTGGTGGAATTATGTAAAAGCATAGAAAACTAAGAAATACGAGGATTGAGGACGTTTGCGTTGAAGACAAAAAAGTTTTTCTCACTAAAACTACTTTTTTGACCGATGGTTCCTATGGCAGCTATATGCTATAGTCATCCGATTTGGATCAAACTTGGTAGAATCGTGAAGTAGCATATAATATTAATAAGTGACAAGTTTGGTAGCGAAAGCATTGAAAACAAAAAAGTTTTTTCACTAAGACTTTTTTTTAGACATATCTTTTGTATGGCAGCTATACTATATAGTTGTCCGAATTTCCTAAAACTTGATGGAATTATGTAAAAGCATAGAAAACTAAGAAATACGTAGATTGAGGACGTTTGCATTAAAGACAAAAAAGTTTTTCTCACTAAAACTACTTTTTTGACCGATAGTTCCTATAGCAGCTATATGATATAGTCTTCCGATTTAGATCAAACTTGGTAGAATTGTGTAGTAGCATACAATATTGATTAGTGATAAGTTTGAGAGCGATAGCATTGAAAACAAAAAAGTTTTTCCTACTAAAACTTTTTTCTATACATATCTTTTGTATGGCAGCTATACTATATAATTGTCCGATTTTCATAAAACTTGGTGGAATTATGTAAAAGCATAGAAAACTAAGAAATACGTAGATTGAGGACGTTTGCATTGAAGACAAAAAAGTTTTTCTCACTAAAACTACTTTTTTGACCGATGGTTCCTATGGCAGCTATATGATATAGTCATCCGATCCGGCCGATTCCGACAAATGTGCAGCATATTTGTACCAAAAGGCTTCGTGCAAAGTTTGGTTAAGATAGCTTTAAAACTGACGGAGGAGATAGCATAGAAACAGACCGACGGACAGACGGACATGGCTATATCAACTCAGCTCGTCATGCTGATCAAGAATATATATACTTTGTGTGATCGGAAATGCTTCCTTCTTAGCGTTACAAACATATGGACAATTTTAATATACCCTCTACAAGGGTATAAAAAAGGTTTAACGTTCTTGTGCAGCTGGAACTTCCACAAGAATTTTTGATATTTTAAGGAACTTTACGCTAAAGAAATTCTTGATTAAAGCCAGAAGATAAAGAAAACTCTGAAAAAAAGAATGAAACTTAGAACCAAAACTTTATCGGTACACTCTAAGAAAAAAAGTAGAGAATTACATACTTGGATCAACAATGTTTGAATGTTAAGAAACACACGACCGACCAGACCAACATTAGCACCATCAACCGGGGTAACGACATAGCTCCGACGACATATCTCCGACAGAAATAAAGCGTCATATCTCTGCGCGGAGCTATGTCGTTTGTAACACGGCGGAGATTTGTCATTTTAAAACGACATACCTCCGCGCGGAGATATGGGCATTTCCAAACTGACGTCAAGTTACGTTCGCACGAAAAGATCTTTTTGAAAAATATGATTTGAAATAGTACAAGTTTATTTTCCAGGTTATCTTATTCAAAAATGTTAACCCAATTTTTATACTCTGTTCCGAAGGTACATAGAGTATATTAAGTTTGTGCGAAAGTATGTAACAGAGAGAAGGAATCATTTCCGACCCTATAAAGTATATATATTCTTGATCAGCATCAACAGCCAAATCTCGAAATGGGTTATGAATATAGTTAAAAAGGGCTCATATTAGTTCATTTTGATTATTTCCCCATGAAGAAATTATAAACGAGAAGGCCAAGCTAACTTCGTCTGTGCCGAAGTTTTTATACCCTTGCAAATGCTGTTTTTGAAATGTCAGAGTTTAAGAACGCTTACATAAAAATCTAACAATTTTTTAACTAAAACCCATTTTCCTACAGGTTAACATCTGATTTCAACCAATTCGCGAATCTTTTTGAAAACATATCAAATTAACAATCGCGGAGTTTAAGAAAGAAAAAATTTAAAACAGATAAGTTTTTCTCACTAAGTCTCATTTTCCGACCGATCGGTCCTATGGCAACCATAAGATATAGTCACCCGATGTCGATCAACTTTTTCAAATTAGTTTAATATTAAGAATCACCGACTTTAAGAACTAATTATTTGAAAACAAAAAAGTTTTTTTCCCTAAGACCCATTTTCCGACCGATCGGTCCTATGGCAGCTATAAGATATAGTCATCCGATTTGGACAAAAATTTGCAAATCTGTTTGAAAGCAAATAATATTTATTATCGCCTAGTTTTTTGAAGCTAGCATTGAAAACAAAAAAGTTTTTCGTACTAAGACCCATTTTCCCAACTATGGTTCCTATGGCAGCTATAAGATATAGTCATCCGATCTTGACCAAAATTTGCAAATCTGTTTGAAAGCATATAATATCAACAATGGCCGAGTTTAAGACCGCTAGCATTGAAAACAAAAAATTTTTTCTCACTAAGACCCATTTTTTGACCGATGGTTCCTATGGCAGCTATAAGATATAGTCATCCGATCCGGTCGGTTCCGACATATTAGCAGCGTGCAGTAAAAAGAAGACTCTGTGCAAAGTTTCAGCTCGATAGCTTTTAAACTGAGAGACTAGTTTGCGTAGAAACAGACGGACAGACGGACAGACAGACAGACGGACAGACAGACAGACAGACAGACAGACGGACGGACAAAGCTCAATCGACTCAGCTCGTCGCCCTGATCAAGAATATATATAGTTTATGGGGTCGGAAATGAATATTTCTATGCGTTGCAAACTTCTGGGCAAAATTATAATACCCTTTGCAAGTTTTTAAGTACTTTTCATTTTGTGGTCTCGGTGGACTTTTCTGTGGAAACGCCATACGCCAAACGTCATATCTCCGCCATATCTTCAACGGCAAAACGTACTGGTCGGAGATATGACGTCTTAGATATGACGCTATGCCCCATCAACCACCCACTTTTTGCGAAGCTGTGATGGATTTTGAGATAGCAATAACAAATTTTGTATACCCTTGTAGAGGGTATATTAAAACTGTCCAGATGTTTGTAAAGCATAGAAGGAAGCATCTCCGACCACATAAAGTAAATATATTCTTGATCAGCATGACGAACTGAGTTGATATACCCATGTTAGTCTATTTCTATGCTATTTTCTCCGTCAGTTATAAAGCTGTCTTAACCAAACTTTGCACGAAGTCTTTTGGTACAAAAACGCTGCACATGTGTGGGAATCGGCCGGATCAGATGACTATAGCATATAGCTGCCATAGAAACTATCGGTCGAAAAAATAGTTTTAGTAAGAAAAACTTTTTTGTCTTGAACGCAAACGTCCCCAAACCTCGTATGTATAAGTTTTCTATGCTTTCACATGATTCCTCGAAGTTTTACTAAAATCGGCCAACTATATAGTATAGCTGCCATACAAAATATTGGTCTGAAAAAAAGTCTTAGTAGGAACAACTTTTTTGTTTCCAATGTTATCGGTCCTAAACTTGTTACTGATCAATATTATATGCTACCACACAATTCTGTCAATTTTGATCCATATCGGATGACTATAGCATATAGCTGCCATAGGAACGATCGGTCGAAAAAGTAGTTCTAGTGAGAAAAACTTTTTTGTTTTCAATGGTAACGTGTTTTTACTTTCCAATTATGAATATTATCAATTTCCACACAATTTTGGGAAGTTTGGTAAAAATCGGATAAATATATATATCGTATAGCTGCCATATAACAAACTGGCAAGCAAATGGTCAAAGTGGCGCCATCTATAGCTGAGTTTGGGAAATAACTCAGCTAAGAATGTTCGACGAAAATCATTTAAAACATTAATTTTATAAATTATACAACCTACAAGGGACTTGAACTTAGGAACAGTGTTTAAATCAGGGCTGCAGACCCCCCATAATCGGGAGCTCACTACGGGAAACTTTTTGGGTTCGGGTTCACGGAGCGGGTTCAGAAGGTTGCGGGTTCGAACTGGAGTTCAGGAATTTAGAAATCACTTATCTAATTTGGAACAAACTTATTTACATATTGATATCTTAAATATAATACTCGAGCATAGAACTTTTAGCAGGCTCCAGGTCAATAAGTTATGATTTTCTTCATAACTTTACAAAAAACACACACGCACACACCACAAAAGAGGCTGGCTGACTTTTTTTTTAGAAAAGTTATGAACAAAATTATAACTTTTTTACCTGGAGCCTGCTAAAAGTTGTACGAATGATATATATGTATATGACTACACGACGTGGGATTTCAGAAGAATAATAAACACACAAATCTTATTTGATTGATGGTGTTTTCGAGGACTAGTCCTAGCTCGGTCAAATGTCTCCGCGATCCCACTTACTTTTCCGATATGCAACTTTCTTCTATACATCAAAAAACTCTACGATAACTTTGTAATCCGGATTCCTACTGAATTATCGCTTCTTTTCTTTTAAAAGTAGAGCTTTTGTAGTCAAATGATTTTTACTGTGACTTATATTTTAGGTTATTTGTTGATATTTTTTAATCTATTCATCTAAAATTCTGTAGAAGGTTCAGTCCGCGGATTCAAACCATTCATGAAGTCTACAGTTCGGTTCGCAGACCGGTTTCTAAGCTTGTCGAACCTACACAGTGAAATAAAAAATGCAAATGCTACACGAAAATGAGTGATTTCTACACGTTTTGACCGGGATTTTCAAGCCATAACGTTTGTGTAGCTTTCTGCATGCCACGTGTTGAAATGAGAAAGCTAAACGCGACGTGTTGAAAAGCTACACTAAACGTGTAGGATTTCAATATCTAAGCGCGCCGTGCACAAAAGCTACACGCCACGTGTTGAAATGAGAAAGCTACACGCGACGTGTTAAAAAGCTACACTAAACGTGTAGGATTTTAATATCTGAACGCGCCGTGCAGAAAAGCTACACAAACGTTATGGGTTGAAAATCCCGGTCAAAACGTGTAGAAATCACACATTTTCACTTAAACAATACGTTACATGTTGGATTTCTGCACGTCGCGTGTAGCTTTCTGAATTCTACATTTTGCGTGTGCAATTTAGCACAATTCTACACACGCCGTGCAGCCAATTTTGTTTTCTCTGTGTAAGGTTTTGTTTGGAACCTTGGTTCATAGCTTCTGAGTTCGTTCAAGAATATTCCCTCTATGAGTTGAGCTCAAATGGATCATATTCATTATGGGTTTCCTTCAGACCAACCTCTTCTACTGCTTCCAATGGGGCCTGGTCCTGTACCTTCCTGTACCTTCTTTTCATAACTTGACTTTTGCTTTTATTTCCCTTTCGAGCCCGTAATATACCGAACTTAAATACGAAAAAATGCACAGAAATCTATATAAGTTCTTATAAATATGACGGAAGTCATTTTTTAAACCGATCCTTTTTCCGAACTGATTAGATACGGTTTGGGTACAGAAGGTCTTAAGTTTTAACTCAAAACGCGTACCCAATTGGTTCTGCGGGGTTTGGCTTTGGACCTGTTTTCAGCCTTGGAAAGAAAGTTCTCACTTTAAAAACAATTTTTTGAGCATGAAAAAACTTGATTTGAGTAAACATTGTTCCGTTTTAAACTCAACAGGGAAATTTTTTTTAAATGATTTTGCATAAGGTTATACATAAACGCATCTTCACATTGTGGGTCTTCGGAATACGGGACACATCTCTTTAGATTGGGAAAGAAGATCTGTGATACATCTGTACATCAAAACTTCAACGAGCCACCCCCACACGATTCTTGACTCATTTAAGTCTTTTTTGAAAAATAAAGTGAAATTTCCGACTAGTCTGGCAATCGAACCCGATACTTTCTGCACTAAACAAACAATGTATGGATTGGCGTGTTAGCACATTCAGCCATCGCATACTTTTGTAGCTTCACGCTTAAAGGGCTTAGTAATGGTTGAGCTGAGTTGAATTGCGATCATTTCAAGCCCTTTTATAACATTTTTGCCAGGGAATCAAACCGAAACAAATTTCGGATAGGAAAGAACATACATACATACATATAAGTCATTTATGTTCTCTTCCAGCTGGTATATAGACATATATGTACAATGTACACACAACCATAGTTTTCGCTTCTTTTCATCAAAGGCATGAAAACATTAGCATGTATTTGATGATATTTAACTTTCTAAGCACTTACATACGAATTAAGTATGTTTGTTTGTATATGCATGAGAGATAAGTCTCGAAGCTTACATATGTATATGCATTATACTGAGTATCATTGTACATTGTACATACATATGTATACATATGTATATATTTCGGAAAGTAAATTCGTAAATATCAAACTCACCTTAATTTTTTGTCCGCACTCGTTTATTAAGCAATTGCTTACATTTTCTTCAATGTCAAAGGCGGAATACTTCCAATACACATTTGTTTTTTTGGCCTTGGCGTTTTAAGCGATCCTTTAGATTGACTTGCAACTCTTAAATAAATTAATTACGCTTTACAGTTTCGCAGCACAAACACGAATACAAATTTTCAACGATTAACCGTAACCGTTTTGCATAAAAAAGGGACAGCATCCGAAGAAATAGCAGAAAGCCAACATGCAAAAACGGAACTTAAGTGAAAGAGCGGCTCAAATACTTTCTAAAATATGGCTTTGAACCATTTTTGAACCGATTCGAAACCGGTTTTGAAACAGTATTATCTCCAACTTCAAATTAATTTCTAAGCTATGGCTCTGAATCGCTTTTGAAACGTTTTAAACCAGCGATGGTCATCAGTACCCCCTGGGGGGCGAAGACATTTAGCTATTTACACATCTATTTACGAGCCGAACACATGCCGAAGCTGAGGTCAAGAGAGTAAACTGTCTTTCAGTCGCTGGCTAGAGTTCGAAGAAACTAATTCGCGACGCACACCAATACACTCTCACCTTCTGGCCACGCTCTCGTCGACCAACGCTGTTTTAAAATCGGTACACAGACTTGGGACATAGCGACATGAATATACTGTTTTAATATTGTGAATATATAAGGAACAAACAAACATACATTCATTCTTAAACTAGTATTTATATATTTATGTATAGATAGTTAATTTCATGACCTGGGTCTAGACTGGTGATGTCAGATTATTTTTTCGGTAGTATATTTCTTATTGTTGGAAATTAGTTTAACAACAGATTACTTGATAAGCAAGTTGACGTGGGAACCCTATATATACATATGTAGGTATATAAATGTAATCAGATTATAATGAAAATATGGGTACATAGTACTCGTAGAATGAAATTTGTATATTTGTATATATGTATATACACTACTTTTGATCAGCATGAATAAACGAGTCGATCTACCCCTGTCCGTCTGTCTCTCTGTATGTCTATACAAACAAATTGATAACGAAGCTAGAGCAATTTTAATTGGCACTCAAAATTTGTTTACATTTGGTTTTTGATAATATAACCTTAACCAAAGTATCGCCAAAAATAGATGTTTTGATTTTAAAATTAGCTAAATAAAACTCATCTTGTCTAATGAATTAATAGACTCAAGACTCAAGTATCTTAAAATGCAACAGCGATTACTTTTGGAAATTGGTTTAAAACACAAACGATTGTTGTGGATCTAAAGTAGCCAAAGAAATGTAAAGCTCAACAATAAAATAAAGTTCCATAAATGTTCGACTTAGGTAAACGTAGATTTTGATTTCAAAATAGTCCAAGAATTCTGAAAATAAGAAACCAATATAAAAAATTAACTTTCAAACAGAGAAACCATTCAAATCGATTCTGATGACAACTGACTTCAAATTGAACAATTAGCTGGGGTGTTTCGGCTGTCCTGATCCTTGTCAATAATGCTAGGTTAGGTTAGGTTGCGATGGCTGAGAGCGACACGTCGCTCTCCCACTTAGGCCGCATGGGCCTGTTGCGATAATGCAATAATGCTAATGCTATTACAAAAAGTGACATGTTTATGACATAGGCTGAGTTATTTAAATATGAAATTTACACTACTTGTGGGCCAAGTTGAATATCATGTTCAAGTTTGAACACCCGATAATGTCGTTTTATGATTTTCTAGTCTATAAACGGACTATTTTAGTATTAATCCAATTTTTTTTGTAAGACAAAAGTTTGCGCTCTTTAAATAAGGCAGCTTAACTAGCTCTTCTTGATATAAAGAATTCCTATAGCCAAATGATCTAGGGAAAGAGGGTTAAGTTAACTTCGTCTCTGCCGAAGTTTTTATACCCTTGCAAATGCTGGTTTTGAAATATCAGAGTTTAAAAACGCCAACACTAAAATCAAAAATGTTTCTTTCTTTGGACCTATCGTCAGCCAAATTCCAAATTCTAACAAAATTTTGAGAATCTGTTTGAGAGCTTACAAAATTAACAATCAGCATGTTTAAGAACGAGTTTAAATGTAAAAAAAAAATGTTTTTTCTCACTAAGACTTACTATTCGACCGATCGGCCCTATGGCAGCTATAAGATATAGTCATCCGATTTCGAATAAATTTTGAGAATCTCTTTGAAAGCATATTAAAATAATAATCAGCAAGTTTAAGAACGATTAAATTGAAAACAAACAAGTTTTTCTCACTAAGACCCCGGCGGCCGGCCCGGCCCGCCGCGGCGGCGGGGGCGGCGCCGCCGCCCCCCGCCGGGCCAGCAACCGATTTCAAACTTTTGCAAACGTACAAATAAGGCCAAGTTTGGGGGCGGTCTTCACGTCACTAAGCCACCACCTTAGTCCATGAGGCCTAGTAGTCAACCGATTTCAAACAAATTTTGCAAATCTGTTTTTAGCATTTAATATTAATAATGGCCAAGTTTGGGGGCGGTAACATTGAAAACAAACAAGTTTTTCTCACTAAGATCCATTTTCCTACCTATTAGTCCTATGAGAGCCATAAGATATAGTCAACCGATTTCAAACAAATTTTGCAAATTTGTTTTTAGCATTTAATATTAATAATGGCCAAGTTTGGGGACGGTAACATTGAAAACAAACAAGTTTTTCTCACTAAGATCCATTTTCCTACCTATTAGTCCTATGAGAGCCATAAGATATAGTCAACCGATTTCAAACAAATTTTGCAAATCTGTTTTTAAGCATTTAATATTCATAATGGCCAAGTTTGGGGACGGTAACATTGAAAACAAACAAGTTTTTCTCACTAAGATCCATTTTCCTACCTATTAGTCCTAAGAGAGCCATAAGATATAGTCAACCGATTTCAAACAAATTTTGCAAATTTGTTTTTAAGCATTTAATATTAATAATGGCCAAGTTTGGGGGCACTGACCGTCCACAGCCATTTCACCAAGCCAGAGAGCCATGTTGTCCCGCAAACTTTGCTCTGTTTAAGCATTTAATATTAATAATGGCCAAGTTTGGGGACGGTAACATTGAAAACAAACAAGTTTTTCTCACTAAGATCCATTTTCCTACCTATTAGTCCTATGAGAGCCATAAGATATAGTCAACCGATTTCAAACAAATTTTGCAAATCTGTTTTTAAGCATTTAATATTAATAATGGCCAAGTTTGGGGACGGTAACATTGAAAACAAACAAGTTTTTCTCACTAAGATCCATTTTCCTACCTATTAGTCCTATGAGAGCCATAAGATATAGTCAACCGATTTCAAACAAATTTTGCAAATCTGTTTTTAAGCATTTAATATTAATAATGGCCAAGTTTGGGGACGGTAACATTGAAAACAAACAAGTTTTTCTCACTAAGATCCATTTTCCTACCTATGAGTCCTATGAGAGCCATAAGATATAGTCAACCGATTTCAAACAAATTTTGCAAATCTGTTTTTAAGCATTTAATATTCATAATGGCCAAGTTTGGGGCGGCGCCGCCACTAGCCCCCCCGGGCCGACCGCACTTTGCAATCGAGTCTAATAATGGCCAAGTTTGGGGACGGTAACATTGAAAACAAACAAGTTTTTCTCACTAAGATCCATTTTCCTACCTATTAGTCCTATGAGAGCCATAAGATATAGTCAACCGATTTCAAACAAATTATGCAAATCTGTTTTTAAGCATTTAATATTAATAATGGCCAAGTTTGGGGACGGTAACATTGAAAACAAACAAGTTTTTCTCACTAAGATCCATTTTCCTACCTATTAGTCCTATGAGAGCCATAAGATATAGTCAACCGATTTCAAACAAATTTGCAAATCTGTTTTTAAGCATTTAATATTAAGGCCGTACGGACTGCCGTTTTCCACAGCCATTTCCACCATAGTCCTAGAGGCCTAAGTGCCCCCGCCGTAAGCATTTGGCCGGGACGGTAACATTGAAAACAAACAAGTTTTTCTCACTAAGATCCATTTTCCTACCTATTAGTCCTATGAGAGCCATAAGATATAGTCAACCGATTTCAAACAAATTTTGCAAATCTGTTTTTAAGCATTTAATATTCATAATGGCCAAGTTTGGGGACGGTAACATTGAAAACAAACAAGTTTTTCTCACTAAGATCCATTTTCCTACCTATTAGTCCTATGAGAGCCATAAGATATAGTCAACCGATTTCAAACAAATTATGCAAATCTGTTTTTAAGCATTTAATATTAATAATGGCCAAGTTTGGGGACGGTAACATTGAAAACAAACAAGTTTTTCTCACTAAGATCCATTTTACTACCTATTAGTCCTATGAGAGCCATAAGATATAGTCAACCGATTTCAAACAAATTTTGCAAATCTGTTTTTAGTCATTTAATATTAATAATGGCCAAGTTTGGGGACGGTAACATTGAAAACAAACAAGTTTTTCTCACTAAGATCCATTTTCCTACCTATTAGTCCTATGAGAGCCATAAGATATAGTCAACCGATTTCAAACAAATTTTGCAAATCTGTTTTTAAGCATTTAATATTCATAATGGCCAAGATTGGGGACGGTAACATTGAAAACAAACAAGTTTTTCTCACTAAGATCCATTTTCCTACCTATTAGTCCTATGAGAGCCATAAGATATAGTCAACCGATTTCAAACAAATTTTGCAAATCTGTTTTTAGTCATTTAATATTAATAATGGCCAAGTTTGGGGACGGTAACATTGAAAACAAACAAGTTTTTCTCACTAAGATCCATTTTCCTACCTATTAGTCCTATGAGAGCCATAAGATATAGTTATGCGATTTTGTCCAGACGTTGCAAATCTGTTGGAAAGCGTATAATATTAATAATGAACGTGTTTGGGGATGCTTACTTTAAAAACAAAAAAGTATTTCTTACTAAGACCTACTTTCCGACCAAAGGTTGCTATGGCAGCTATAAGATATAGTCATCCGATCTGGTTGATTTTGACTTATTAGCAGCATGCGGTAAAAAGAAGACTCTGTGCAAAGTTAAAGCTCGATAGCTTTAAGACTGACAGACTAGTTTGCGTAGAAATTGACAGACAGACGGACGGAAAAAGCTAAATCGTCTCAGCTCGTCGCCCTGATCAAGAATATATATATAGTTTATGGGGTCGGAAATGAATATTTGTATGCGTTGCCAAATTCTGGGCAAAATTATACAGCCATGTTTCCGTTTTCACTTACGCAAAAGTTTGGCTAGGTCGAAAAACACGTTTCAAATCGAAAAATATATAATATATAATCCTTTGCAAGGGTATAAAAACTTGTTCAGAAATTAAGTTTCCATCAACTCAAAACAAGAACGAAATATTCTCAAATTTGGATAGAGTTCAACTCCATTGGAGAAAAACTGTTCTTGAATTTACTAGAACATTGAATTGCAAATGAGAAAACATGTTGTTACACTGTTTTTGAAAACTTTTGGGCTCATCTTGAGTAAAAAGCTACTAGAATCAGTCATCGATTTGCATTTGAAGTTTTGAATTTTTATTTTCAAGTTTTCCAAATATTTCTTTCAGTGTAAGGCGCCACACAATTATGGCACGAGCCATTCTAGCTAATTAAATGGTGTGCATAAGTCTACATATAATAAGAAACAAAACATTTTCTATAGAATTCTACATTCCCATTGATCCCATCAATCTCTCTTGGCTATCTAGTTCTGTATCGGTTTCTTTTCAATTTCCTGAGGTGGAGGTGGTGTAGTGCAGCTGTTTCGATTGTCCCCGTTTTCACTATGTAAATCGATCGTTTACAAACAAAAGATACTGTGCATGTGGAAGGTCTCGTATATGGTACGTTACCCTAAATGGCACATGGGGACGCGGCGCTATATTGCGGTATCAAGGTTTTGTCGTTATGTCGCTTCGTTATCGCCTGGAGCGGCGGCGGCAGCGGCAGCGGCAGTGCCAATGACGTCAAATGCTTTGAAAGAAATTTCAGTGTAGATTCGTATTCCCATTCCCATTCGGTTGGGTAACTGGATAGCCGTTGCCATTATTATCATAATGCTTGTGTTTTAGTTTTAGTTTTAGTTTTAGTTTTAGTTTAAGCTTGCCTTGCCCGAGTTGGGCTTGTGGTTCGGTATCTAGCCGCAGATGGAGATACCGCTGCCAAGATGCCAGCACGCTTTTACAATGCCCACTTAGAGATTTGTGTACATGTGTACACATGGCACATACAGATGTGCGTAGATAAGTGCAGATGTTTGTACTAAGTTTAATCAATTGTGATTGATGTATGTGCGCAGGAAAGACGCAACGGCGGCAGGCCAAAAACCAACAGACTTGGCTGCAACGAAGCAATGATGCTCTTTACTCTGTACCGAAGGTACATAGAGTATATTAAGTTTGTGCAAAAGTATGTAACAGGGAGAAGGAATCATTTCCGACCCTATAAAGTATATATATTCTTGATCAGCATCAACAGCCGAGTCGATATAGCCATGTCCGTCTGTCCGTCTGTCTGTCTGTCTGTCTGTCTGTCCGTCTGTCCGTATGAACGAAGAGATCTCAGAGATGGTAAGAGATAGAGGTTTGACATGTATGGGACATATATTTCTTATACTTGCAGGCAGATCAAGTTTATTTTCAATTTTTGCCACGCCCCCTCGCGCCCCCGCAATTTGGAAAAAACGTCATATCTCCTACAGTTTTGATGATAAATGGTTCGTAGAGATATCTAGTACTCAAAATTATTTATCGATTTGCTGAAGGAATGATAAAGATCAGATGAACGATACTCAAGTTATGAGCAAAAAACGGTCAGTTAACACCCACCACCCACCCCACCCATAACCTAAGCATTGCGTTCAGCAGAAGCAATCTTAGTGAGAGAGAGAGAGAGAGAGAGACTTAGAGAGCGCACTGCGTTGTGCGTTGTATGTTAACAGGCCGTTTGACTCGTGACCAAATGCGAGCTGCGACATTAAGGGTGCAGAGTATGTTATAGTCGGGCTTGACCGACTTTCTTTTTTGTTAAGGCTGTGATCTATGAGGAATCAAGCTACATTTAGGGTTGGGATTGGAACGGTAAAGGAATGAGGAAAGAAACGGTTAAGTTGAATATATTGATTGGAATCGGGACGGCATTCATCTGATATCAATCAGTTGCAAGCCCAGGATCGGAATTCGGAACTCGGAATTCACTCTCACAAATGACATCCCGCTCTTTCAACTCCAAAATTAAAGAAAATTTCCTTCATGCGAAAACATTTCCAAACGACTTTTTGCTTTTCTGCCATGGTTTTTATATTATTTTTTTAAAAATCACTAACTAAAAGCACTTCATCTGATCGATGCAGATAGAAGCAGAGTGACTTAACATGGTGCATTCTCAATGCTGCGTCAGCTGCTTAAAGCACAATAAGGCCCACAGACAATTTACATAGTCTCCACAAATGTGCTGTTAAGCGTAACATTGACTGTTAAGGGAGACATTCAAATTCTTATCTCCATACTTGCAAAAAGTTCAAGTGGCGAAGTTGTAACTTCTGCTTCTTCTTCCCTCAATTTTTGTATGAAACTACTCGTTGCTTCGGATGTCCGTATGGGGCTTAACGGCAAAAGAAAAGCATATTAACTACTTAATTATAAACAAGCTAAGTAAACATAAGGAATATTGAAACAAACAAATTGAAAATGTACATATACTTATTTCCTATGGACATTTTTATTTAACACAATATATTTAGAAGCTTAATGCAAACGTTCCAAAACTTTGTATTGATTTGTTTTCTACGCTTTTCCATAACTTAAACAAGTTTGATTTAAATCGGACAACTATATAGTATAGCTGCCATAGAAAAAATTGATGTGAATAATAGTCTTAGTAAGAAAAACTTTTTGGTTTTCAATAATAACGTCTTCACATTTGGAACTTACCAATTTTATATGCTTTTACACAACTCTACATAATTTGATCAACATCAGATGACTATAGCATATAGCTGTCATAGGAATGATCGGTCGAAAAACTAGTTCTAGTGAGAAAAACTTTTTTGTTTCCAAAGGAAACGTGTTCATATTTGATATTTACTTATTTTATGTGCTTTCACACAATTCTACACAGTTTTATCAACATCAGATGACTATAGCATATAGCTATCATAGGAATGATCGGTCGAAAAACTAGTTCTAGTGAGAAAAACTTTTTGGTTTTCAATGGTAACGTCTTCACATTTGGAACTTACCAATTTTATATGCCTTCACACAATTCTACACAGTTTGATCAACATCAGATGACTATAGCATATAGCTGTCATAGGAATGATCGGTCGAAAAACTAGTTCTAGTGAGAACAATTTTTTTGTTTCCAATGGAAACGTTTTCAAATTTGGCATTTAATTATTTTATGTGCTTTCACACAATTGTACACAGTTTTATCAACATCAGATGACTGTAGCATATAGCTGTCATAGGAATGATCGGTCGAAAAGCTAGTTCTAGTGAAAAAAACTTTTTTGTTTCCAAAGGAAACGTGTTCATATTTGATATTTACTTATTTTATGTGCTTTCACACAATTCTACACAGTTTTATCAACATCAGATGACTATAGCATATAGCTATCATAGGAATGATCGGTCGAAAAACTAGTTCTAGTGAGAAAAACTTTTTGGTTTTCAATGGTAACGTCTTCACATTTGGAACTTACCAATTTTATATGCCTTCACACAATTCTACACAGTTTGATCAACATCAGATGACTATAGCATATAGCTGTCATAGGAATGATCGGTCGAAAAACTAGTTCTAGTGAGAAAAACTTTTTGGTTTTCAATGGTAACGTCTTCACATTTGGAACTTACCAATTTTATATGCTTTCACACAATTCTACACAGTTTTATCAACATCAGATGACTATAGCATATAGCTGTCATAGGAACGATCGGTCGAAAAACTAGTTCTTGTAAGAAAAACTTTTTGGTTTTCAATGGTAACGTCTTCACATTTGGAACTTATCAATTTTATATGCCTTCACACAATTCTACACAGTTTGATCAACATCAGATGACTATAGCATATAGCTGTCATAGGAATGATCGGTCGAAAAACTAGTTCTAGTGAGAAAAACTTTTTGGTTTTCAATGGTAACGTCTTCACATTTGGAACTTACCAATTTTATATGCCTTCACACAATTCTACAAAGTTTCACCAATATCGGATGACTATAGCATATAGCTGCCATAGGAACCATCGGTCGAAAAACTAGTTTTAGTAGGAAAAACTTTTTTATTTTCAATGACAGCGTTTCCAAACTTCATATATATTGGGTTTCTATAATTTTTTATAGTTATGCCAAGTTTTGTATATAAATAGTTAAACATGCTGCCTCAAAGAAATGGGGGGAAAATACGTTTTATAAGAATTTGGGTGGTCGACCTCAAAGTAAAGAAGGCAACAAGAAGGCAAAGAAATTGTGTTAGAAATTCTTCACCTGGGCCTCTTGAGGTTGGGACTTTACCCTGCTAAGCGGTTAGTGTATCCTCTTTCTTAGTAGTCAAGGCACACCTTTTGCTTGATGTCTTCGTTATTGTTTCGATGTGTTGGCTTAGGCGCGTGCTTTAAGGCGCGAACAGGTACAGGTTCAGGTTCGCAAATGCAACAGCAACAGCAGCAGCAGCAACATCCAGCATCCAGCACCAGCACCAAACAACCAACCGACCATGTTTCTCTTTGTCCCAGTCTCAGGTTAAGTCAGTCTGTCTCTAGCTGTGGTTTGGTCGGATGTCATGTTGACCTGCCTACCACTGTAAAATGTCCGTGTGCGCTTTAACACAGACGGCAACCTCACGTCCAGCACGTCCCGGTCCCGTTACCACCGCATCCTCACCAACAGACATCACTCCGCCGACGCCGCCGCCCTCACCACAGGTGCGCATCTACGAGGACTTTGACAGGATGAGCGCCAAGGAGGTGTATTACAATGAGGCGGGCAAAAAAGTGACCATTAAGCTGTTGCACTTTCCGGATGTCTCCCCCGAGGACATAGCCAAGCTGAGGCTCGATGATGACGATGATGATGATGGCGTGGATAGCGACAGTCGGGCTGCTGGTTCAGCCAACAAATCAGCTTCCGCCGATAGCGAGGATGCGGGCAGCGAGGCGGAGGCCGCTGGCGCTGGCGCTAGCGGTGGTAGCATTACCAACCGGAAACTGCTACGCCGTAAACTCTCCGCCAACAATATGCAGGCACGGAAATGCAGCCTGGCCTTTGCCCAGGCTCATGGCATACGTCAGCGTGCCGAGAAGAAGCTGTCCATGCCCACCATAAGCATTACGGCCAATGCGGGTGAGCACGTTAGCCTGGCCGGTGGACGCAAGCTCTCCCAGCCATTGGTCATGCAGGGACGCCGTACGCACTCTCCCTTGGGCCAGAGCCTATGCCCGGGCTATATACAGTACTCCAAATCGCTGCTGGAGGTGCCCATGCCAAGAGATTATGGTTATGCCAGCAGCGATGATCTAAGTTCCGAATGGGACTCGGATGTATCCACTTCGGCGTCGACATCTAACAACAATAGCAACTCCTCCTCAGCGTCAGCGACGACTGCCAGCGGCCACAAGAAGGTAGGCGGTATGCCGCACTGATGCATCATCATCCCCGGGCTATTTGGGAATCAAATTTTTGCACTGACCTAAAAGCTAATCCTTACTTTTGTCTTGTGCAATCTTTACAGAGTTCCGGCTGGCGAAAGATACGAAATATTGTACAATGGACGCCCTTCTTTCAAACATACAAGAAGCAGCGTTATCCCTGGGTTCAATTGGCCGGACATCAGGGCAACTTCAAAGCGGGTCCCGAACCGGGCACTGTGCTCAAGAAGCTCTGTCCCAAGGAGGAGGAATGCTTCCAGGTGCTCATGCAGGATGTTCTCAGACCCTATGTGCCCGTCTATAAGGGTCAGGTGACCAGCGAGGATGGAGAACGTAAGAAGAAAAATATTTTAAATTTAAACAAAAAAATCTTAAATTTAGTTTTAGAATATTTAAGATCACTTTATATATAACAATCCCTTTCAGTTTACCTGCAGCTGCAGGATCTGCTGAGCGACTATGTGCAACCTTGTGTCATGGACTGCAAGGTGGGCGTGCGCACTTACCTGGAGGAGGAACTGTCCAAGGCGAAGGAGAAACCAAAATTGCGCAAGGATATGTACGACAAAATGATACAAATCGATGCCCAGGCACCCAATGATGAGGAGCATGCCGCCAAAGCGGTGACCAAGCCGCGTTATATGGTCTGGCGCGAGACCATCTCCAGCACTGCCACGCTGGGCTTTCGCATAGAGGTGGGTTCAGCTCAACCGTTATTATTGTAGCAACATACATGGCAACAGTTGGCTGTTAGCTGCTCGATTAGAGATGAGAGGTTCAGCTCAATCTCTCTCTCTCTCTCTCTCTCTTTGTCTACATCTATCTTTATTGTTATCTGCAGGGCATCAAGAAAAGCGATGGCACCAGTTCCAAAGATTTCAAAACGACCAAGTCACGCGAACAAATTAAATTGGCCTTCAACGAGTTCCTCAGTGGTCAACCACACATTCTGGTTAGTACAACTGACCGTCCCCATCTCATCTGTATTTACTTAGCTAATCCTTTTTTCAATTTTTCAGCCTCGCTACATACAACGCCTGCGCGCCATTCGCGCCACTTTGGCGGTCTCCGAGTTCTTTCAGACACACGAGGTCATCGGCAGCTCCCTGCTCTTTGTGCATGACCATAACCATGCCAGTGTTTGGCTAATTGACTTTGCCAAAACGGTGGCCCTGCCCCCACAGCTAAACATTGATCACTATTCAGCCTGGAAGGTGGGCAACCACGAGGATGGCTATCTAATTGGCATTAACAATCTCATAGACATATTTGTTGAGCTGCAGGAGGCACTGGAGAAGCAACAGGAGCAGGAGCAGGACCAGGTGCTGGAGGATGAGGCGCAGATGAGGCAATAATCCTGAAAATACATTCCATTTCGTGTATCAATTAATCCCCCTCCCCCTCCTCCCAAAATTTAGTTTAATTTAGTTTCTTTTTTTTTTTTGGTTTTTTTTTTGTCTGCATACATTTAACCCGTTAAGTTAAAGAAAAAAAAACAAAGACTGAACAGCAACAACATTTATATTTAAAAAAAAATATATAGTTTACACTTTCAATTGTGCGGTTGCTGACAAAAAGTGCTTGATAATTTATTTATGCAACACACACACAGAAGAAGAAATGAGCAAAACGATACCGAAACGCAACAAAAAACAACAACAACAACAACAACAACTACTTATTAATAATGTTTTTTAATATTATGCTTACTTGATTACCAACTACTACTAAAAATACATACTAATCTAATGTGCACTAATAAAAATTCATGTAAACCATTTAAGATGGATTATAAGTTTTTGAATTTTGAATGTTGGCGGGTGAATGGGCCAGCCAGCCAGCCGTTATTAATGTGTAGCAACATGGCAACAGTGGCTGTTAGCTGCACGATTAGAGATGAGAGCGTGATTCTCAAATGACCAATTAATTAACAAATTTCATATAAACTTCTAGACAAACTTAACTGATGCGGTAACTGCATAGTCAATAACACTTATAATGGTTATCGAATATGTATTAAACCTTTAGATGGCATCTACCCCGATTTTTGTGCAGTGTTTTTATTTTATGGATAAGTGAAAAAGAAAAGAAAAGAAAATACCCTTGTAAAGGGTGTATTAAAATTGTTCAGATGTTTGTAAAGCATAGAAGGAAGCATCTCCGACCAAATAAAGTTCGGATTCGGCGTTAAACTGTAGGTCCCTTTCTCTTTTGCGAAAAATTATAAGCACACACGCCAAGAGATTGAGAGAAGCTTGGGCCTGGCCCTCCTGGAGGTGTGCTGTTTAAGCCAATTTTACTTTTACTTCCAGCAGTTCGCCCAAAGATGCTCTTTTGCGGCTTGTGCTGGATGCAAGAAAAGCGGTATCGTCAGCATACGTGGCGATAAAGGTGCGATTGGTGCAACTGGATACGGCAGATCCGAGGTGAAAAGAGAGTATAGCACCGGTCCGAGAACACACTACCCTGAGGTACCCCTGCAAGAATGGGACGGATGCTTGATCGCTCGCCTCTCAGCTCAACCGTAAAACGGCGCCCCAGGAGAAAGGAGCGAATCAGCAGATATTGTTCTGGAGGGAGGAGGGACTTAAGCTTGAATAAGCGCGATCGAACGCCTGTCTTATGTACAGAAAGACGGCAGAGCAATATTGCAGGTTCTCGAATGCCTTCAAAATGTGGTTTGAGTGTCCTCTTCGAAAACCAAACTGATGGTCAGGTATAGCATCTTCGACCGTGCTAACTGCCAACATTCTTCCAAGAAATATTCTTTCAAATATTTTGGAGAAAGTTTTGGCAGTAGACTAATTGGCCGGTAGGAGTCGTCGGGCTTTGAGTGATCCTTGCCCTTCTTGGGAATCATTACGATCACAGCGGACTTCCAAGTGGTTGGGAAGTAGTGCAACCGTAATATCGCGTTGAATAGCATCAGCAGGAACAGGACTCCCACTTCAGGAAGTGCCTTGACAGTTTTGCCGTCAACATCGTCTATGCCCGGGGCCTTAGTGGACTTTAGCAGCCGTATCTGAAGACGCACACTTCGTCCAGAGAGATGGGTCTGATGTGAGAGAGTGGGCCAGTTTCTGTTGAGAGACCAGCTTGAGTGGTGGCGGCATCCTCAGCTGAAACTAGTCTGAAGGGGGTGAAACGATCCTCTAGATTGTTGGCAAACTCCTCAACTATCATATATTTTAATGGAAAAAATTTGAGAAGACTGTTGAAATATATAACAATAAAACCTGAAAGTTTCGTTTCAATCGAATATTTCTTTTCTTCCCAAAAAAGTCCTCGGAAAAATCGATTTTTTTAAGCTTCTAAAGCAGGCTCCTTAACCAAACTTTGCACAAAGACTTTTGGTACACATACGCCGCACGTTTGTCGGAACCGACCGGATTGGATGACTATAGCATATAGCTGCCATAGAAACCAATGGTCGAAAAAATAGTTTTAGTGAGAAAAACTTAGTTGTTTTCAATGCAAACGTCTCCAAACCTTTTAGTTATTAGTTTTCAATGCTTTTTCATAATTCCAATAAGCTTGATGAAAATCGGACAACTATTAAGGGCAAAATTAAGTTCGTTGCGTTTGCAATACATGCCAGAGCTTGCGTCAGCTGCTGCAGTCGTTTGAAGTTGAAAATTTGTACAGTTCGGACGCAATAATTATTTTGTAAAAAGTGCGAATTAAACATATTTTTAAAAAATATTCTAAAAAGTTCGGCGCTGGAAACAAAATTATTGCCGTGTTGCTGATAGTCTCAAGGACGCAAAACACAAAACCCACACTAAAAATAAGTTTTTGTTAGATTTTTATTGCTTTTATAAGGTATCCCTTCTAGAGGCGGTCTTGGGACAATTCGGGAAAAAAAATAACAAGGTAAGTTTGAAAGTGGAACAACTCAAGACATATTTAAGTCCAAATAATTGCTTCAGTAGACATGGAACGACGACAAATGCATAAGCTATTAGCTCTTTCAGATGTGGTGATTGAGAAATTTTTGAATTCTATTGATTTTGACATTGATAAGGACGGAGAAGAAGAATTGATGGACGATTTGACTGATGATGTTTGCCAGGCAGCGTTTCCTGTCAATGAGGAAGATCAAGAAGCGATTGAAAGAGCGGTTAATATGTCGGATTCTATGTTGGCTTCCTTTACTGAGCCTGACCTCTGAGTTCTTAAAAAGCTTGATACGCCATTCAAGTATTTTGAATACTTTTTGAATGATACTATCATTGAGCATATTACCCAGCAAACAAATTTGTATGCTGCCCAAAAAGATGTCAATACTTCGTTTTCAACAACCAATTTGGAATTTCGACAATTTATGGGCATTTTATTTTTTATGTCAGTTTTTCGCTACCCAAATGTTCGTTTATATGGGGGTGAGAACGCGTTTGGATCAGTTCAGAACACAATGTACAAAAATCGTTTTGAAAAAATACGAAACAATTTTCATTTCAACGATAATTATAAGTTGCCCTTTAAGGATTCTGCCGACCACGATCCTTTATACAAAATACGTCAAAAATCGTGAATCACTTCAATGAGAAGTTTCTGTCAGCTTATGTGTGGATGTACACATGAAGATGAAGACAATATTTACGAGAAAAACTACACAAATGGGGAGTGAAATTCGTCAATTTGTGTGACTCCTCTGGCTTTTGCGGCAGCAAATGTAGTTAATCGATTGTCACGCAATGTTCCGGATTTTAAAAACCAGATTATTTACTTCGACAATTATTATACTTCTTTGCCGCTTCTTGTATATCTCAATTCCCGGGGAATATTTTCTTTGGGAACTATTCGCTCGAATCGCATTCCAAATTGTAAGCTGCCAACTGACAGCGGCCTTTAAGAAAAAAGTGCGTGGATATTCTACTGAATTTTGTGGATCTGAAAGGACAATAAGGCAGTGCGACTTGCTTCGACTTACGTGGGCACAAAGCCTTTCCCGAATGACCCGAATTCAAAAGGTTAGGTTTCACATTTTGTTCGCTCTTTATTTCCTTTATAATAAAACGTGGAAGCAAAAAAATTTTTTTACTGAAATTTTTTTTGGCCTACTTTCCCAAAGCCGCCTCTAGGCGGTCCAAGATTTTAGTCTTATAAAACTCGATCCGTGCAAAAGTAAACATTTTCCCAAAACAAACCTTTACTTTTAAGATATAATAAAACCAAAAATAATTTTTTTTCTTTGAAAAAAAAATTTGGGCACTAGAGGGTTAATGTATGCGAATCGTGTTGGGATAGAGTAGTTGAGGAAAATCTTTTGAAAAACGACTATTCCAGGCGTATTGCTGAATTCGATGGCGAATTTCATGAAGAACAAAAAGCAAAGTGTCAGATTTTCAATCCAATTGTTAACGAAGTCCTAAAAAATGTTTATATTTACACATAGTAAACATTACAATTGGTTACAAGCTTTTGAAATAGAGAAGCTAGCAAACTTTCCATTTGCATTTTTGGTCGCTGTAAATGTTTACATTTATAGGTACTGTGACCGCATTAATTAACCTTTTCCAACCAAATTTGTTTTAATGTAAGCTGCATTGAATGATCTTACAGAAAAACTAAACACGTTTTGATTTTATTCATAAGCTACAATTTTAATCGATTTTAAAATGGAAAATATGGTTATTTTATGATCAAATTATTTATTTTTCCCATGCTTAAAAAATTCTTAAAAATGGTCTGATGACAGTAAAATATCTTAGGAAACATTAATATTATATATCGTCCTCCTCTAATTTCCCACATCTTCAGTTTTTTGATATAATAGCTCTTTTTAAAGTTATAGCGCAAAAACTATAAAACAATGGCTCGGCAGTGAGTTGGCCGAAATTATGTCGTTTCAAAACGACATTGTTCCGACGGACAAAAACGACATTATTTCGCTCGAAATTGTGTCGTTTTTTTCTGTCGAAATTATGTCGTCACTCCTTAAAAAATTGGCGGGAAAAGTGAAAAATATCCAACCATACCACATAAATAAAAAAATTATATTGAAAAACAAAAAAATTGTTGATTTCTTCATATACTTTACGAAATAATTTGATTGAAACGGTATGTTACAGATATTCATCACGGCCATATAAATGGTTTTTAAAAAGAACTATCTATCCTATCTAAAAACAGGCCCTTACATAAATATAATACATTTATGGCACAGATAGTATAAACGAAAAACATTGAAAAAATTTTAGCCATTATTGATCCATTTTAATAGCGCTTCACGTGCACTTCTCTAACATAAGCACACACTGTTAACTATTGTTGGCGCTAACAGCACACTTGAAATCACCAGAGTTGCCAGTTCTACAGGGCCTTAAAAAGCTAGAAATTATTATTGCATAGAAGCTATATAAAATGCTATTACAGTTGTCAATCAATGACATATAAATGGTCAAGCCAAAAGTTTTATAAAAGTTAAAATAAAGCTATTTTAACTATAGCTATATAGCTATTTTACAAATTTTCCCGCCATCGTAAAAAATTTGCTTAGTTGGCAACGCTGGCCGGCAACCCGACCTTAGCAGGGCCATTCGTTTTAGCGGCAATTTTATTCGCGAATCTTATTTCGATCTGAGAGGTTGACCTTTTTGCCGATAGCGGAAGTAAATCAATTACAGACGTCGCTGTGTTTTTTTTGTTGCAGCCTGCAATTACCTTAACAAATTAACAAGTTAAAGTGAGTGTCGAACATTTTCAACATGTTAACGCAAATAATGAGCAAAGTTAAAGAGAAATTACAATGGAGCGTAAGAGGAGACAATTATTTGAAATTAAATTGCTGTTGTACAATGATGATGATGATGATGAGAGACGATGGCTATTTCACAAGTTTTGCGCACAGAGCATAGTTTTTAGCGTGCTTTATTGGCACGTCCGTCGTACACATACACACACCCACAATGCGAGGCACACAGACACGAAGACGTCATTTGTTGTTGTAATTTTAGCCGGCTGCACAGAAATTGGTAGAGAAATATTTGCAATTTCATTGAATTTTCACATATTTCAAATTTTTGTGCATTTTCAATTAAGAATTTCACATGGGGAAACGTGACGAATGTGCCAAAAAGATATTTTCCCGTTTTTCTTTCCCTCCAGCATTCACCGTTATGACCTCTCCAAAGGGCAGCCATTTTGCCCAAGCGAAACTTAATTGCATAAGTCCCGTTTCTATATGTATCTCCATCTCTCTCTTCTATGCAGATGCCCCAGTTGCAGAAGTCCGCTCCCGAATTCGCCGGCACCGCCGTCGTCAATGGCGTCTTCAAGGATATTAAGCTGAGCGACTACAAGGGCAAATACCTGGTCCTCTTCTTCTATCCCCTGGACTTCACCTTTGTGTGCCCCACGGAGATCATTGCCTTCTCGGAAAATGCTGCTGAGTTCCGCAAGATCAATTGCGAGGTAATTGGCTGCTCCACGGACAGCCAGTTTACCCATCTGGCTTGGATTAATACACCACGCAAGCAGGGTGGTCTGGGCAGCATGGACATTCCTCTGCTGGCCGACAAATCCATGAAGGTGGCACGCGACTATGGTGTCCTGGATGAGGAGACTGGCATTCCATTCCGCGGTCTGTTCATCATCGATGATAAGCAGAATTTGCGTCAGATTACCATCAATGATTTGCCAGTGGGACGCAGTGTGGACGAGACTCTGCGCCTGGTCCAGGCCTTCCAGTATACGGACAAGTATGGTGAGGTGTGCCCTGCCAACTGGAAGCCCGGCCAGAAAACAATGGTGGCCGATCCAACTAAATCCAAGGAATATTTTGCCAACGCCTCCTAAACAAGAAGCTATTTGCTGGCTCCCGGCGAGCCCATCACACCACACACACATACATATAAACGTATTTAACCCTAGAGCGTAGTTTGGCATCCACTTCACCTAACCTTTAAGCGGAAAGTAATTTTTTTTTTTTGTAATCCGAAACAATAAAATTGTATGGAAACCGTAGTTCCGCAGCACGTGGATGACTTTTGTTCGCTTCCCATTCGTCGCCAGCTGCTTATCTTGCTCTGTCGTCTGGCTGTGGTCGTCTGGAAGATTGCGATTGCGAAATTAACAATTATACACGTCATAGTCGGAAGTCCGAGAGATAAGTCACAGCTGTTGGCTTGACACAGTGGCCCACTCACTGCAGGTGCCCAGTGCAGGAGGAGGAGGTGACGTGTCATACATACGTATGAAGCTAGTTTTGCTCTCCCCTCCCGCTGCCGCTGTCTGCCTTGGCCTTGTAGTTAAGCTTGAGCATCACGCGGTTTAAGACGTTGGTCGCACGATCCCATCCAAACCACGACGCCAAACTAGTTTTGCGCGCGCTTACACACACACGCACAGAGAGAGAGAGCGAGAGAGGGGGGAAACTACATATTTATGGCCAGCTGCAAAGTGTAGCAAAGCTTTTGATGGAAGCTACCAGAACCCTTTTCACATGATTGCGATTGCCTGTATCTGTTTTGTGCATAGGTAAGGGTAGTTTTAGTTGCCGCAGCACACAAGTCTTATCTGAAAATGGTTCTTAGTAATTTAAAGACCCATCAATGACAACTTGAGCACTTTTATTGAAATGTTTATCGTTTGGAAGAGGGTAAAATTGGTGTCGATTTGAGCAGCGAATCATACTAACATATACCCTGTACGCAGTTTTGGAAACTTCATGGTAAGTACCGATACTTATGTTTCGGTAAAAGATTGTTTTGGTTCTAATCAGGGCTGTAAACTGGTCCTAAACCGAACCCCAAAGAACTGGTTCGGTTTTATTTTTGTCCCTCGATCCGAACCTTTGAAATATTTAAGCTCCCGAAGAAGAAATCAGTCTGGAGGATGAACTAGTTAAAAGTGCAAAAGATTAGAAGAAAGAAAAATATGTAAAGTTGGAAAAAGGGAAAGTTAATGTAATACATTTACCCACCTAAATCGCCTTGAATGAGTCTCGAGCCCTTTTGCACCATTTCCAGTAAGGCGTTGCAAGGTGACAATCAATGCTCCTGTAAGTCGAGGAGCACATAATAATAAGAAATAATCAAAAAATAAAGAAGAAAATGTAAAGTTGAGGAGGTCTTTACTAGACCACGAGTCGAAAGCAACTGAAGCTGAAAACAATTTCAATCGAGAAGCATAGAGCATAGTCATTTTGACAGTTGAGTAAAAGGTAAGTTGATGTGATTGAAAAAAATTATATTCATAAAACTTCATCAGTATAGGCCACTAAAGTCTATATCTGACAAAAATGAGAAAAATATTTGCTCAATTTGTATCCTTAGTTGAGCCCACAAGCGAAATCTTAAGTGGCGGTACCAACGGCAGCACACACCATCTCTATAGAACTGCAGAAACATCGATGTCTACGAACATGAGAGAGCTTTAATTTGAAATGCTAACGTTTTTACGAAAACCTCTAGAAGTTTCTGGGACACATTAAGTCAAAACGAGAAGGCCAAGCTAACTTCGTCTATGCCGAAGTTTTTATATCCTTGCAAATGCTGTTTTTGAAATGTCAGAGATTAAAAAATCTAAAAAAATGTTAACTAAAACACATTTTCCGACAGATAAACAACTAATTTCGACCAAATTTCGCGATTCTTTTTAAAAAAACATATCAAATTAACAATCGCGGAGTTTAAGAAAGATAAAATTTAAAACAGAAAATTTTTTTCTTACTAAGACTCATTTTCCGACCGATCGGTCCTCTGGCAACCATAAGATATAGTCACCCGATGTCGATCAACTTTTTTAAATTAGTTTGAAAGCGTTTAATATTAATAATCCCCGACCTTAAGAACGATTTACTTGTAAACAAAAAAGTTTTTTTTTCACGAAGACCCATTTTCCGACCGATCGGTCCTATGGCAGCTATATGGTATAGTCATCCAATTTTGACCAAATCTGTTTGAAAGCATATAATATTAATTATGGCCGAATTTTATGACGCTAGCCTTGAAAACAAAAAAGTTTTTCTCACTAAGACCCATTTTTTGACCGTTGGTTTCTATGGCAGCTATATGTTATAGTCATCCGATCTTGACCAAAATTTGCAAATCTGTTTGAAAGCATATAATATTAATAATAGCCGAATTTAAGGCCGCTAACATTGAAAACAAAAAAGTTTTTCTCACAAAGACCCATTTTTTGACCGATGTTTCCTATGGCAGCTTAAGATATAGTCATCCTATCCGGTCGGTACCGACATTTTAGCGAAGAAGACTCTGTGCAAAATTTCAGCTCGATAGCTTTAAAACTGAGAGACTAGTTTTCGTAGAAACAGACGGACGGACAACGCTCAATCGACTCAGCTCGTCGCCCTGATCAAGAATATATATAGTTTATGGGTTCGGAAATGAATATTTCTATGCGTTGCAAACTTCTGGGCAAAATTATAATAAAATTAAATCGCATTCGAATGAAACACGAACTGTATGAGCTCTATAAGGACATCAGTCTAGTCAACCGCATAAAGCAACAGCGGCTGCGCTGGTTAGGACATGTAATCCGGATGGTTGAAGAAGCTCCAGTAAAAAAGACGTACAAAGCGAAGGCGGCTGACTTTGGAGGACAAGGCAGGAGGGGTCGCCCACCACTAAGATGGGATGATCAAGTGCGGAAAGACATTCCAACCTTGGTGTGAACAACTGGTGCCAGCTCGCACAATGCAGAAGCGAGTGAAGGGCATTCATTGCAGAGGCCAAGACCGTCAAGCGGTTGTGATGCAACATCGGGCCAATAAAGAAGAAGAAGAAGAAATAAATTTAATATTTTTTACTTTTTTACCGAAAATGTTCGTTTTTTCGTGTTTTTATGACAGTTGTACATGCTTCTGAGCCTATAGCTATATGAAAGAGTAACTAAATGAAGTTGATTCGTTCTAACTGTTTGTTTATTTTGTTCTAAGCTACAACTTTGTGCTGTATTACATGTCCAAATTTGAAACGGGTTTCAAGATGAAGTTGAAAAACTGTAGAAAAGTGGTCAAAACTTGGATTTTTTTGGGCAACTTTTGTAATTTTGAGTATGAAGATATCTTTTTTTTGATTTGCTACAAAGAAATGTTTTGTAGGCCAAGCCAAGAGCAACAACTTTGTTGAAGATTTAAAGGCGAAATTCAAAATAGTTAACGAGATATAGAATCGTTAGTCCTACTCTGAAGCTGAAAAGTTCATAGTGCAATAAAAAGAAAACGGCAGCTAACACTAGTTTACAAAAAAAAAAAATTAAATGATCCATTTCTAGTGAAACTATTTTTAAGTGAAGTTTGGATTGGTGATCTCAGAAATCGATTTCCAAAATTTTTTCATGGCTCCATTTTTTAAATATGAATTTTTTCCATTTTTTCGGTAGGTGCACTTACATTTTATGCCATTTCTCAATTCATAATCGTCAGATGGTGTCAAGCAAGATATGAATCGAAAGGTTATTAAATTGTCAATAATAACGTAGAACATTGTTTTCAAATCGGTTTAGAAGTTTGAATACAATTACCAAAACTATTAAAAAAAAAAATCGTTTTTTTGCTCGAAAATGCAAGAAATTTCATTTTTAATCGCCTAGGAAAAATATAAAAAAATTCATAAAAATTATTTTTATTCTTTTGACTTAAGAATCTCACTTTTACAAAGATAATAAGGTATTGATGAAGAAAATCTATGGAAAAATATTCAATTTCAATTTAAGTGAAAGAACTAAACGTCGAATTTGAGTATTTTAAGTGTATAGAAATTTTTTTTTTTTTCATTTTTCTTCGTCTTTTGGTCAATATTAGAAGTGCGCGAATAGCCAGATCAGAAAACAAATTACAGAACAGAACAGAATTCGAAGAAAGTGAAAATTTATTCAAAAATACGATTTTTCAGCACTCAATTGCTCACAGCTCCTGTATTTATTTATAGATTTTGTTCATCAATAACTTATTTTCTTCGAAGAAGTGCGCTACTTAAGTAGAATAAATAAAAATAGTTTTTTTGAATTTTTAAATATTTTTAATAGGCGATTGGAAATGAAATTTATTGCGTTTTCGAGAAAAAAAAATCAATTTTTTTGAAATATTTTGAGTTATTGTATAGAAACTGCTCAACCGATTTGAAAATAATGTCCTGTGCGATTATTGACCATTCAATTACCTTTCGATTCATATCTTGCTTGGCTCTATCTGGCTATTATAAAGTGAGATATGACTTAAGATGTAAGTGCACCTACCGAAAAAATGAAAAAAATTCATATTTAAAAAACGGAGCTATGAAAAAATTTTTGTAATCGATTTTTGAGATCACCAATCCAAAAAACACTTAAAAATAGTTTCTGTAGAAATGGGTCTTTTTGGCTGTAAACTAGTGTAATCAGACCAAACCAAGACAGGGTTTTTATACTACCATCACACCATTTCAGAATTTTTTGTTCCCGACTCGATCAACTTTTTTGAGTTCAGAAATGTGTCACAGTCAGCCATGCTCCCATTTTCGCTTTCGTAAAAATTTTGCGATTTAGAGTACAAATTTGGTACCGGTAAACCGGTTTGAAATCGCAAAAGCTTTGCGAAAGCGAAAATGTGAGCATGGCTGAGTGTAATAGAACAAGCTTGTTAAAGCTCGTCGCTGCTATACGAGTACCAGCAAGCTTTACAGCAGCCACGGGAGAGTATCTAGCGAGCTTCACACTTAAACACTCGCGGCTTACTCGCCTTGTTGTTATGTAGGGTATGCGAAATAAGTCACCTTATAAATCTTATGATCTGCTGTCAGAGCTTTGCTAATCATTTTTTCAATTTCTTTTTTTTGCTTAGTTTCCTCTAAGACAATTTCCATGCTTGCAATAACAATGTTAAGCACAAGACTCTATAAGGTGTCGGTAATTTTATTAAAAAGCTCATTCGCCTCGCATTACAGAACGAACTAATTGAGCTTACATTATTAGTTTTTGTCTTCGTACACGTGCATACAGGCGTAAATTTAAAGGAGATTTTTCTCCATAAGTTTTAGCCAATAAAAAAGTGATGTTTGATTCATAATCTGTAGATTTGAATCTAAAATTAACTTCAATTTTGCAAGAATGTTTCATAGCCAATACCTCTCTAATGAAGAGCGAGCTAAAATTCGCCATATCGCGAAATGGGGATGCCTCTACAGGGATTTGCTTCCGAAATGGCGAGAAGATATTTTAAAATTCAATAGTATTTTAAAGATTCCGAAAATCACAGAAAAAGACCTCGTTTTGGACGCCCGCCATTGCTGAAAAAACGTGATAAAAGAGGAATTAAAAAAAAAGAATTAAAGAAAACCTAAGTGCAGGCCATATTTCCCACGAACTAGCTCTCCCAGTATCGAAGCAACGTCTGCAGCAAATTTTACGTGACGATCAATTAGATTCATATGATAAAAGGACCGTCAAATGTCAATTACTTCATGGGCACAAAGTTGCTCGTAAGCACTTTGCTGAGATGCATAAGTTTTAGGACTTAGAGTGGCAAAGTATTATCTTTAGTGATGAAAAAAGTTTAATTTCGATGGGTATCAATATTATTATCGGGATATACGGACGCCAAAACAAGTAAGAGTGTCACGCAATTTTCAAGGAGGTTCGCTAATGGTGTGAGCTGTATTTGGCATTGCTGGAAAGAGTTCAATATGATTTGTAACACATAAAATGAACTCTGAAAGGTATGCCGAACTATTTGACAAGGTTTTTGTAATTATGGACAAGAATATTTCGCACTAAACTATTTTCTTAAGAAAAACTAATAGCGGTTTTGATGTGGCCCGCAAAAGGTCCAGATGTTAATTCCAGTGAAAAATTTTAGGAGATAGTTTCTAGCAAAGTCTACATGCATGGGAGGCAAGTTAACAAGTTAAAAGAACTTATAATTTCTATTATCGTAGATTGGTCAATATTGGATGCATCAATTCTTCGAAATTTGGTTAATTCAATGCTAGGACGTGTATTGAAGGTTATTAACAGTAATGGAGGACATTTTTAGGAATATTAAAAAAATCACGGTGACTCAACCTTATTAAAATCGTAATATTCTGATATTATCAGTTCACTTATTTCGTTCTGAAAAATATAAAATTAATTTTTTTAAAAATATTACGATTTGATTAAATCTTTTAAGAACTGGAATTGAATTGTTACTTCGTTAAGTTGAAAAAAAAACCAAAAATATTTGAATATATTTCCAGCTTTAGTATATATCAAGGATTATATGATTGTAAGGTGACTTATTTCGCATACCTTAGTACGAATTCAAAATCAAAAACAAAATAGCTGGCGTTTTTATGCTGAAAAATACATGCCATCTATCTCTTTTGCTCTCACAAGTTGTTGTTTTTTGCGTGCTTGCAACAATTGTGTTACTCTTGTACAGGCTGTGTTCGTAGCAGCCCGCAGTAGAACTTTGATTTCGGCAACAAGAGCTCGCGGCAACTAGTGGCCAATGCTACGAGTCATCACGCGTGTACTTGAGCTCGCTTATACAATGATCCGCAAATGCACGAGTGCTTTTGCATTTTTTCTTTTTTGGTGTATACTTCTTGAACGAGCTCATCGAGCTACGAGCGTTGAGTTTACTTGTATTGCATTTGTAGCAAGCGTGAACGAGCTCACTCGTGACAGCTCGTTGCAGTTCTCTGATACAGAGTATAATAAAACGATTTTCGACTATATTGACGTACCCTTTTGTATTGACAACCCTTTTTTTCAACTCGACAATGAATAGATTTGAACCGAACCGTGTCAAGTTGTAGCTTTAGATTCGAGTCAGCATTTCGAAATGAGATCGTTCGGTTTGATATGGTTCAAAACTGGTTTCCATTCCTGGGATCAGTGTAAAAACTCCAAAAATGTGCAAATTTACATCCGAGCAAATATGCCGAAATTTCTGTATACCCTGTACCTTTGGGTTTTTCTGTGTGTTTTCATGTACACACACACACACACACATTTTAACAGGCCTTTGTTGCTGCCGCTTCGACCTACTCTTTCAAATTTGTATTTTTTATTGGTCAAAGAGAGCTCCAATGAATTTAATTAAGTGTGTACTTCCATTAGTCTGAAAAAGAGCTTTGCCTGCTCTGCTTAGCCCAAGTAAAACTCAATTCTCATTCATATTATTCATCATCGTCTAGGCGACAGCTGCAAACAAAGCAAACGATTATCAAAACGTTTGCTGAATCATTTCGAACAAATAATTTCAATTGCGGTTGCCAAAGTTGCGAGAGCAAAAAACAAAAATGAAGCTATGTATTTTGGGGAAAGGTGGCCCCGTCGTAATAATCAGAGTCATGGCGTTCAATTTGCGGTATTGCAGAGCCAAAGCAATGACATTCAAATAAAACCCGGAAAGCCATTACTTACAAGCATATGGACACTAGACTATATGTGCCGATAGTGCTGTCTGTCTGTCGTCTGAAATTATTAGTTTATGGACTGATAAGGCAGAATGCAAGAAATGGGTCGAAACGAATGCGGAATGGGAGAGGGTCGTGTGAAATACATTTTGGTCATGCTGCCGCCGCATTGGACTTTGCTAAGCTTCGTCTGTTCTAATCAGAGATAGAAGCTCGCACAACTGCCAATTATCGTCAATGGGCGTAATTTACGATATGCGATAAGGGCAAAGCTGACAGGGAGTTGTCTTAGTCAATGGGGGAAACACGCAAGTGCGATTAGAAGTTGACTCAGTTGATATGAACATTAATTTTAGTAAGAAGCCAATGATGAAAATAAATCAACCAGCTCATAGCCGACTAATAGACAATTCATGCTTATTCAACATTTCCTGTGGGCTTGGCCAAATTATAAGTGGGGAAGCTGAAAAATGAATGTGAGAATAACCTACTAGAGTCTTAATTTACAAATTTTGAAATTTCAAATTCGATATGTAATCGATAAGCGATAGTATTATGTCTTTGTGGCGCCCTCTACTTGTCATATTTATGTTTTTAACAGTCTCTGTTAAACAGCAGGGGATGGCTGTTGACTGCTAAGCAGTTAGCAGCTACTCAGTGATGCCAATTATGATTTGGCCAACTTGACCATTAAAAACAGCTAACAATTTAATAAATATTACAATAATGTTTCGAAAAAATATTTTATATTGCCTTAAAAATTTTGGAGCAGTGAAGGAATAACAATTCGTTACCAAAACTAAGATTCCACAGGCAAATAATTTAATCAAAATTTGTATGAAAATTTGGCTAAATAGGCCTAATAAGGTAACATTTCAAGAGATTGAGAGAAGCTTGGCCCTGGCCCTCCATTGGAAGTGCTGTTTGAGCCAATTTTACATTTTACAAGTTCACTTTTCAGCCATATTTGATCAAATGATTTACGTATAGAACCATAGATTTGGTATTAAGTCCTGCAAAATCTGCAATCATGGCTATTTGTCGAAATTTTAATCAAAATTTTGGACAAATTATTTGCCTGTGGGACCTTAGCTTAATGCTGGCTGTACACTGCCGTCACACTGTGACACTTTGTGACACAATTCAAAATTATTCACATTGGCGTAACAGAAAGTATGAGACACCAAGTGATTTCTGTGACGACAAGGCATTTTCCGTTCACATTGCGCTATTGACGCTGTAATGTGACTCTCTGTGACGCAATGTAAGCCCAGCATTACTATCGCAAATTTATCAGGCATGACATCGATAGAGATGCTCACTTTATCTGATATCACAAAAGGCTAGATAGTGACTTTAAAGTTTACAAGTGATTTTGAATAAAAGAATGTACAAGATATTTGGCTTATAAAGAATCATTTTGCTAAGAACAAGTATTAATTGTCCAAAATATGTTACTGATATGCCAAAACTTGTATATTCACGTGACTCTCAAATCTACAGCAGGTTAATAGTTTGCTTGAAATAAGCTGCAGAATTGAGATGGCGAAATAAGATAATTTGGGTCTTTAAAATTGTCAATTTTTGTTATCATATTTGTTATTTAACTTTTTCTTTGCATGATTGATCACCTTAATTCCCCCTATACACGAGTATTTTCATCGATTTTGTTTGTTTTTTTTTTTTGCATTGAATGAATATGATTCTATTCAAGTTTGTACTGGGTGCATTTGAAACCACACATTATAGCTTAACTTATTTCTGATAAATTAATAAACAGCCCAAATAATTTCTGAGATGTGGTCTTTAATCACCAAGGGCGTAGCAGCTGCACCTTTACGATTCTTAATCACTTCTATAATTAAATATTGTCGCATTAAATAATTAAATCAATATGCATTCGATATGAAATGAGAAACAATCTTAAGTTCTAAGTGAAAACGTAACTTTTCCGAGGCAAAATCTAAGAGCGGCCCTTTCTACTTCTTTGTCAACCACTCTTGAACTGGTTCAACCGGCACCTAATGGCCCGGTTCAATATCAATACTGATCCATTTCATTTCATATACTCTGCCTTTTGGCTGTAGCACACGACTGACATCTGGCTGAAAAACAGCTAAGTCGGCAGCACTGAACAGAAACTCTGTGTCTATCGACATATCGATATATTTTTGCCTATCTAAAACAGCTGTTTTGTTGTCACTTGGTAGATTTTCTATTTAATTTTGTATTAAAAATATCACATAAAACACAATTGAGCTAAGCCTACTGTAGACTTATTAAATACCTAAAGTTGATTTCCACATCCGGGCACGGCAACTGGTCAGAACAGGAACCAACCACCCAGACAAGATGAACTTCCTGCGGCAAACCTTAAGCATTACGAAACAATTGACGGCCCAGGGTAAGAATTTATCTCATTGGAACTCCAATTGTGTGGAATCTTATATGGCAGTCACCCTCTGCTCTCTCCAACTGTCTCTGGCTGACATGACGGTGCGCATTTCGCTTCCCCGGTACCCCCCACCATTCCGTTTTGATGTTTATCCAGTGATCCTCGTCTGGCCTATGCCCACAATGATTTGTCTAATGTGTGTGTTTGCTCAAACTCAACTCTTTTTAGATGAGCGCGTGGCTGGCGCACTTAAACCAACCAAGTTCGCACCATGTGAATATTTTCATTGGCGTTTTCTCAAAATAAGCCACAGCTACTGCCCCCCGGCTTCGGCTCCGGTTTGGTTTTAATTAAAAAAAAAAATGAAAAGGGAAACCAAAATTCTTGTCAAATGCACAACAATAGGAATTTGCACGCACACAGGTGTGGGTCAGTCCGAGCATATGGAAATTATTACCTGAGCTTCATTCGCCGTGTGGGTGCGTGTGTGTGTGTGTGTGGCATTTTTAATTAAAAATTGTCACATTTTTGCTGGTGCGGATCAATCGTTGCCAATGTGGAAGGCTTGACAGGAGATGGACAGAACATTTGCGTTTGCGCGTCATTTGGCTGCAATTATTGGCCAACCCGAGACGAGGCAAGGACATTGTATGTTTTCTGCTGCTGCTGCTGCTGCACAATCATGTTCGATTTTCACAGAGATTAGCCACAACAAAAGGCCCATTGGGCATTGTCGTCAATCTTTGTTTGGCTGACCAACTGCTGGCTCTGACCCTTTTCTTTTATGTTGATGTTGGTGGATTCTTTTGTGAGCCAAAATTGGGTACAGTTGAGTTGGGAAATTATGATTTCAAATTTTTAGATATGTGTCCATCGTGGGTGACAGATGGGAAATATTTGCAATCCATTTGATTTTTTTTCTATTTTTGTTTAATTCCAGCCCTGCAGAGTAGCTATGTGACTGCCTTGCGCGACATGGCCTCGCTGCATCATATGCATCGCACTGGTCCACATATCAAAAAGCGTCCACCACGCCAGCCACTGGATGGTAAACCCTTTGCCAAGGGCGTCGTACTCAAGACACTAATCAAGAAGCCCAAGAAACCCAATTCGGCCAATCGTAAATGTGTGCTCGTTCGCCTCTCCACGGGCAAAGAAATGGTGGCCTATATACCGGGCATTGGACACAATCTGCAGGAGCATAACATTGTGCTGTGTCGTGTGGGACGCCTGCAGGATGTGCCCGGTGTCAAGCTGAAGGCAGTGCGCGGTGTCTACGATTTGGCGCATGTCATCAAGAAGAATCAGTAGTAGTTCCTAGTTGTTCGTTCAATTGTATAATCCAAGAAACACAAAAAAATGCCAACTCAGCCTCAGGATGCATTGTTGTTATTTTTTTTTTATGGAAAATTATGCAGCTCAGCCGGGGCTTAGTGTAAGTAGCAACAAGTGAATGGAAATGGAAATGAGGGTGCGTCTTCGTCTCTTGTCGTAATCTTAAGTCAACAGGGCGTCCGCAACTACCTGAGAGGGCCCAAGAACATTTTTACGCTTTAGCAGTTAAATCCTTTTTGCAGAATTGCCAAATTTGATGCCAAATAAAAAAGGGCACGCCCCATTTTCACAGTTCAGCAAATTGAGAATTTTGGAAATTTTCTTTGGAAACCAACTAAGCAGATTCCTATATGCGGCTATCTCGCAATGAAACTTGTGTTTGGTGTAGACATTAACCACATTCTTCTAATTCCTTGCCCATGCTTAAGTTTTATAGAAATCGACTGATTAAAGGTTGGTTTTGTGTACGAAAATGATCGAGTTTCCTTCGCTTCGAGGGTGAAACATGTGGTCAAAGATGGCTTCAGTTGTATTGATCACTTTCTCAGTAGGCAAATTTAGGATTTGAAATGCAATTCTAGCAATTTGCGCTGTCCCAATGAAGGAGCAAAGAACACAACCAGTGTACCTGTGACTTTGATGATGGGGCAGTCGTCTCTCCTTAACGTGTAGGTGACATTGGCACACTTCGCTTGATTGATACCAATATTTCAAGCCCATCTGAAAAATCGGTACATGTACTGCTGTAGAAAGTCCGTGGCGCTGTAGACACAGGAATGTCTGGCTAAAATGGCTGTGTCATCAGCAAAGGTAGCAAGAAAAAGGGAAAGATACACACCTGATCATATTAATAGGTACATACCGGAATTTTTTAATTATAGATGGTTTTTCCGTACTTTTAGTGTTGACAACTTTATAATTTTTGGTTTTTTGTTGTTGTCAATGTCTGGCCACACTGTGACAAAGAGTTGAAAAAGGGGCTGCCCCGTATATCAAAGCTTTTCTATATAAATTGCGAGTCCACCACACATTTCGCCTACTCATAATAATAGGTAAAGTCTCCGTTTCTCACAAGTATCAAGTGAATAATTTTGTAATCAGTGATCTTTTGGTAACTAAAGGTAAATTAAGTATAGCTCCTGTCAATACAGAGAATTAAATAATTATTTTTTTTAGAAAAAATGGGTCAAAATTCTCATTGTACTAAAGAAGAAGCTCGATTGGTTCTTAGTCTGAGAAAAGAAGGCAAATCTTTACGAGCCATCGCCAAATCAATGAACAGGTCTCATAATTTTGTTAAAAATGCATTAGAAAGAAAACCAAGACAGGAAACACATGGAAGGCCACAAAAAACAACAGAAACCCTTGACCACTACATAGTAACTTTGAGCAAAAAGGACCCATTTAAGTCATCGAAAACTATTGCAGCCGAAATTGGGAATTCAGTTAGTGCTCCAACTATCCGAAGACGACTACAAGATGCCAACCTACCAGGAAGAATTGCCAGAAAAGTCCCACTTATGCGCAAAAAAAATATCACCATGAGGCAAACTTTTGCAAGGGACCACAAAGACTGGGTAGGATGCATATTATGGAGCGATGAAACCAAGATTAATTTGTTTGGGAATGACTGTGAAAGGAATGTTCGACGCCCTAATGGAAAGGAATTCCATCCACGGTTTACAAAAAAAACAGTCAAACATGGAGGTGGCAATATAATGGTATGGGGTTGCTTCTGCTGGTACGGCGTAGGTCCAATTTATCAGACTACGAACAAAATGAATGCTGAAGAGTACAAATCCATATTGGAAACAGTTATGGTACCGTATGCTGAGAAAAATATGCCATTACGTTACGGGTATTTCAGCAAGATAATGATCCTAAACACACATCAAGGCTGTTATCTAAATTTTTCGAGGACCAAAAAGTTGACGTTCTGAAGTGGCCAAGCCAATTCCAAGACCGTAACCCCATTGAAAACTTGAAATTGGCAAAGCATTCATTTTCAAATAAACAATAATTATGGGAAGGTGTCCAAAAACTGTGGTATGAGACACCAGTAGAGACCTGCCAGGCTCTTATTAAAAGTATGCCAAAAAGAATAGCAGTAATGGCCAAAAATAGAGGTGGATACACTGGATACTACATAACTTAGGAAATACTAATTTACCTAAAAAAAAAGAACAAAAAATGGAAATTACAATTTTTTTTCTTACCAACACATGAAGTGTACCTATTATTATGATCACACTGAAAACGTATCTGAAACACAAAATGATCTCTTTTATGTTATATTATTATTCTATGTTACAATTAAGTTTATTTTATTAAAACCAAATAGTTTAAGAACCAATGAGAACAAATTTTAAGTTTGAAACAATGAATAAAACTGTTTTCTGTTACCTTAAAGTCAGAGTTGATGTGTGTGTACCTATTAATATGATCAGGTGTGTATCTCCAGTGGGCATGTCCATGGTTGAAAGTGTGTAAAGTGTCGGGCCGAGGGGAGCCCCTGTTGAACTCCTGCACGTATAGTTCTTGTAATCGATTCAGCTTCATCAAGGACGACAGAAAACGTCCTGTCAGTAAGAAAGCTGCGCTCGAGATCAAAGAGCTATGGTGGAAGAAGACTCTTTATCTTACACAGTAATCCTTCATGTCACACACGTCGACAAATACCGCCACGACTGTACCCTTCAAGCATAAAGTTTGTTGAAAATTTATATTGGAAGAGCGGAATTCGTTGGCTGAGCTCATCCCAGGCAAGTATTCTGCTCAGCAAAGGCACCTCTCAAAGATTTTTGACAACGACGACAAGCAAACTGATTGGCCGGTACGATTCAACATTTGCAGGTCTCATCCGTGCCTTTTGGATCATAACGATCTGGGACTTCTTCCAGGCCCATGGGATGTATCCCAATCTCAACACTGACTTGTATATTAATACTACGAGAAGAGTATGGCTTTGTCAGAGAGTGCCTTCAGCGTCTTGTTGTCGATGCCATCTTCTTCAGGAGCCTTTTAATTTTTCTCTCACCCACGTCAAAGTGTTCGGAGAAACTGGCACTTCGAGCTGACCAGGAGTGTCAAGAATACGTTCCACTCTGCGAATTCTGGAAACAGGGCAGTTTGTTAATGACGTAAATCTCTCCTCAAGACTCGATTCTTGATAGATTTAGTGCCCAAGTGCCTTCTGGAGAGAGATCTGATGTAACGCTCTCTTGAAATCGATCAGTTTCCACATGTTTGTGTCTGATTAGCAGCTTTTTAACACGGTTTGACATTCTGCGATAGACTCTATCAACCAGAGAGTCACGAGTATGAACGTATTGTCTCCGGAGTCTTCTCTTGATGATGAGCAAAGTGTCAAGGGCAGTTGGAAGGCGAGGGATACGGTTTAGTCCTTGCTTGGGGTTTGCAGTATGAGCATTAAACGCCTCGATGTCCTCTGGCAGAGCTATTTCCAAATACCTCCAAGGAGGTTCATGTACAGTCGACCAGCCTCCTTTGTGATTTGTCTTGTTTTAAAAAAGTTATGAACAAAAATATAACTTATTGAACTGTAGCCTGCCAAAAGACCACACATTCCCTTTTTTGGCATTCTGCAAAATACTGTCTCAATACAGAGTTGAATATTAGTGCCTTCAGCGTCTTGTTGTCGATAATAAAAAGAAAAATTCATGTAATTGTATGCTCAAAGGTAGGCTTGTCCAGCGATCGGTAACAAATCATACTTTTTCTTCGATTCCTTCTCAGCAATCATGATTGTCAAGTCACAGAATTCAGCAGGTAAAATCTGCCAAATTATTTACTAAATGTGCCCATTGTGTCAGGTTTCGCTAAACTTTGTCTTAATACAGCTGCGCCCGAAACCCATTTCTGTTTTTGTAAAATTTCCAAAGAGCTAACAATACTAAAAATCCTTTTCTATATCTTGGGAGCAAACGCTGAAAAAGCTTAACCGAAACCTGTTTTGGAATTAGTAAACATCAAAATAATTGTATCTTTTGGTCATTACCTTTATATATATATGATTTTTAGGTACATTAGAGATTAAAGCTATGTTCTACATTTCAACTATGATCTAGGAGTTATGATCTTTTGTCATGTTAGTGGAATTGAGTTCCGACACGTGTCCTAATCGCCTTCATCGCGCGAAGCTTTCGTCATGTTTGTAGCTTGTTTTTCCCTTTTTAGGATTTCTTCGCCAATGTCCGTGTTGTTCGGTTGCTTGTCCTGAGCCAGGCGATATATATGACGCGCTTGTTCATATTCACCCAGAGAGGACAAGGCGAGTCCTTCTTCGAACAGAGCCTCCCAGCAAGGCTGATTATTAGTTAGACGGCGTATGGCCTTCATCATACGGCAGGCATCCCGAGGCTCCTGGATCGTGTTATAGCAGAACATCAACTTTAGATAGAGTGCAGTTAGCCGCTTCGCTTGCATCAACTCTTCCTGCTTGTCGACCAGGCGGCAATAGTTTAAGGAGCGAACAGCCCTCTCCAAGGCTCTCACCGCATTGTGGAATTTGCCACGCTTTATACAATCTATGCCATGCCAATACATGACCTTCACCTTGGGAAGGACCACCTTATACTTATATCGTTCTTCAATCGGCATTTGCACCAAAGGCTGAGCATCGCCTATCCATTTGAAGTCTATAACTTCAATTTTATATAGTCCATCGGCACGTTCCCTGATTTTGGTCGGACAGCCCATCTCACGGAATAGCAATTGATATGAGAAATTGAACACAGCCTTCTCGTATTTATACATGGTGCGTACAGCTGCCTCCAGTTCTTCGAGAGCCAATGGGTGACCGGTTTCAAATTCATACTTGGGGCCATACAATAGAGTGGAAACAAATGGGACAGTTGCACCCTTCCAATAGAGGCTATAGTGCAAGGCCACCCGAGCCTTGTCTGGCACCAGGCCACGCTCCTTGAGGCCGGCGCGTATGATGCGTTTGCCCAGAAATACGCAAGCATAGACATCAGTCGACGGTGAGACCAGTTTCTCGTTGTAGACATCATCTTGATCGTGAAATACAAGTACGCTATTTCTCTTACCGGTAACGTCCATACCGCTGCAGATTTTAATTTGATTAGGATGGAACAAAATTAATGTTGATCTGCAGATGACTTACGCAAATGAAAGGGGATTATTAAGCAACTTAGAGCTGATAGAATGATGATAGAATGATGTTGCAAATCACGTTTGTGTGACAAAAACTGTACTTGACACCTGCACAAGTAAGTAGTATGAGTATGAGTAAATATTAATCGACTACCTAGCTGTCAAGTTGGCATCGCAGGCATCGTAATTGTTATAATCAAAATGTTGAATGATAGCTTGAACAGTTTTCACAAAAACTGGCAATCGTGAAATGATGTGAAATCATCACATTCTGTCACCGCTACTATCGAACTAGATCCATCTTGTTATCGATACTCGCTGGTGAGCACGGCCATTCTCTCGTCGGCCTTCGGTACAGTAACAACAAAAATTTGATAAAATTTGATAAAATTTGGTAACAAATTGAAAATATTAACGAAAAAGACGCAATGGACAAGGACAATATGTGGAAAATGTGCCGCGTTTGCTTGATAGCAGACAGCACCGACACCAACAACACCTGGGAAAACATATTCGATGAGCGCAAAATGACAATTAACGGGGAACAGGAGCTGATTTGCTGGGCGGATATTCTCAATGAGTGCGCAGACGATCGACTAGCCAACATAGATGATGGATTTGCCCAAAAAATATGCATGGACTGTATGAAGGCTACAATCAGCGCTTTCAAATTGAAGCGAAAACTGCACCGAACTCACCGGTACCTTGCTCGAAAACCAAACACAATCAACGTGGAAGCCAGCGACGTGGAGGTGCTGCTTGAAACTGACGACTTGCAGTCCGAGGAGGAGAAAAGTTCGAAACAGGAGGTAGGACCACTGAGCAACTTCATGCGCACTGGCGCAGGACGCTACAAATGTCAGCATTGTTCCACATTGTTCAAACAGCAAACGCATTTCAAAAAGCACATGGTTTTGCACACCGGCGTGCCACTTTCACAGCTAAGGTGCTCTGAAGTTGCCCCAAGCAGCCCCAATCTCTGAATCTCTCGCTCTGAAGAAGCCCCAATTAACTCCCCATACAAGTTACGTGAGAGAAGAAAGACATGTTGCTACGAAGAATAGTGTGCAGTACGGATATAATTATCTACCTATTAGGTTCCAAACCTGAATTTTACCAAGTGCCTTGTGTGAAAATTCTTAATATGTAACAAGACTTAATGTTATACACCAATCCATATACATATATATAAACAAATAAATTACACATTAGCATGTACAGTTTTTGGATAATTTTAAATGACATGTTACATTAAATGGTGGTATTCCTGAAAGCGATTTAGATTTGGTTGTTCACAGCTGTGTCCAGTGCACATTGCACAGTGGTTTCTGCCATAGGCCAAAACTTAAAAATGCAAAGTGAGAATTTTGGCTTCAAAACATGTTGTCTCTATCTCGCAAAGGAATGAGCTTTTTAATTGTATAGTTGGTTTTGTTTCATTACAACCGTAATATTTGTTTCTACTGTGCGAGATTTTTAGATTTAAGTGAAATTGAAAACAATTAAAACAATATTAAATCAAGCTTATATTAAAGAAAATTAAGCTGAATAGCAAAAAAAGAAAGGTACTAACTTTATTTTTTAATAAATTAAATGTTTTTAGTTTGTTGAGTTCTTTTATAAAAATTTAGGTGTTGTCAGTACTATTGTCCATGTGATATAATTTCAGATAAAGTAATAGTTATGATCCCCCCCGATTCCCCCAAATGGGACTAATTTGATAAAATTGGTCAACCTTTTAAGATGCTAAAACGGCAACGTTTAGCTGCCGGAAAGTGCCGGAAAGTGTTTTCTTTCCCAAATCCTAAAGTGTGCTTGTTTAGTTGCTATTTGTTTCTGCGATGCAACTGTTACATTCCTGATCTCTGTTGTTGTGGTGTTTGATTCTTTTTTGTGTGCTCCATCCAAGCACAAGTCAATTCGACTAAAATCTGTGTTTTTGTTTTCCTGGATTAACTTTAAAATCTGAGATGGCAGCGATATATAGAATGTTTTATCATGTTTTTTTTTTTTTTTTGAGGTCTTATAAATTAATTTTATTATTGTTTCTTTTTATGTTAAGTGGAGGCTTTTAATACTAAAACTAACATAACAAAACAAAATTAACAAAAATTGAAAAATAAATAAAAAATTGTATATATAAAACAAAAAAGTCTTGCGGTATTTTTATTGAATTTTCAATTGTTCATAAAATTGGTTATAATAATGCGATTTAAGTCAAATATGCGCCGTTTTCTTCGATGACGAGTTCCCAACGAGATGCCAACTTCATAATGCCCCTCTTATAGAAGCTCGCTTCCCTATTGGCAAAAAACTCGGAGAGCCAATTTTCACAGGACTCTCTTGTGGCCAACTTCCGACTACCAAGCTCGTTCGCCATGGACAGAAATAGGTGGTAATCACTTGGTGCGAGATCCGGACTATACGGTGGATGCAAAATAACCTCCCATCCGAGCTCCCAAAGATGTGTGTGGCCTGGCGTTGTCCTGATGGAAGACAATTCGGCCTCTGTTGATCAAAGATGGCCTCTTCTGCATGAGTGCTGCATTCAAGCGGTTCAGTTGTTGGCAGTACAGGTCCGAATTTAGCGTTTGGCCATAGGGGAGCAGCTCATAGTGGATGATTCCCTGCCAATCCCACCAAACACACAGAAGAACCTTCCTGGCCGTCAATCCAGGCTTGGCCACCGTCTGGGCAGCTTCACTGCTTTTCGACCACGACCGTTTGCGCTTCACGTTGTCGTAAGTGACCCACTTTTCATCGCCAGTCACCATCCGCTTCAAAAACGGGTCGATTTTGTTGCGATTCAGAAGCGATTCGCATGCATCCTCCATACGGGCAAAAATGTTTCTTTGCGTCAAGTCGTGTGGCACCCATACATCGAGCTTCTTTTTGAATCCAAGCTTCTTCAAATGGTTTATAACGGTTTGATGACTCATGCCCAGCCGGTCTCTTTCGATCAATTCAGCGATTTTATCGCAATTTTCGACGACAGGCCTTCCGGACCGTCTCCGGGCGCATCTTCGATCACCTCTGCACCAGAACGAAAACGTTGAAACCATCGTTGTGCGGTGGAAATGGAAACTGTATCGGGTCCATAAACTGCACAAATTTTATTGGCAGCATGAGATGCATTTTTGCCTTTATCGTAGTAGTACTGTAAAATATGCCGTATTTTCTCTTTATTTTGCTCCATGTTTGCGACGCTATAGCTCACGAACGACTAAAAACAAACAACAATAAATCAAACACGTGTTAGCGCGTGAAAAGAGCTTTCCAAAAAGCTCTAGCGTGAACCGATGCGACGAATACAACTAGAACTACGCGCTTGCAAAGACACGCTTGCGGAAATACCGCAAGACTTTTTTGACAACCTTATATTATAACTTTTTTCTTACACTTGGTAAAATTGTATAGTAGGGGTGGGAGTGTGAAGGTTAAGCCACGCAAATTTGATCGAATCTCATATCTAACGGTTTTATAAAGCCTTAAGCAAAGTTTCAAGTCGATATATCTACTGAAAGTGTTTTTGGCCGCAGTCTCCATACAAGCTGACCCACTGTGCATTGGGCGGAATTCCCATTTTTTTTGGCATAAAGTCCAAAATTATTTTTTAATATTTACATAGTCTTAATATTATTTTCGTTAAATAAATGTCCCCCCTAAGTAAAAATATGATATTATATTTTTTTTGGCCCATCACTGGATTTTGACAGCCGGTTAAAGTGAGCTGTTTGTGCTAGGCTAATTGTGCCTTGTTTGTGCTTAAAATTTGGTGAATGTTTGATATGCAAAATACTCATAAAGGTATGTATTTTCTAGTGTAAAGCGCTTAAATTAGATAAGCTTTTGTTTCGGGTTGTATTTAATGTTATTAATGGAACATATTTTATGTAGAACCTAGCCTCAATACTTTACTTTCGTGGAGCAGAACTAGCAAGATGACGCCGGATTAACGAAAGTGATTATGTGGTAGAGAGTGTTATTGTGTATACATTTATGGAGAGTAAACAATTTAAGCGCATATTTTGCGCAATTTTAAAATAATTGAATATATTTAGACAAGATAAATTTATGTCGTGTCGATTTACTGTAAGTTTGGTTGACTGGCTGCGCGATCAAATAAACCGAAATTTCGTTTCTGAAAGCTTAATGACATAACAAATAGAGGCACGTTAACTTCGGCTCAACCAAAGCTTATATACCCTTGCAGCTCCGATGATTTTAAATGCTTTTAATTCCACAATTTCATTCATTCGACCGATTGTTCCTATGGCAGCCATATGCTACACACAACCGATTTGGACCAAACTTAGCAGAATTATGCGGAAGCATATAATATTTAAAAATATGGAGTTTTGGAGCGATAGCATTAACAACAAAAAAGTGTTTCTTATTAAGACTATTTCTTAGACCTATCTTTTATACGGCTTCTATACTATACAATTGTCCGATTTTCATAAAAATTGCTAGAATTATGAAAGGGTAAAGAAAACTAATAAATACGTGGTTTTTGGGACGTTCGGCCGATCGTTCCTATGTTCTTCCGATCTGGCCGGTTCCAACAAATGCACAGCGTATAAGTACCTAAAAACTTTGTACAAAGTTAATTAAAGATAGCTTCGAATCTTACGGAGGTGATGTATGTAGGTGGCGGGGGTGGCGTGGTCACACCGGCAAAAAAATAAATTCGAAATTTGCTTATAACATAAACAGCAAATATTTGAAGTTTCAACTTTCTATATTTATTTTAAGAGTTTATGCCAAAAAAAAGGCAATTCAGCCCAATGTGCAGTGTGCAATGGCTGATTTAGTTTTGGTGTGACCGTACCCTTGTTTGTTTACATTCTGGTCTGATTCAATATGGCAAGCGCGGTAAGCTATCAGAATGATTTAGAGTTTAAATAATGAAATAATGATTTATTTAATGCAATTTAGCATATATGCAAGTCTCTTTCGAAGAGAAGAAGAAGTGCAAAAGTGCTTGGAATTGCAAAAGCGGTTAGTTTGCCGGCATTCACCCGGTTCGGTGATGGAGGAGAAGAAACGGTAAATGCTTAAAATTACATTTACAGCCCATGTACAGCCAAAATACTCATCTCCGGATTGAGTGGAAGAACATAATCCTGTCCGGCTTCGACTCTGTGAAGCAGCACGACGACAAGCTGGTCACAAAGAAAGACTTTTGATCACAATTCCTGTCTGCGCGCGGGACCCTTGGGAGCAACAGGGCCGAGGCATCTCTAGAGCGCACCTGTGCCCCAAAATCGATGGTAGATGCATATATTAACCGGTCAAGAAGAAAACCAAGGACTTCGTTGGCCAGAACAATGAGGAATTGCAGCGCATAAATGGTATATGTTGTGTTCTGGGCGTAAAGTTCTTCGCCAGCGATGTCTGGGGGCATGACCATCGATATGTGGAGTGAGTATGGTTGCCACAATCGATGATTTCGCCATCTAAAACCACCTTCTGTTCCCTAATCTCAAAACCCAAGGTGACCTGTGCAACCCGTGCAATGTGAAGTGCAGTATTCAGCCTATTCGGCATGGCTGGACTTTGATGTGACTGCCCCGGGCTACCAGCGCAAGTTGAAACGCAATGGTCCAAACATAGTTCTGTTTCGGATTCTTCTCCATCAACGCGATCTCAGTTACAAAACCAGGAAGTCGGGCCTTTAACTGTTATCGACCATCCGTGATGATCTACTGTTCACATCGGCTCTTAGGACCGAGGCATTGTACGTACTCTTTGCCCAGATATCGCCAGCCGTGGCTGTTGTGGCAGGCGTTGTGGCCCAGAAGGTAATCAAAGTAGTGACTAAATTGGAGCCCGCATAGCTTCGGAGTTATTTTCTTAACATTAATTTTCAAAAATATCGAACCAAGCCGAAATTGCTGATCGATAAGCTACAAAAATCATGTTATATGCCATAATTTCTTATAGAGCGGTGTGTTAGAGAAAAAAGACAACTGTAAATTTCCCACAGACATTGACATTTTCTACCATTTTTTCTGTTTGGTCACTTTGATGCTCTGCCTTTTCCCCAAGAGACATTTTGGACATTTTCTCTATGTCGGTGACTAGGCTTTGATGCCTTGGATTCATCGTTAACCGTTGCACACACACACACCAACACACACACACCGGATAGGAACGAAACAGTTAGGCAAACACGTCGAGCTAACTGTGCGTTTTATGTAAGCCGACGCCGTTTGCTGTCGCCAAACCCTGATCCTGATGATGACAATTCCAGCGCTTGATGTACTGACCACAGAAATCCTTTGCCCTTTTGTGACATTGTGTCAACAATGGCGAGCGGGTTACCGTTAACTCTACTGCCCAACCTGATTGAGCCATTCTGCTCTTTTTGTTGTTGTTGTTGTTCTTGTTGTTTGGTGTTTCTTGACCCATTGTCTTAGCATCGTTTGGCGATTTTCTGCTGAGTCAAGTTGTCTAACATGGCCAGAGAATCTTTTGTCATTGAAGCGTACAAAATTTTTATCAATAAAAACTCTTTTGTCTCTGGCACATGCGACGAGGATGTAAACCCAACGATAAGCGTTGATCATCTTGGTACTATGGTACTTCCGTTGAATCCTGAATCGCTTGGTAATAACTGTAAAATTTGTTTAAATGAAAAATGATGCGAGATCTTATGAGGCACTAATTGTGCTGTTCACACATTACGATGATATTGGATATGGTTAAAAGAAGAGAGGGAGAGATAGAATCCCACGCAGAAGAGGTGATGAAATGGTGCAGGTTTTCAACCAGGTGTCGAAAGCTGATTAAAAGTAAGTTTAGAAATGTTGAAAATTAGATTGAGCATTTTCTTAGGAAAACTAGTAACATGGATTGCGTTCTCTTTGGGCTGAGTTGGTAAATTCGCCTACCAAATCTCCGATTTCAGGAGTTTTGTCCCATTTACCCGATTTAACATTCATTCAAATGGAGCCGAGCCTTAGGGCGGCCATTTGTATGAAAGTATTGTTTGAATTCCATTGTCCGTTCGTAAATATTTTGAAAAACAGAGTCTGCAAAATATTTCTCTCACTATGAACGACAATGAAATCCAACACAATAGCTTATGGGCAGCTTTTCACAAAACTTTATGAGGTACTGAGTATATTATAGTCGGGCCTGACCAACTTTCTTACTTGTTTTTTTGTACAGATTCTTAGACTTTGTTTTGAAAACAGTTACGAATTGGTTTAGGCAGCAATTGGAACAAACTAACATCATTCGATTGATTCTACATATTGTTATAGGCCTTCAAGCATGTAGAATTTTCACCAAATCACCTAAAAAATGAAAATTTTTTTATTTATCATTAGATCAATCATAATCCAATATCATAACTTACAAAAATAAGTAAGAAAGTATAACTGCTATACAAAAGATAGATCTGAAAAAAAGTCTTAGTAGGAAAAAGTTTTTTGTTTTCAATGCTATCGCCCCTAAACTTGTAATTGATCAATACTATGTGGGCATTTCCACAGAAAGGTAAACCAAAAACCGAAAACATTGATTCATTTTATGCAGCTAATTTATCTTATGTTTATCAATATAAGTTCCTGAATCAAAATTATTATGTTTTTTTAGGATTACGCAAAAGAATACATATAATATATAATTTTTTGACAAGCATCACTAGAACAGCGTTAGAGAAAAGCTTGTCACGTAACGTATGTCACGTTGCGTATCATAATGAGGCAAATATAAAAAAAGCAAAATTTTATTTCTGACCGAATCAGCTATAAATATATAGTTACAACATTGCAGATCATATTAAAGTTTGTTGCATTAAAAAACTCCAACGCATTCCGCAGAGATTTGCTTTTTTTGTGAAAGCAGATAAAACCCACTTCCGTGTTCTGTTACGTTGCGTATGCCTTTATGTCTGCCTTTATCTTGGGACCCTACTGTCTACAACTCTCAGCTTTTACATTAAATAAAGTTCTACTCAAGTGCTATCCAAAAATCAATATGCGGAAATTTATGGTAAAATTTTTCTTCGTTTTTCTTCATAATAAAGGCAAAAAAATTCGTACGATTGTCACGTTCGTAGCCGTGGCAATGCCCATATGCTACCACACATGGGAGTTCTGCCAAGTTTGATCAAAATTGGATGATTATGGCACATAGCTGCCATAGCACACTGTTTTTTTTTTGCCTTTTTTTGGCCTAAACTCTAGTTGTTGAGATATTGACCTCAAATTTGACTTGCAAAAGACGACTTGCAAAGATTCACTCAACTTAGACCAATATTTTATATAGCTACCATAAAACCGATCTGGCAGATTTGCTCCTACTTTGTTGTTTCTTATGCTACTGAACTGAAATTTGGTTTGTACTCGTACTTTTACAAAATCGGGTTCAACTTGGATCATTACTTCATATAGCTCCCATATAGCCGATCTGGCCGATTTGAGCTAACTTTGTTGGTTTTTAAGCTATTGAACTGAATTTTAGTTTGAACATGTAGTTTAAGCTTCTTAAGCGGCTTATTGAACTTTGTTCAATTCGGCACACTATTTCATATAGCTGCCATATAACCGATGTGGCCGATTTGCACCAGCTTAGTTGGTTTTAAAGATGTTGAACTGAAATTCGGTTCGAACACGTATTTTAAGCTTTTTTTTAGCCACTTATCGAAAATGGTTCGATTCGGCATACTATTTCATATAGCTGCCATATAACTAAGCATACATACACTTAGATCAGAGATGGGCGCGTCGCGACGTTCACAATGCACACGAGGCAGCGCTGCCTTCGTGTGCATTGTGAACGTCGCGACGCGCCCATCTCTGACTTAGATACATAACTTAGAGGAAAAATATTAATTTCTTGTACAAATGACTTATGCGTGTGTACTGCACCAGAGACGCAAGCTTTGCAGCTTGCTGCCTATGCTGACTAGCATGCCGATTTTCGAAAATCAAACGAATCTACGGATCGAGCGTGGGAGGCAACATGATAAGAAACGGTTTAGTCGTATGATATGTTTATCCAAGGTGACCGCCAAACTGTTCTATTTTTGGAATTGTTTCTCTTTCACCTAGTCAAACTTAATGTCGCTGGCCCAAGACTGTGCGCTGCTTCGTCAAAAGAGTTTTAAGCCTATACTGACGTTACAGTGCAGCGAATAGTTATTATCCCTAAGCTGTTAGAAATTGGTCCCTACAAACTTATCTGTCCGATTTGCTCCAACTTTGTGGTGAAATTCGGTTTGTACTTTTATTTTTAGCTCTAAAATTCGACTTACCAAACTTTTTTGTGTTTGACGCTACCATATGAAGAACAATTTTTTTTTATCTCCTTCTCCTGGAATCTATTCAACTTAAGCACGAATTCAGCTGCAATAACGCCGATTTTCTCGAAAAGTCGCATGTTGTAGCAAAAACTGTTAGTTACTCATAAATCTGCACACTTTCGTTAACAACCTTGCATTTAAAACCCTGTACAGCGTTGTGCCATGCTTAACTATTATTCCACAAAACACAGCTACACTGGTGAAGGGTCAACCTAAAACTATACATTAACAACACGCGGCACAATTGGGCAACCGAAAACAAAAATGACAAACGCTTTATCAACTTATACTCTTTAATATCTAAACTAAAAATTTAGATTTTTACAATTTTTATTTTGCTTTTAACTTTTTAAGCAGACGCACTAAAAGTTGGAAAATATTTGCTGCCAATTTCACAAAATACACGTGGCACACAAACAGCTGATTTCAACAGACCGTCAACAAAACAGTGTTGCCACAAAGTTTGAATGTGTTTTGTGTTTTAAGTATCTAAATATTAAAAATCAGTTAATATTTGAAATCTGAAAAACAAATTTTTTTGGGTTTATGCCAAAAAAAAGCCCAAAAAAAAACACTGTTCATAGGAACGATCGGTCCAAAAAGTAGTTCTTTTGAGAAAAACTTTTGTTTTCAGGGCAAACGCCGAAGTCTTTTGATACAAATACACTGCACATTTGTCGGAACCAGCCGGATTGGATGACTATATCATATAGCTGTCATAGGAACTATCGGTCGAAAAAGTAGTTTTAGTGAGAAAAACTTTTTCGTCTTTAACGCGAACGTGCAGCAACATCGTATTTATAAGTTTTCTACGATTTTACATAATTCCACCAAGTTTGATGAAAATCGCTCAACTATATAGTATAACTGTCATACAAAATATAGTTCTGAAAAAAAGTCTTAGTAGAAAAAACTTTTTTGTTTTCACTGCTATCGCTCCCAAATATGTTACTGATTAGTATTATATGCTACCACACAATTCTGCCAAGTTTTATCCAAATCGGATGACTATAGCATATAGCTGCCATAGGAACGATCGGTTGAAAAAGTAGTTCCAGTGAGAAAAACCTTTTTTGTTTTCAATGGTAGCGTCTTTATACTTTTCAGCTATGAATATTATCGGTTTCCACACAATTTTTGGGAAGTTTGGTCAAAATCGGATGAATATATCGTATGGCTGTCATAGAACAAACTGACAAGCAAATGATTGTGGCGGTTCCAGTTCATTCAGCTCCAACCACAGCTCCAACAAGTGCGCACATCACTGGCAGCTCGTTACTCGATGGAAGCCCGCTCTTTTATGGTACATCTCTAATTCACACACACACACACTTAACTCTTTGCATTCTGTAAATCTAAACTGAGTTTTACATTAAATAAACAAAATGGCCTGAGTTGGGAAAATAACTCAGCTAAGAATGGTCGACGAAAATCATTTAAAACCTTAATATATATAAATTATACCATCTGCCAGGGCATATAAACCCTAAATTCTAAATTCCAATCAGAAGCTAAGAACTTTAAAGTGCAATAAAAACAACACAGACTAGATTTATTTACTACCGTCATACGCTTTCCGAATTTGTTGGTAGCGACAAGATCAACTATTTTGAGTTCAAATGCGTTTCCCAGTGTTATTGCATATAAAAGTTCCATTACTGAAGAAACATGAGTAAAATTGGCTAAAAAATATTTCATTTGAAAATTTCAAATTTCCAATTTAAGATTTATTTGTAGATTCTTTAGTTCTTGCACAAATACAGCTTTTCAATTGCTCTGGGTGAATAATTACGATGCAAGTGGAAGCCATCGATAATACAGGCAGTGCAGGCCAAATATTCCTCAGCCTCATCATCATTCTGTATAGCCGAATAGTCCTCTATTTCTACCTCAAACGAATGCGGTGCTCCATTGCCGTCTCATTGACAGTCTGCTGATTGCACAGGGTCTTTTTATAAAATCCTGAGATGGCCATGACTTTATTGACAGTTTTGAATAGGTGCTAATTCAGTTAAAGGGCTAAAGTCATTTCAATAATTTCACACAACAAAATTTATAAATTTTTTATTTCGGTAAATTTTCATCTGAATTCATGGACTTGCAATATTTTGTATTGGTCGATATGCTAAATATCAAATGGTTGTGTTACAGACCGGTAAGAGGTATTCGTTGCAGAAAAATTGAGTCTCCTTTTTACAACAGTTTTCCCATAGCATAATCCGAACGAACGATTGAAGAGTTGCCTGTTGATGGTCTACAACCTGGTCCTAATCTACTTTCTTGAAGTCATAGCTGTTGTCACTTCCATTACCAAGCTCAGCGCCACATGTTCACCACCTTTACCCGTGTATTCCGACTGGGATGGCGACATGCAGTTGATCAATGGCTATATGAATGCTTTTCTGATCATGTCAATAATAAAACCGGTAAGACATTTCAGTGAACAGAGTCACTTGTCACACACACACACACTTACCAACTCCTTCTTAACTTCCAGCACTGTGTGATGCGTCTGTTTGGTTTTATCTATGCGGCCTGGAATGTTATACTCTGTACCAAGCTGGAATATCATTTGCTTGGTCTACTGTGGCATTACTTGGCCAGCCGGGTCATCCAATCGATATTGCCTTGGACTTTGCTGATAACACTGAACTTGTTGTCTCCCGTACTGTACATGATTTTAATCATGGCCAATATGGACTTCTGCCTTGACTGCTTCGTTGACCAGGCATAAAAGGGAGATGGGTAGAGAGAAAGGGTTAAAATTGCCAAACATTTTATTAAATCTTCGACACGTGTCGCGCGTTGCGGTCACTTGCCGAGGGTTGCAAATTTGTGGAGGGAGAGGGGTTGACAGCTCTCTCAACCCTCAACGCATAACATTCAATCCTCCCCGAAATAAACACACAAAATTGCGCTGGCAAATCCAATTCGAGTTAAAAATAAAAAAATATAAATAATAAATATAAATATAAATAATTATAACACAATCGAAATGTCAGGTTCAAGTCAAATAATGATGCATAACCCACTTGAAAAGATAATGGCTAGAAGATGCGTTAACCGAGATTATCCCATACGGAACATCATCATTTTCTTGTAAAAAAAAGACGAAGACCACAAACAACGGGCGGGCCCTATGCCACACAAAGGATCTCTCTCTCTCACTCTGTCTCTCTCTCTCTGCACAAGAGGAACCGTGTTTGCTCTGGGCCACGTGCAGGGCACACTCCAATCGCAAGCAAAGAGGCCAGGTGAGAAGGCGAAAAAAAGTGTCAATCACGATCAATTCGCATATGTGATCGTGCGTGTTCGCAACCCTCCAAATGCAGAAGGGGAATATGGATATTGAATGTCAATTGCCGATTGATCGCATCTGATTCGCCGTTCAGTTTGCACCTTCATCTTGTTGTGTACAAAATGTGTTTGCTCATGGTCATAATCCAGCAAATGGATCGATTGAATGCGCATGCCCCGCACGTGGCGGTTTGGGTGGGAGAGAAAGAATATATTAGGTTATGGGCCAAGATAGGCCCATTGCGATAGCATATGATTCCCTATTTAAGCCTCCCGACTGAACCATTGTGAGACGACTAAGAATTTCAGTAGAGACGGAATCTCTTTCTCGGACACTTCCGAGAGGTTGAGTTGAAAGGGGTGGCCAAGAGTTTTGAGTCTCCATTTACTAAGAGCTGGGCAGTGGCAAAGAAGATTTAGTAATGTCTCCTTCTCTCCCTTACACTTGCAGCTTCTACAGAAGTCGCTGTGAGCGACGCCCAAGCCTGCTGCATGCCTGCCGATGAGGTAGTGACCCCGTTAGGGCCCCAACCAGAAGTGAGAGGTTTTCTCTACTTTGGCGCAAAAGACTATTGGTTCGATTCAGGTTAAACGTGGGCCAACTGACCCTAGCTACAACGTAAACCGGAAGGTTATGCCATCGTTTCGTAGTCAGGCGCCAGTATTCATTCCTTGTGACTAGCTTGTATGAGGCTAAGGGCATTCCTATCAAGCTCTTCTCCGGGAGGAGCTAAATGCTAGTGCCCTGTCTTACCAGTTTGTCGGCTGACTCGTAATCCTCAACATAATATTAAGAAAATGTGAAATTTTTGGTTCTGATATCTAAATGTGAAGCTTAAGGAGTTTTTCCCATCTCTCCGCTTATTTTCTTTAGAAACTTTGGATTACGCGCCAAGTCTTTCCCCTCGAACTATTCAAATTCTTCAAATTGGGTTGCCTAACTTCATATTTCAGGATAACAACATTTTGGTATTGAAATTCAAAGTATGAAAAGCTATCAAACTTGATTGGGGTTAAATTAAAAAGGTTCATGGTCCGATTCTCAGCGGTTAGGTTAAAAAAAGTACAAAATGTACTTAATATATCCGAAAAAGGGTCTAATACCAAATGTTTCGGCATGGAAAAAATGAGATATGAGATTTTTGTACGTGAACAAGTTTTAAAGGATTTTTTTTTACAGCGATGCTGTTTTCTAGACTGGGAGACTAAAGCGAGACAAATTTTGATTGATTTCTTTGGCTTTTGTATTTGCAAAGTCAACCGCTTTTACCATTTGCCGTAGCAGCAGATGAGTTGTGTGTTTGTGGTTGCGAGGGTGGGAAGAGGGATTAACAGTGACTTAACACGGACTTAATAGTTACTTAATAGTGACTGAACAGTGGGTTATAAGTGAGTAAAGCCTAGTACTGAGGGCGTTCGAGGTTTCCTTTCGTCACAGTATTTCACATAAATAGAAACACTTTCTAAAAGCACATGAGCATCAAAGCAAAGCCAAGGTGTTTCTAATTGTATGAAATACTGTGACGAAAAGAAAATTCGAACGCCCTCAGTACTAGGCTTAAATATATGATTGTTGCTTTGTAATATTTAGTTTGATGGTTCGGACTGTCACTGTTCCGGAGCGCCCCTTCCTCCCCAGAGGGGCGTCTACCAAATAACAACACAAACCAACTTTACTTTAATTATATTTATTGATGTTTTTAATGTGTTTAAAGTTGCGGGTAAAGCCACTAACGTACCCTGCCACAAGAATGTTCAAAACTCTACTACACTGCTGGTCCACTACGACTAACTTATGTATTTAGAATATGTCTTGGTCAATCTCTTCTCTTATCTTCAGACTGAAGCGAAGGCATTTATATGTACGTAAATATGTACGCTGGCAAAGTGAACAAAGAGTTTGTCTACTTAGTTGTTTGACATGCGCTGTTTTCTCAGCGTTTGCTTATGTGTATATGTACTAGCTACAAGTAACTTAACAGTGGATTAACACTGTGTGAACAGTGACTTAACTAGGGGGTAAGAGGTGGGAAAGTGGGGGGTGGAGAAAAAAGAGGAAAAGCAAGTTTGAATTGAATATTAATTGAAGAGTGGCTGCCATGAAGTCAAGTTGTGAATTCACTGCGATAAATTATAGTGTTTAATTCATTTCTATTATCCGTTCCTGACTTAAATATCGAATCTGCTCGCGTCCTTAAACAAAGAATTCAGAAGCAAAACCGGGATTTCATGCCCATACCAGAAACGCATGGCAATTGGGCGTTCCTAAACCTAATTACAAATCCGATTGAGTTCTTAAAGAATATGACTTTCCTTGTAATAAGATCAGTTAGACAATGAACCACAATCCTTACCAGTCTACAACAAAACTAATGTCGTTTTTCACCAAATATTTCTTTATACAGTCAAAATTCCCGACAATTCTTATCGAAAACGGGTCCGTATTCGATGTTTTCTCGCAGTTTTTTCTAACAAAACTATCGAGAATGTGTTCCGTTTCCGGTCCGAAAAAGTATTACCTGTCGCTCAGTTTGTGGCAGTAAGTTCTCGATACACGTTTTCGGATCCGTTCTCGACACTTTCTCGATAGCGAAAACGTATTGGAAACGATTCAGTTTTCGATCCGTTTTCGATGTCGAGAAAGTGTCGATTTAGAGTCCGTTATCATTCATTGCGCTGTGTCTCCTCCAGAAAGTAAACATTTGTCTTCACCAAAGCGGCAATATTCCGGGCAATGGCCACCCGCACAGTGGCCGCACTTAGTTCACTGGCCAAATCCATGATATAGGGCAGTATATAATCGGGAAAGACATTGGCTTTGCTGCGTGGTATATTCTTAACTATGGCTAGATAAGTAGTAAGTGTTGCACCTTGACGGCAGATTTTTGGGCCAGATTCAGCTAAGACAGAGAGCCCTTAAAGTACTCACTATATAGGGCAAAATGCGATCTAATATAGTCTGGAAGATAATATACTTGGACAACTTTTGGAACAGTTGCAGGGCGGCCTTTTTGGTATTCGACTGTGTCCATCTACGTATGCAGGAGCTGACCACAGTAATGATTAAAAGAGACCATCACCGAACGAACTTTTCCGCTCTAAATTTATCAACAAATGAGGTGGCAACCAATGGCTAGCTGTCACAAACAGAAAAAAAAGTGAAAATCCGGATGAAACCCGCTTTTCTTAAGAAATTCGGATTTCGTTGTTAAGAGAAACTATCGTAAATGTCGTAGGTCCGATTAGTGATTTTCGTATAAACGCTTGTATTTCAAATTGAAACTGATTGAATTTATATGTGAAGTGTCACAAAACAGCTAGGTTACTAGATCTGATGTCGAAAGCAAAGCGAATTGAAACCGACTGTTCAAAGTCAAGTAGATTTGAGCAGTTGGTTCCAAATCGCTCAAATTCACCATCTGATCTAGCAACCGAAGATAAACTTTTCACTTTACATATGAAGTTGTACAATTGAAATTGGAAATGAAAAACGTTTATACCAAAATCTCTAGTGATTTCTGTGTCACACCCAGATATCATATTTTCAAATTTGTTCCAAATTAGTTATATTTTTTTTCTATTTCAAGATTGAGTTTTTCCAAACGAATCCAAAAAAGTGTTTTTTTTGCCAGTTTTTTAATTTACAATCAAATTTATCGTACCGGGCGTTCCAAGACACCCACTCTTGAAAATTTTTTAAAGTATTTGTTTTCAAGTTTGACGTTTTATTGTGAAAAATATGTTACAAATTCATTTTTTAAAGTATTGTCTATCGCTAGCCACTACTTTTTCCCATATTTGTGGTAATTTTCGTATACCATCTCGAATAAATAAAGCGTCTTTTGATGCGATCCACAAATTGATCCAATTTTAGAGTTCTACGTAACAGCGACAGTGCTGCGTCATTGACGAAAACAAACAGTACTTCACATTTCAGCGTTTTAAGGTATATTGTGAACGGCTGCGCAACTTGTGGCCGAGCTTTGTCATGTTGCAACACTACCTTTCCGTGACTTTTCTTATATTCGGACCGTTTTTGCTTCAATGCTCGGCTCAAACGCATCAATTGAGTTCGGTAGAGTTGTCCTGTGATGGTTTCATCCGGTTGTAGCAGCTCATAGTACACCACGCCCAATTAGTTTCACCAAATACAGAGCATGGGCCTTGCCACCTTGAATATTTGGCTTTGGCGTCAATTTTGGCGTATGGCCGGGCGGCCCGTATCCCCCGTAAGCTTTTTACAGCATTCGATGGCCTTCAGCTGCATTTTGATCATGACGATTTGATAGATAGATATTGTAATCAGGGATTAAAACTGAAACGATTTTCGGTAACTGTTGCGGTCTCTAACTCGGTCAATAGCTATATTTTGATTACGGTTATACACAGGTAGCTTGTCCGTTTCCCATACAGTTAAAATTAGCTTAAGGCCAATATAAATGGCTTGACCGAAACCAAAATTCGTTTCGGTTTTAATCCCTGATTCTGCTAGAAAATAAACTAATAACTGCTGAAACTTGGAAAATGTTCCAATACGTTTTCTCAGACGACAATGGGTGGTTAAACCTTATCATCGACCCAATATGAACGTATGTTGACTACTCGTGAATATTGAGAAAAAGATATAAGCTCAAAAGAATCTGAAAACAAGTTTTAATTTGATCATACTTGAACATATTTTTATATATTTTCCACACTCAATCAAGGGGAATTTCTGGATTCTTGGATGTCTCACGTTCGCAAAGATGGGATCAAAATATCCCAAAGTCTTTAACTAAGACCAGACCGTTATTGAATAAAGGCTTCATGTCTCAATTCGGAGATTATATTAATCTTCTTTAGCTTTTGTGGGCTTGATCAATGGCTTCTGCCTAAGTCCCAGACAGACTCTTTGGTTCTACTCAAGTGATTTTTCAATTGACCTACAAATTTGGCTAAGCACCCCCCCCCCACTTAGCCTCCCGGAGACGATCTCTTTAATCTAGTGGATTTACGTGAAACTTTGGCAATAAGTCCTGTGTGTGTGTGTGTGTGTGTGCGCTCCGGAGTACATTATTTGGCAATATACGAGCATATTCGCATGCGAGTGGCCTAATCTTGAGCACTGATCCGGAGGTGTAATCTGAGATTAAATTAAAATGTCGCAGGCGCGCATTCATAATCGGGTCACGGCATACAAAACTCACGCTCTAAATCCGCCGACCAGGCCGACCAGGCCGACCGGGCAGCTAATCCTTTCGCCTTGGCCTACCTGCCAACTGATCCCGCCAGGCCATGCAACAGTCGCGCTACACACGAATTAACCTGATTAAAATTGTATTTTTCCCAAATTTATGGGATTAAGTTCCGTTCAAGTTCCTTTAACTCGTTTAAGCTACCGGATTTAGTTCAAGTGCTCGCCCAAGCCCTGGTGCGGAGTGAGCCTGAGCCGCCCGTGAGCCGATTTTTATTGGGCTGGCTTAATTAGCACAATTGTTTACAAAATTTACCTTTCGTCATGCCGAGCCGATGGGCCAAGCCATTGGCCTGGATCGGATTGCTGTGTGAAATCCATGGCACGCACACGCCCACAGCTCGACGTGGGCACAGGCCAAACGTGTGAACCGAAGCCAGCTCGAAATTCCATTTAAAAATTAGTCTAATCCAGTGTCCTCCAGGTTGTACGAACCACAGAACCCGCAGAGCGGACAAAAGGAAGCCCACACTAAAAGACGGGTTTCTTGTCCAACTCATTCTGATCGCTTTTTATGATCATGATCGGTTTCTTGTAATGGCCATAATGACATCATGCTGGTTAAAATAAATGTTGTACAATGGTTTAATTTTTTAAATTTTTACTGCACACCCGAAAAATTACACATCTTTCACTTTAAAAAATGTATAGGCCAGAAGCCTTTCTCAGAAGAGTCTTCAGGTCGTACAGAAAATGAAAATTAATTGAAGTTTCCAAAACGTATGGTTCAATCATACTTTAAATTGTCTTTCTGACAATAATTATGTTCCAGTTTTCTTTTATTCGTAAAGTTTTTACCCAAAAATTCGGAAAACTCATGAAATTTTCAATTGGTTGTATAATTTTTAGGCAATCCTGGCACTACTTGCCTTAAAAGTAGTTTATGTATTCTCTTGGCGCACTGGGTAAAAACCAACAACTTGTGAGAGCAAAAGAGATTTGTGAGATTTGTTAGCACAAAGACGGCAGCTTTTCATACTCTGTAACAGGGAGAAGGAATTATTTCCGACCCCATAAAATATATATATTCTTGATCAGCATCAAAAGACTAGTCCGCATGAACGAAGAGATCTCAGAGATGGAGAGAAGAGATAGAAGAGATAGAGATTTGACATGTATGGGACATAAACTTCTTATACTTGCAGGCAGATCAAGTTTATTACGTCAGATCTCACTCAGTTTTGTGTATAGATTGTTTGTACCTTCTATACATATAAGGTTGTCAAAAAAGTCTTGCGGTATTTCCGCAAGCTTGTCTTTGCAAGCGCGTAGTTCTAGTTGTATTCGTCGCATCGGTTCACGCTAGAGCTTTTTGGAAAGCTCTTTTCACGCGCTAACACGTGTTTGATTTATTGTTGTTTGTTTTTAGTCGTTTGTGAGTGTTATAGCGTCGCAAACATGGAGCAAAATAAAGAGAAAATACGGCATATTTTACAGTACTACTACGATAAAGAGGCAAAAATGCATCTCATGCTGCCAATAAAATTTGTGCAGTTTATGGACCCGATACAGTTTCCATTTCCACCGCACAACGATGGTTTCAACGTTTTCGTTCTGGTGCAGAGGTGATCGAAGATGCGCCACGGTCCGGAAGGCCTGTCGTCGAAAATTGCGATAAAATCGCTGAATTGATCGAAAGAGACCGGCATAGTAGCAGCCGTAGCATCGGCCCAGAGCTGGGCATGAGTCATCAAACCGTTATAAACCATTTGAAGAAGCTTGGATTCAAAAAGAAGCTCGATGTATGGGTGCCACACGACTTGATGCAAAAAAACATTTTTGCCCGTATGGAGGATGCATGCGAATCGCTTCTGAATCGCAACAAAATCGACCCGTTTTTGAAGCGGATGGTGACTGGCGATAAAAAGTGGGTCACTTACGACAACGTGAAGCGCAAACGGTCGTGGTCGAAAAGCGGTGAAGCTGCCCAGACGGTGGCCAAGCCTGGATTGACGGCCAGGAAGGTTCTTCTGTGTGTTTGGTGGGATTGGCAGGGAATCATCCACTATGAGCTGCTCCCCTATGGCCAAACGCTCAATTCGGACCTGTACTGCCAACAACTGGACCGCTTGAATGCAGCACTCATGCAGAAGAGGCCATCTTTGATCAACAGAGGCCGAATTGTCTTCCATCAGGACAACGCCAGGCCACACACATCTTTGGTGACGCGCCAGAAGCTCCGGGAGCTCGGATGGGAGGTTCTTTTGCATCCACCGTATAGTCCGGATCTCGCACCAAGTGATTACCACCTATTTCTGTCCATGGCGAACGAGCTTGGTAGTCGGAAGTTGGCCACAAGAGAGTCCTGTGAAAATTGGCTCTCCGAGTTTTTTGCCAATAGGGAAGCGAGCTTCTATAAGAGGGGCATTATGAAGTTGGCATCTCGTTGGGAACTCGTCATCGAACAAAACGGCGCATATTTGACTTAAATCGCATTATTATAACCAATTTTATGAACAATTGAAAATTCAATAAAAATACCGCAAGACTTTTTTGACAACCTATATTTAGTAATCAAGATTACGTATCGATTCGCTAAAGAAATAATAAAGATCGAATGAACAATAGTCGAGTTATAAGGAAAACAAACAATTATGATGCGTAGCACCGACCGCAACGCCGATGGTCAGCACTTTACATACTTTATGGCTTCTTTGCCACTTTGTGTGGCTTCTAACTTAAATTGATTAAATATATGAAAACTTTGGGGGTAAAGTAAAAAGTAAAATTGGCTCAAACAGCACCTCCAGGAGAGGCAGGGCCAAGCTTCTCTCAATTTGTGGGTACAGAGTATGTTATAGTCGGGCTTGACCGACTTTCTTACTCTTGTGAGTCTTTCCTACAATATGAGCCACAAGGCGAGTAAGCCGCTAGTGTTTAATAGTGTAGCTCGCTTGCGACTTGCTCGTAGCTGACTCGTTTAGCCGCGAGCTTAAACCAGCTTATTCTATTATTACTCGTGCAAAAAAAAGATCTTGCTTCATTTCGGGTGTTTCGACCCACGGCGGCGAGCACAAACAAACCGAGTAAATGCGCGAATGTGATCCAAAAATTTGGTGTTCGTTGCAGGTCTCTGGTTGGCACTTTTGTTTTTAAAAATTTTTAGTTTTGATAATGACACTTGCCGATATTGGTGACCAATAACGAGACTAGGCTTGCAAAAACGGGCAAAAAGTTAAATTAGTGTTGGTGGTTTGATTGTTCAACTAGTCGCTTCACAAGAAGCGTTTACCAGCACAGAATGCTGTGCTAGCGACCAATATTGTCAAGTGTCATATAGGAATTTGGAAATCAATACTTGCTGTTTTTTGATCTCAATTATTTTCGTTATGAGTCTAGAGCAGAAGTCTAACGCCACCCACCAAGTTTGGTTCTGTAAAACCAAGAATCATACAAATTTATATTTTCAACTTTTTACTTACTTTGGGGGGGATTTGAAAACGGGGCCCTTGGACTGAGCACGATTGAAGTACCGATGATTGAATTAATTCTACCGTCTGTCTAAGCACATTCAGCAATAATTTCTTTCATATCGCATAAACGAGACCATGGAATTTCGTGCAACGCATCCTCTTCCAGAACTTACGACCAACTCTTTAAAGAGATCATCAACTGCTTACAGACATGCAACTGCACTGATTAGCATTCAGCTATGCTAGTAGGTGATTCTATTTAGTTTATGATTTGAGTTTAATCGGCTTCGCTTCCCCACAAACTGCATAAAAGTCAGACCCTTTAAATTGGAATTCTATTGGTTAAAGTCAAATATCTATTCTGAAAATTGAATTATTGGCCAGGCGAGACTGCAGTAAGGTAATAAAATCACATAAAATAAAGTAGGGGATCTGTAGAGATTTTATTTTAAATATTGGATTTGGTTTGCTCCAATTGTTCTTCTCAGTTTTCAGTTGGTAAAATCAAATTTGTTTCATTTCTAGAAGAAACCGATTGCCTTCCCCTCTAAACATAAAAAAAAAAAAATTTGTAATCTTTAGCTTCCGTTTGGCGAGAGTTATGCATAGTTTGTCTTCTTTCAGTATTGCTCTTCCCACTCTTAATCATCATCCTCGGCTTGCGTTTTCCGACTTATCTCAGAGTCCATTATATGGATCATCAGCCAGGCGTCCATTTGACGCATTTTAATGGGTTCAATCTCCAGTCTGCCATTCACATAGTAACCCGCCTGAGACAAGGGTTTGCGGCTTCGCTCGCGCACCTCCATGATGCAACGTTTGGTTCTATAAATAAAATGAATTGCGAATTATTATTATCTCTTTTTTGGTTTCCAGATACTTACGCATACTCCGTGGACAGCTTTTGGCCATGCCGCTTAAGGAATTGATGCAAATTGTATGAAGTCGTAGGGAATAATTTTGAATTGGACACAGATAAACGGCGACTTTGGCGTCGAGTATTGTTCAGAAAGCGTTTTAGTTCCAGGACCTCAACATGATTACGTTTCGGTTTATCAATGGGCTTACAGGATTTGAGTTCGGCTCGACGTAGACAGAGCTTGGCCCTGTCAATTCTAAGTTTGGCCCGTACAAAGGCAGTCAGATCGCAGGTACGTATCCAGGCGGAAGTGTTGGTGGATTCATTGCACACAAATAGAGTGTCCTGGAATTGTGTGGAGGACATGAACAACCAGTTCTTACACTTGTACACAAGTTGGCCAGGCTCGGCATGAACGATCAAGAGGGAGGGAAGTGAGGGCAAGGAAGCTGCAAAAAGAGTTGGAAGTTAGTTGGGAAAGTGAACAACTGAACAAAGAACCACAAGTTTCTTTTAAAAGTTAGTTCCCTCTCTTTCATGGCAGCTGTAAAGGATTAAGAGGCGCCCTAGCCATTCCCAGGAAGACGTCACAAATTTCTACGCTTAAGCAAATAAAAACAAATAGTTATTTCTATAAACAAAACCCCAGACGACAATGATTTGGCTGGCCCAAAAGGCTTGTTGGTCATAGAATAACAATTCCCCGAGAGGGAACCCACAGACCCATGGAGAAACACGTGCCCACTTATTATATGTATTTTTGTTTAGGCGCAGAGTCATACTTACTCCTACTACCTCCTCTCCTTCCTCCTCTCGCTCACTCGTGCTGGAAAAACAACATGCGACAAATTTCCCCTGCATAAAGTTGCAATATGTTGTGTATTTTGGGAAAAAGGAAGCAATCTCATCGCATACCGATCCTTGATTCCCCGTTACCCATTCCCATTCAGGATAGTCGCACACGCGCACGAAGAACGCCCCCCTCGAGATTAATGAGATGATGTGCAGCAGCAGAAGCAGCAGAAGCAGCAGCGGCTTTTGTTTATTCTGCACCACGAATCCTTTCACTGGGCAGCCGAATGAGACACATGTGCTGTGTGTGTGCGTGTGTGCCTTTTCCAGCTGCTGACCACACTACTGGACACAACTACGTCTGCTTTCATCATTAAGGGCGTCCGCAGATTCCGCTTAAGCATGAGTTGGCTATTTCTCGATCAATTTAGGGAACAGCATAATTGTCATAGTTTGGCACGTGTGTCCAGCTTGACTACTACCTCAAGTAACTTGACTTCCACTGAAGACCACAAGAATGCATCAAGAAATGCATCATTAGATCATGCTTTAAATCCGCGATGTACACCCAATGGTCCTTTGCGTTACTCTTCTCAAAATACATAACAACTAAAGAGCTTTGCAATAAATTGCTAGTGCAGTCAAATAACTGATGCTGTAGCGCCCTAGTTCAGTGGCCACCGTCAATTTAAATTGGAACGTTTTGGATTCCGTCAAAGACCCATTTGCATTCCTGATTGGAGGAACTATACATACTTAATTTAAGTACACACAAGTTGAAAAAAATCATCTAACTGTACGGATTGAAACTGACTTTTGCACTTTTCACCCAAACAAAAAGAGTGTGTGGAGCTAAAGCGATGGTCAACAATATCTAGATAGCTTTATGTCGGATAGAGTTGAGCTAAGAAGTGCGAAACAGCAAATCTAATAAGCTACAAGTTGGTTTCCATAGAAAACAAAACTTCTCTTGGGATATAAGCACAAACGTGTTGGGCTGTTTAAGAGCAAACAACTTATATTTAGAAGTCAGATTAAGGAAATTCCAAGTTGTGGACGGGTTCTATGTGACAAGAGTGAAGTTCTATCGCCCCCACACCCAAAAACGAGGAATAATCTAAATTACACTATTTAGACATCAATTTGAACCAAACTTAATACTAACTTGTATCAGGTTGACCCTATTTTGTATTAATTATACTCCGTTACAAAGGTAAACAGAGTATATAAAGTTTGTGCAAAAGGAGAAGGAATCATTTCTGATCCTTTAAAGCTAATATATATTTTTGATCAGCATCAACAGCCGAGTCAATATAGTCATGTCCATCTGTCGGTCTGTAAGTCAGTCCGTATAAACAAAGAGATCTCAGAGATGGTAAGAGATAGAGGTTTGACATGTATGGTACCATATGGGTCATTCTTTTATAAACCGAACAGTTAAAAAACTCATTCGTTTATAACTTTAATAATTAACATCTTTTTAACTGTAAAAGTCTCCATCTTTTTGAAAGCACCGTAATTTAAGTTGTGTTTACCGCAATAGATTGTACATACCTGATCATATTAATAGGTACACACCGGAATTTTTTAATTATAGATGGTTTTTTTCGTACTTTTAGTGTTGACAACTTTTTAATTTTTGGTTTTTTGTTGTTGTCAATGTCTGGCCACACTGTGACAAAGAGTTGAAAGAGGGGCTGCCCCGTATATCAAAGCTTTTCCATAAATTGCGAGTCCACCACACATTTCACCTGATCATAATAATAGGTACAGTCTCCGTTTCTCACAAGTAACAAGTGAATAATTTTGTAATCAGTGATCTTTTGGTAACTAAAGGTAAATTAAGTATAGCTCCTGTCAATACAGAGAATTAAATAATTATTTTTTTAAAAAAAAAATGGGTCGGAATTCTCATTGTACTCAAGAAGAAGCTCGATTGGTTCTTAGTCTGAGAAAAGAAGGCAAATCTTTACGAACCATCGCCAAATTAATGAACAGGTCTCATAATTTTGTTAAAAATGCATTAGAAAGAAAACCAAGACAGGAAACCCGTGGAAGGCCACAAAAAACAACAGAAACCCTTGACCACTACATAGTAACTTTGAGCAAAAAGGACCCATTTAAGTCATCGAAGGCTATTGCAGCCGAAATTGGGAATTCAGTTAGTGCTCCAACTATCCGAAGACGACTACAAGATGCCAACCTACCAGGAAGAATTGCCAGAAAAGTCTCACTTATGCGCAAAAAAAAATATCACCATGAGGCAAAGGGAGAAAAAAATGGAGGAACATATTATGGAGCGATGAAACCAAGATTAATTTGTTTGGGAATGACTGTGAAAGGAATGTTCGACGCCCTAATGGAAAGGAATTCCATCCACGGTTTACAAAAAAAAAACAGTCAAACATGGAGGTGGCAATATAATGGTATGGGGTTGCTTCTCCTGGTACGGTGTAGGTCCAATTTATCAGACTACGAACAAAATGAATGCTGAAGAGTACAAATCCATATTGGAAACAGTTATGGTACCGTATGCTGAGGAAAATATGCCATTACGTTGGGTATTTCAGCAAGATAATGATCCTAAACACACATCAAGGCTGTTATATAAATTTTTCGAGGACCAAAAAGTTGACGTTCTGAAGTGGCCAAGACAATCCCCCGACCTTAACCCCATTGAAAACTTAGAATTGGCAAATCATTCATTTTCAAATAAACAATAATTATGGGAAGGTGTCCAAAAACTGTGGTATGAGACACCAGTAGAGACCTGCCAGGCTCTTATTAAAAGTATGCCAAAAAGAATAGAAGTAGTGGTGGATAGAAGTAGAGGTGGATACACTGGATACTAAACTAGGAAATACTAATTTACCTAAAAAAAAGCACACAAAATGGAAATTAAAATTTTTTTTCTTACCAACACATGAAGTGTACCTATTATTATGATCACACTGAAAACATATCTGAAACACAAAATGATCTCTTTTATGTTATATTATTATTCTATGTTACAATTAAGTTTATTTTATTAAAAACAAATAGTTTCAGAACCAATGAGAATCAGTTTTAAGTTTGAAACAATGAATTATAAAGATAAAGATCGGATAAACGATACTCAAGCTATGACCAAAAGAAATTTCACTTCCGCAGGTTTCTTGCTTGGTCAGTTCTGAAAACCCCTCAAGAAGCATTGTTTTAAGCAAAAATTAAATTGTTGTATAAAAACATTTAAAGGTACATAAACCACGGAATGATAAAGATTGGCTGAACGATACTCAAGTTATTACCAAAGGAGAGTTCGCTGTCGCAGCGCTGCTACTGCAGGTACAGAATATATTACAGTCGGGTTTGACCGACTTTCTTACTTGTTTTGGGTGAACTGTTGAACCTAAAGAGATACGACAGAAAGGCCCCTAAAAATAAAATAACTATTTATGCGGATGACGTAGGCATACATCTACCCTCAGCTCCATAATGGAAGTGCTCATTCCTCACCTTGGTGAGTCTTTTCGAGCCCATTTGATCATTAAAAAGAGATTAGTTTCATGTGCGATTTAAGGAAGACTCGAAAATGACTCATGCATATGCTCAAAATGTGGTTCATTAAAAAACGACTCGAAAAAGACTCGGAAATGACTGAGAGAAACGGGTTAAAATCGACTCTTTATGAAAAGTCGCGGTTAGGGTACCATTTTCTCCCGACAAAAGTATCATTTATGTTCAAAAAACGAGCGCATTTATGACTATTGTTATCAGACAGAGGACTCGAAAAAGACTCAAGTGTGATCAGGAATTTCATAAAATGCTTGCTGGGATATGGTCTAAGTATGACCGCTTGATAGTAACTACTTACAAGTTAACAGAAAGAATCCAGTGATTCCATACCGTTTCTTTTTTCCATCCTTAAGCCATGCCTCATATGTCCCCTGACCACTCTCTTCATCAAAAAGAAAAAAAAAAGGATCAAACCTTAACTAACTTTCTTTGAACAATTAGTGTTTGGCTCGTGTAGCTCAAACAATTCCACAGTCAGTGGTCCTCATCTTCCCTCTCTCTAATTATGCGTCGACAAAAACCCGAGCGCCTCAAATTACACGGACAAAAGTACAACAAAAACGCAACATGAGCCGCACAGATTTAGATGCAAATGGAAATGCAAATGCAAATGCCAGAGCCAAGTTAATTAATCATGGCAACTTGTGCCGCTGGTGGCAAATTGTGTATGCAATGGACAAACTGACCGGAACCAAAGATCATTAGGAGGCGACTGCATATGTGAATGATTCCCTTTTGTATTAACAATTTGGTGGAAAACCCTAGAGCTAATGATGTGATGCGACCAATACCCAATATGCAACAATGGAAAGGATGGAGAACTCTTTTCTTCCTCTTTTGCTCTATTTTGCAAACAGAAATATCGTTTTAAGATAAGAAACCAGCGAAGGGTAACACAAATCACACAAATCACACAAAAAGGTAAAAGAAAAAGAAAGAAAAAAACGGAGCAGGAAGTGCTCGCCATTCTAAGACCACTTCCACTTGTTTGGCCACAAAAATTGAGATAATCTTTTAATACATTACACTGGTAAAAAATTTAGCTTACAACAAATATTTGGAAACTTGTTTTTAGCTATGTTTGCAAACATTTAAATAAAGTGTCGATTTTGAATAGTGCAAAGGAAGTTGGGATTTACACGATGAAGCAAATCATATGAAGTTTTCATAGGAGACTTAAAAATCAAGGCAATTCTACTAGGTTGGTTGTGTCACTCGCAAGTTTGCTTCTTGGTGTAAACTCCGTCCAAGTCTTCAAAAGCAATTCTACTAACCAAAGCAGCAGCAATACCAACGTTTCAATGTGGTTCCGGTACCTAAAATGTTTGCGTTTCTCAAAAAAACTCAAAATAATTTTCGCTAAGTAATTTGAAACGGTTAATTTTGATTAAAGGTTCCGTTTTTGGTATTATTCCTCGAGTTAAGCTAACTTTTGTGCTTTAAATCAAAGTGTAAATAGTTTTCTTCCATTTCTCTTAGAGCAGTTGCCTGCCAAACCCAATTTCTGTCAACTAATTCCGGGGGCTATAAATGTGTCAACGCGCCAAATTGATGAATGAACTCACCCCCTCCCCCCCCGAAAAGCAGCCCCAACTCCACATATGCAACCCTCTGGGCCAGAGGGTTGTTCGCTGAATTGAGACAACAATTGTCGGAAATTGCCAGAAATGACCAAAACAGCGGTCAGCTCTTGCGGTTAGGCCTTAGCCCACTTCCACTTCCAATCAACCCGGGACCATCCGGTCTGGGGGGTTACTCTGTTATCATTAAGCAACCCTTTTTGGCTGTTCCATTTCTAATAATGCGGATGGGTTAGCGCTCTGCTGTCTCTTGCTATTTATTTATTAAATGCCCAGACCCAAGTTGTTCCCGCACCCACACAAGAATGGACAATAATGGTCGGGGGTCAGCTGGCACAGCTGTCACTTTTTCCCCTAAGCCTGCGTCTTCGTTTGCGGCTCTTAAATGAAGTTGGTGGCAGACAAAAACTCCGAACGAGTTTTGGGTACAAAATGAAGTTAAAGTGGTGGTTGGTTGTGCGCGGCGGCTCCGATGATTGGTTGAGCCTGTGCCAGTGCCTTGGCACACATTTCGTTTCGTTTGATTGCGGTATCACATTCTGGGATAAGCGGCAAAATGGCGCAACATTTGGTAAAATGATAAAATGGCGACTCGCAGAGAGAGAGATTTGTAGGACAAATTAGAGTCTAAATTGATTTAGCTCTTGTTTTGAACGGAAAAGGTAGAAAAGTTGAAGCTAATCTAAGTTGGAGCAGATCCACTTTTACTGCTCGACCCTGAACCGGATCACAAACAACCAAAAGCTTTTTCAGTAAAGAAGTAAAACTTTAACTCTAGAAATCGACATAATAGTTTGATTTTAGTTCAGGGCCGGCTAGCCCATAGCCACCGGTGGCCGAAGTCACTCGTGCTTTTCACACAGACGCGACCCGAACTTATGAAAGTGTAAATCGGTGAGTACAAAAAGCTACAAAATGGACTGAAGGCTTTCGGGCTCGCCAACACAAGCTCATTTTTCTGTCCTCTCCATTTGACCGGCCCTGCTTTAGCTTTGTTAAAATAGCTTTGGGTAGAGAAAAAATAAAGTATTTCATACTTGTATCAGCAATATTCGAAATCAGAAGTACGGTAGGAATAAATATTCTTGATCCAAGAACGAATTTATCGATTCAAGTTTTTAATCCCATATTGTTCATATATAAAAATCAAATTATAAACATTAAGCACGATTTTGAGAGCGAAAAGATTTTCTTCCACAGCGTTTGTACTTAAATCATTCATTCTAGTTTTTTCTTAGATGGTCTACGTGAATATAGGTATAAGATTTTGAAATGGTCAAGTTAAGACTAGCTCTAGTTTGGCTCAAAGCAATTGTCAAATACGCCAAAATACAGATTTTTGATATGCCCAGCGAAAGAATGCCCAGAATTGTAGCAGACATGATGTTAGCTACCAAAACTCAAGTGTTCGAGAAATGGCAAGCCACAGCTTCTACTTGCAATCTCGTCATCAATCATTATTGTCCCGAATCTTGATATTTAAAAACATCGAGTTCCGTAAAAGAGAAAACTTTTAATATCTGTCGTACCCAAGTGAATCCAGAATCTTTTACAAAAAACTGAACTACAACGTTGGAGCACTGAGCTACTTTCAAGAGCGCTTCGGCATCCAAACGATCTCTACTAATCTGAACTATAGGCAGTGATTGGAAAGGTACTCAATTTTCTTACCTAGGTAAGGTACAAGGTAAATGTCAAAAAATATACCTAGGTAAGGTAAAAGGTATACGAAATTTCCAGTACCTAAGTAAAGGTACAAAAAAGGTACTTTTTAAATGCCTTTTAAAGCATGGTTTATCCAACACCACCTACCCGAAAATGTTGTGAACTGAATGACGTGAACTATCCAACCAAAACTTTGAGGTTTCATCGAAATTTCAACAAAAGTGTTCGGAAAACGAACAAAAGAGAAAAGGAATCATTACAACAAATCTGTGTTCCGAGACTCCCAAAATTTCTACAGGGACATACACTTTTTTTTTAGTTTTAAGTCAGAAAAATATATTTTGTATTTTTTTCCTTCTGACTATTTAGGCTAGAATTCCAATTATTTGAATTTTCGACATAGTTTACAATATATATTTAAAAAAAAATAACATTAATCACATTCGCGTCAACTTCACAAATGGCTTTTGAAACTTCTTAAATAGTAAAATTAGCGACCTAATTATTTAAGCTGATTAGACTTTGCTCTACTGGTGATAGGGTCCTCTAATATAAGTTTTTTTGTTCTGTGTTAAATAAAATGCTGTCATTAATAATCAACTTTGAATAGTAATCGCAATTTGAAACCATTCAAAATATAGTTCATGTACCATATTTCCATGCTAGTTGTGGGATAGCTTTCTGTATTTCCTTGACTTAAAACGTCTTAAGGATCAACACAGTAATTAGCTCAAGACTATGTTATTTTAATAGTCACATCGACAATCAAATTGATAGAATGAACAAATTATATAAGTTTCCCCACTCAGGCTATCATTTGAAATTAAATTCTCATTCATTTTAAAGTACCTTTTACCTTACGTTTTGACAAGGTAAATAAAAATTTGGACCTAGGTAAGGTAAAAGGTACTGGAACTAAAAAATACCGAGGTAGGGTAAAAGGTACACAAAATATGTATCTAGGTATGTACCTAGATATTTGTACCTAGGTACTTCCTAACACTGACTCTATAGGCCACACCTAAACTCCATCAATACTGAGAATGTATCGTATCTGATTGGGATTCACATAATCTTGGGCGAGCTACAAAGTTTGTTCATCAAAAAGCCTTCCCCTTTGGAAACCGAGGTTTTAAGTTGGAAAATTCTGTCTTCGTTTTTACAACCTGCGCTAAGATATCGCCTTGCTATCTTGAATACCTTCAACTAGTCACTAACTAAAATGTCATTTCTTTCCGTTTCTCTTTTTAATTTCTTGGTTTTTAATATGTAATTCGGGCTTTCTTATATTAAACTGTCATTGCTGTCTAAAAATTAAGATATTACATTATGTTCAATATGATAAGCTATGGCTGATGGTTATAAACTAAGCCATTGTTATACCAATACCAAGTATGGTTCGTTATGTCCCTGATGCCTGGCCCGTAAATTGTCTCAAAACGCATTTAAATGCAAGCAATAATCAAAATACAAGTACATCGACTCTGCGAGGCAAGAAACTGATTGTAGTTGTAGTTCTTTGCCTTCGCCGTCCATAAGTTTGGAGATTATCTTGGAGAGCAAATGCTGTAGAAGTCGTAAGCAAATTAAGAACCTTAGCACTTCGAAACGGTGCTTATCTATGGTATCACCGGAAACGAAATGTCCAAACTGTTTCTAAAGTCGATTTTCCCGATTTAAATTTACAAAATTTAGAATGATATTTATCTTCAGATAGGCGCTTTATCTTACCAAACTCTTTGATAAATGGACCGAACCGTTAGCATTTTAGTTCAGCAATTTTTAAAATACGCTGGTTCTGTTTACAGTTCGGTACAGAACCGAGAATTTAGTTAATAAAGACATTAACAGCTCTGAGGTGCGAACTAAATAGCTAAAATAATTCTTTTTTTTTTAAATCCGATGTGTTCCAGAAATCTCTAGAGATTTGGGGGTCAGTTATTTTTTGAAAACAACCAATCCAAATGTTGGTGTTCCACAAATGTCGGAGATTTCGTTTTTCGGAGTTAGCTTCGGAGTTGCATGCAAAACAGCTGACTGGTAGTTTTTGCGTTGGGGCTGCCACGACAGGGCTGTAGGCTTCAGAATAGTTTAAATTAATATAGGATTCAAATTTTATTTGGTAATTTCTAAGCCAAATGCTGCAAGTGGTTGTCGTATGCACTAAGTTCCAAATTATAAATTATTTTTAGCCATTAGTACTCAATTCTATCGGAAAAAAATTGAAGAGAACGCTGACCCGCCAAAAAACTATTTTGTATTGACAACCCCGTTGCTTGCAAGTGAGTGGAGTGCACAAATATAAATTCAAAAATTCCCGTGGCTGCATTAATTGTTTTGATATTGCTGGCGAGGGAGACACAATCGAAACAAGAGTTTCAGAAATGATGCAATCCACTTTTGATTTCTTATGAAGCGTAAGCTACTTTTCTGCCGCGATATGCGACTGTTTTTCCATATCGCATTACTGCCTTTTCCTCCGGAATTCTGTTTCCCCCATAAAAACATCCTAAAGTTTTTAAAGATCAAAAAAGATGTAAAAAGTGCAGTTCAAAATTTGACTGCTGATAACTTGTCTTCCATTTGTAGTTTAAAATTCTCGCCGATAGAATTTAGCGATAGGTTTGATTCGATACTTCAATGAATTAATCTTTTAAATCATATTTTAATAAACTGCTAATTTATCCACATAATCTTGTTAAATTTATACTTCATTTAAGCGAACAAACTTTTAATTTTCAAAAGAAAATGAAAACTCCGAAAATTATATTGTCAAATTTGGAATAAGTTGGCAGGTTTGCTTATTGTTGTAGATAAGCAACAATTGGTGGACAATATTTTAAAATTGATTTTTATGACTAAAAACCCATCAAATCTTTAATAATATTAATGCAATTCGATCAGTTAAGCATTCAAGCTTTGTTCCTCATTATTATAATTTGACTCAAATCTCTTTATTAGCAGAACATTGACCAAATGTCGCCACAAAATTCGAAACATTTGAAAACAACCAAAAGAGATTTCAGGAACACCGACAATTGCTTTTGGATTGTTAGAGGTTTGTAGAACACGGCCGAATAACCCGATTTTTTCATTTTATAAAATATTTATTTATAGAAGAAGAATGAATACGAGGAGATGGCATTCATTTCTCGGAGGTAAGAATTGAATATCAAATATGTAATTTACTAACCGGAAAGGTAAATGTTAACTATTTGGTGAACCACCGCAAAAGCTACAGAAAAAATATTCCTCGATAGATCGCGAATTATGAACAATTTACTATATAAAATTTCAATTTATAGAAAGAGGATGTGCACCAGGAGGACGTTAGTTAACTAGGCACATCATTTGGGAAAAACACGCCATTTCGGGTCATACGTTCAGTAGGCCTCCTGGGGAAACCACGTTACACAAACGCTCATTGAACTTTACCTCAAAAAGGAGGCGTGGAAAAGAGTTCATAACAATCCCAAGAAGTGTCAAGTTTTCCTAATTTTCGCATTCATAATCAAAAATAATTTAAATATATTTACTTGCAAAATCAAACAGAATTCAAAAAGAATATGGGCATTTCCACCAAAAGGTCCACCAAGACAAGAAAATTAAAAGTGCGTAAAAAGACTCTGTTTTATCAAATTTTCAAGGTGAAACAATTAAATTGAACTAATGTAAGCCAATCTTACATTTAAACATAGCCCACTTCGAAATATTCGGTTTAAAGGCTGCGCTCGCGCGAATTTTCTAATTTTGACAAAAATATTCCACATTTTTTTTGATAAAAGAGCCTATAGATATAAATATAATGATGGAAAAAACTAACGCGTTCGCAATGTCACTTATCGAATCACATTTTATTTTGGAATAAAAAACAAAGAAAATTGTTCGATCAAATAAATTCTAATACACGGATAAATTATTCAGCAACATTTTAAAACTAGTTGCACTTAACAGTTTTGGCAGATCTCGCTGAGTTTTGCTTTTATATTGATAGCCAAAAACAACATTTAAATTTTTTGTCGCGTGCGAATCGCTGCTTGAATGGCTTTATCTTGGAACCAGCACTAGGTGTGCTCTACTTTTTTCTCACTAAATTTCTCATAGCTTGCCGGACTGGCTAAAAAATCCTCCCCCACCGGTTATTTAGTTTTAAGTTTTACGTATACATTTTTTATTCTTAAAGTTTACTTTTAGATAATTTTCTCTCTATCTCTGTTTCAGTTTAATTTATTATATTATCTTATTTTTTCCTTTGCTCCTACATAACTATAGGTTTTGGTTTTTTCTCTCTCTCCCTTTTCTCGATCTCTATAGTATTAAAGTTTTTGTTAGCTCTAATAACGTCTCTGACTACAATCGGCTGTGAATAGGGGCATAGCTGGCCGGACGGGCAAATAAAAAAGCTCCACCGTGTCGGAGTCGTTATTAGTTTATTTTGTAATTTTATTAGATTTTCTTTGATAGGCTTCCTTAGCTCATAAAATTTTTTTTTGTAACGTATTTATACTTTTGTTGACAACCTTTGTTTGTCGACTCTAAATAAATAAATAAATAAAGTGCTTCGAAAGTGCTATAAGTTAAAGTAACAAAAGAAAATAAAATTATTTTAATTTGAATTCTATTCCACTTTAAATGCGTACGAATGTCGCGTTCGACATCATGGAAATACCCATATAGGCATTTCTTCAATGTCAAATGCGACATTCGTACGCATTCAAAGTGAAGAAAAACATATGCCAAAACATTATTCTAATTCTGACAATAGGCGAAACCTATAGGCGAAACACACGCCAAGAGATTGAGAGAAGCTTGGCCCTGGCCCTCCTGGAGGTGCTGTTTGAGCCAATTTTACTTTTTACTTATAGGCCAAACCTTGATTAGCACTATAATTGTGTGCTAAAGTTGAATTTGGGCAATTTGTTCGTTTTCACGATAATAACAAAAAGCCAATGCTTTCGCATGCGACAAAAACAGAAGTCACTTTCAAGGCGAACAGTTCAAACACTGATTTCAGCGAAACCTGAAGGAATTTTTGAATGCGACTAATTTTAAAATATTATGCATTGATGAATCTTAAAAATGTTTGTCAAGTATAGGCAAAAATAAAAACTTTGAATTTTAATTAAAAAAGAACCACGGTCGTCCACCGCCAATTAGTTTATGCACGTAAATTCTTTATAATTTGCAATCTATTGAGGGAGATTAAATCTCGAATTTTTGGGATGGTTTAGGAAACATTCATCCAGTTTTCTTTCTGATAAACGCAAACTGTGAAAATTTTGATTAGGTTTCCCCTGTCTGGGAATCTAGCTCAGTATCTCGGACTTAGCTCGAAAGGTGTCATCTTAGCGCATACGATTGTCAAGCTCTCGCGTGGCAGAAGGCAGCCATATATTGGGCACACAGCAAGCAAAAAGCCCGGTGCTGCAGAAGGCAAAACCGTTGCGTTACAATGGCGAAGTCATGGGTTGCGAGTCTGCTGCCTTCATAGTTCGCGGTGTAAACCGCGGATCGCTATCGCGGATAGTAAACAATTATTCTATTCTGACCTAAATCCTTAAGGGACGATGTCTCTTCTTCCAGATAGCTGCTATGCGTCAGATAAACTTCAAATTTACTCTGTTATTTGTTAGTTTATGAGACAGATAGCCCTATATAGAAGATGAGAAATAGGTCCTTAATAGGTCAAATATTCTATGTAACAGAATTCAAACGTTCATTTGCAACCATAACATAGTTTTAGAAGAAAACCTTACATGTATGTTTGTCCCTCCCCCAAATGCAACCCTCATCGTTTCTGCTCTTCGCTGCCCGGGAATGCTTACCTGTTGACTCCAGTGAATTCGTTGGACAAACTGCAGACATTTCGATTGAATTAAAATCTCTATCGGTTTACGTAACAATTTGAATCAATTTAAAAATGATATAGTTAAAAATATATTGGAGCGAAATAGAAAGTTTTGCTGTTGTTGTTAACTCAAAGAAAATCGAACTGAAAATGAAAATCTAAAATGTAGCAACTAGAATTGAAATGTTGTGACATTTGTCACATATCACCCGGATTACTGGGCATACAAAAGTCACAGCACTTCATTTGGGAATTCCCAGCGATTTCACGTAATATTATGTGGGATTAAGTTAAGCTGAAGTACTTGGTAGTTGAATGGTACCTGCTGAGGAGCAGAAGAGTTTTGTTCCCAGAACTAAGCAAAACTCAACGAAAAATTATGAAATGATTTTTTTTTTGCCCGGAGGACAATGGCCACAACAGTTTGTTGATACTGAGGCACATTTTGCCACCTACCAAACTCCAGGCACAAAAGGCTTAAACCGCTTTAAGATCGTTTAATCTCACGTTTTTAGTTTCATGCGAAAAAAAAAATCAAAATGCACGAACGGAACTGCCGTTGTATACAATGGGCGTGGCCCAAAAGGCAGAGCCTGTTTGGCTTTACAGGGTTAAATGCTCATATTACGAGTTGGCCAGAAGTCAGGGGCAGAAAAGAGTTATATGGAATAGGCCAGAGGACACGGGATTTACCGTTCCGTTTCCGCTTTCCGTTCGATTTTATCGCACGCTTCCGCAAAACTGAAAAGATGGTGCGAAATGACAATTGACAATTGCCACAGCACTGTCACTTTGACAGCAATTGTCCGGGCCCACAATCCTAACGGGGTTTTGTAGGCGAGCCAAACAATGGCCAAAGCAAAAAAGGTGTGAAAATTTCGAGAGCCGTTTGATAGATGAAGGAGGCTCAGCTCATAACTCTTTTTATGTGGGTTCGCTCTTTCTCTCTCTCACTTTGATTAACTCCCTCTGCCATCTAACGGTTTATGACAATGGATGAAGGCAGCTAATCAACAGCAAAATGCATAAAATTAAGTGAGCAATGACAAGGGAAAGGAACACCATTCGTCCGGGTTAGGGGTTAGGGGTCTGGGCTGTGCGTTGAGTTATTAGAAATATTTCACATTTTGCCATTGTAACTGTACGCACATCCGCATAACTGTACCCTCCAGAGCGAATCTCTCGATTGGTTCTCACACCGAGACCGAGGATTTGGTATTTTTGAAAGACAACAATACGCTTAAACGTTGACAGTTCATCAAAACGAATGATGCATGCCAAATTAACTATCAGTGGAGAGCCAAGTGTATACCCTACAAGTTGGCAATATGAGCTGATGAATTCTGTTGTTTCTCTTACTAAAGCAACAACTTTTAATTAAAGATTGAGTTTTAATGATTAAACACGGGGGGAAAAAGGATTTAGTTTATGGTAAAATACTGTTCGAAGATCTGATAACTTGTTCCTTTGAAAAGTCTAAGGTTCCGGTTAACATACTTAACGAACCTAAGTTGAAATATTTTGGACTTGTTTATCCTCCGGAACCCAAACTTTTTATGTTCATTTTCTAAAGGAATTTTAATCAAAGTGATTACATATCAAAACAAGAAAGAAAGTCGGTCAAGCCCGACTATAACATACTCTGCACCCTTAATGTCGCAGCTCGCATTTGGTCACGAGTCAAAAGGCCAGTTAACACACAACGCACAACGCAGTGCGTTCTCTAAGTCTCTCTCTCTCTCTCTCTCTCTCTCTCATTAAGATTGCTTCTGCTGAACGCAATGCTTAGGTTATGGGTGGGGTGGGTGGTGGGTGTTAACTGACCGTTTTTTGCTCATAACTTGAGTATCGTTCATCCGATCTTTATCATTCCTTCTGCAAATCGATAAATAATTTTAAGTACTAGATATCTCTAGAAAGTACGAACCATCTATCTTCAAAACTGTAGGAGATATGACGTTTTTTCCAAATTGCGGGGCGCGAGGGGGCGTGGCAAAAATTGAAAATAAACTTGATCTGCCTGCAAGTATAAGAAATATATGTCCCATACATGTCAAACCTCTATCTCTTACCATCTCTGAGATCTCTTCGTTCATACGGACGGACGGACAGACAGACAGACAGACAGACAGACGGACAGACGGACATGGCTATATCGACTCGGCTGTTGATGCTGATCAAGAATATATATACTTTATAGGGTCGGAAATGATTCCTTCTCCCTGTTACATACTTTTGCACAAACTTAATATACTCTATGTACCTTCGGTACAGAGTATAATCATTAGTTCATGTCGTGATATCTCAAGAATTTTTAAATATTTCCAGGTATTCAGATTCACATTTTTTTCGAATTTTCACAGTAAAGGGGTTTAAAAGCCTAAGCCGAGTCTTAAATAAAATCATACTTTTTTAGGATCTTAAGGGTGCGTTCACACTATAGCTGTCTGTTCTGAATATAGATGGCAACAGTTAACTGACCCTGCTTCTGACAGGCGCTCACACATGTATGGCAGCAACTCGCACATGTTTAACTAAAGATGCACAACTCAAAATTTAGAAATGTTCAAAATGTGGCTTATTTAGAAAAAGATAATTATAGAATATGATTTTAGCTAACTTGATAAAGTTTGCTTTTAAAAATCGGGAGAAAACTAGAAATGTTTGTGACTTTTTTTTATGAAATAACTCCAATTTCGACCGCGTAACATACGATTTTACAGTATTTTTTTTCAGTTTAGCTTTCTTTTTATAAGAAGTTCGTGGCTTGAGGCAAAATAATTGTTCCTTTACACGAATGGAATGGTCTCTCATCGCACTGCACCATCGCACACGTCTAAAATGCTACTACATATTATATTTCCGCTCACGCTCCCTTATTTTTGAACCCGTGACCTCCAAAAGTGATGGACGTAAGAACATTTAGAATGATATAAGTTCGAAAGGCTTGGACCAAGCGTAAACGGCTTCAGTTTGAAACTTCAAAGCCATGACAGGCTCTATCTTAGTAAAAACCTTAAATTCATCATTCAAGAGCCGTCTCGTCTTGGGTCTTTAGGAAATATTAACCCTTCTAACTTGAATCTGAACCGCATCACTTCTTTTTGAATGAAATTTCGGTTCGCTAAGTTACATCAAATTAATTTTTAACAAACTCAAGTCATTTTCTTCTAAAGTAATAAAGTTGCAATTACCAGTTTCCTTTCAGAAAATTAATTTGTTAAAATGGTGAAAACTTTCCTTATTTTGGTTGAACTAGCTTCTAACCCATGACTCTTCTTCAGTCTGTCGAGAGCTTTCCCGGCATTTCGAGTGCTAATTGCGGTGCTGATCCAACCGTGATACTTCTCTTATCACTCTTAACCAGCGATTGTCACGCTTGGCTCGCAGGAGCCGAACACATTTCGGTATTCACACTGACATGAGCCAAACGCTTGCCGAAACTTGTGCCCAGAGAGCACAACAGCTTTTCAGTCGCTGTTCAGCCATAGACTAAGTTATCTAGACCAGGGTTCCCCAAGCAGAGAGCGCAGAAATGTGACTGTGTCTCTCTCTAACACACAGTGATGCATGACTTCGGGAAGCATTCGGTAAGAAATGGCGAGTATGTTCGTGCCCCAGGGGCTATCGCTGGGGAACTCTGATCTAGACTGAACGAACGCAGTCGACACCGCTTCTGTCCGAAATTAGTCAGCTGTTCGCTCTCATTTACGCTCTCTGGATATATTTGGTCAGCTGTTCGCTCTCACTTACGCTCTCTGGATACATTTGGGAATATGTCCGTCTTGCTCTAACCACAGTGTATTCCTACTGGCTCTGTAAAGTATCTTTTTGGGCACTATCGTTTAGCACCACCAAAATTGAGAGGCAGCGCAAATTTGTTCTCTAATAGTCATTCTCCATGGTCCAGCGGTCGATGAAGTTGGTCGATTTATTTTCGCACACCAATTCACTCTCACTTGCTGCTCTGAGCAGGAACCGGACAAGTCGGGTACAAAAATCAAGCGATCTATCCGGTATTAACCATTTTACCCATCTCAGAAAAGTAAATAAATGATAAATAAATTGTCCCCTATGTATGATTAGAGTAGCGCACTCTGCTGTCACCTAAACCCATAGTCGCCAGACTTGTGTCACTAACTCTCTATGATCTACCATAAAATTTTGCTTTCTTTGGCTTGTCTTTTGTTTAGTTTCGTATGTGTTTCCAATAGTTTTGCAAAAAAGATGGGCGTTCACTCAACACAATCGTCCTTCTCTGGGTTGGAAACATTCCTGTTGTTGGTCCACAATGTCCAAATGGCGTAAGGAAGTAGCAAGTTAGTTTTGCCCATTTAAATAGCATTTTGTTTTGTCTGCTGGGTGGCCCGCCCAGATCAATCATGTGTCCTAATCTTGTGTCATATGCCATTGAACTTTCTCTTATCGCTGTGTGAAGTTTCAATACTATGCCAACTCTTTCGCTATCAACGAATTGTGGTCAATATTTGTGTTTGAGCTGGGCAAATGTTGAATGGGATTTGGATTTGGATGATGATGTTGATGACCGAGCCCTAAATAGCACTAATCCACTGCGGTCTGGGCCAAAATGTCATTTTGGTAATCAAAACCACACTAATTGGCCTAGTAATGCAATATGCCGCGCCGGCCGTAGACGGGCAAATCTGCTTGAGGATCTACACGCTCCAGTGGTCAATGGTGAATGAATGGAAGTTGGAAGTACAAATTTCCCTTTTCTCTTTATTTACCATTCGATCTAATAATTGAGCAGCCTTGGTATGGGGATTACGGGGTCTGGTCTGCATAGGAAGGCAATTAGCAAAAGGATTTGACGACGACGACGACGAGGACGGAAGCTAGCTGACTGGCCCTCTTTGTCCATGCTGTACTTAACTTGTGTCTTTTTGGTCTTTTTTTTTTTTTTTTTGCTGTGCACTTCCGTGACGGAAGTAGGTGCATACCTGTGTGCACATTGTGTACACTTTGCATATGAAAACAAACAAGTGAACGGCTGGAGATCTAAGTTCAAGATCCCTTCTGGTTAGTCTTTTTGGCTCTGAGGCACAACACAAAACGCACTTCATGTGAGAGTTGATGAGAGAGTGCCTTTTGTCTGGCGAGGCACGTGTAATCCTCAGCCTAACTAACTACTTCCTCATCAGCATCAGCTTAGGCGTCCATTGAAAATATATAATCTCATTCCGGCTATGGCACAACTAACGCAAAAATATGAAAAATTATGAAGAAGGCACTCACTTGATGCTGAGTGAGATCTCGAAAAGTGTACAGGAATCGCAATAAGGAGAACAAAAAATGTTTCCAAATGTTTAAGAAGAAAAGCTACTTTAAAAGTATTCCAAATGTTTCCTTCTCTTAATTTTATAGATCGAACCTATCTCAGACTTGTTTCATTTAAATCGCAAAATACGACTAAAAATCTTTTAGGAACAAACTTTATCGATCAGTCAAAGCCTACCGATGATGGGACCGGGAGTTTCTTTAAACAGCTCTGTTTGATGCAGAGAGCATAAGTTGTTTACAGTTGTCAGCAAACAACATCTAATGACACTAGTCAACGGTAAGCTCAAGCAGGGGCGGATCTAGGACTCGACTTTGGGTTCTTAACAAAATTAATTTAGAACGAAAAATATTAATTTATTTGATATGTTCCTTCCCGGTATGTAAGATCAGCACGCCTCCGTCTGGCACGGTGGTAGCCCGGCTGAAGCTCGCCGTATTTGGAGGGGTTCTTTCTTTGAAGGGCTAATCTCATCCAGAAACATATTCAATAATGTAGAATCGTGCCAATTAATCGAACAAACAAAAATGGATAGAGTAAAGAAAAACATAGGTTATGTAAAGAACATGGAAAAAGTCCGTAAAAAAAAAAGAGAAAGAAAAATTGTCGATGCTGTCCACATGCTGACCCCACATTCATTTAGACACTCCGCTCCGCAAGCGTACTTCCCTTCATACATACACTCTCCATACATACTCTTTCATAACTGCTACATTCGCTCCAAATTCCCAATTTTTACGCTTACCCCAGTCAACCTGTATGGTGTTCTGACATCTAGGCCTTTTGCCCACCCCTTCTCACTCTGCCAAGGCATTGGGACCATGGGCCATGATTGGCCTTCACTTCATGACCCCCTTTCTTCAGTCCGTTGTTCGTCTAAATGTCCATGAGACCACCTACAGTCACAGTCATCCTTTTATGACGGATACTTACCATCATCGACTTCCATCAACATACCCACCCCAATTTGTGGAGATTTACCAATTCATGTTTTTCATTTGGAGAATTATTCAATATACAATGCTTTTATTATTCAAAGACTTCGTCTTCTCAACCTAACAAATATAACCTATATATATATTTATAAAAAAATGTAACCTACAAGAAAGGATAAAAAAAATAAAAAAAGCCAAAAAAATAGGATAAGATGCAATTAAATTAAAATTAAATTTTATATACGAAATTAAAAGTACTAATAAAAAAAATAATGAAAGTAAAAAAAAAAGACAGAGTTTCTTCCCGAAATGGTATCTGACAGATTCTTTTGCGCTGATGGCACTGGTATCTTGGCATGCTCACTAAAATGTTTGTGAATTTGAGATTGATAAAAATTTGTGGTTGGTGTTTTTATATTTTTTTTTTATATGTCGCTTAGAGTTTTTTTTTTTAACTCTTACCTAGTAGTTGATGTTGGCACCAGCATGCTTCACCAGGCTAATAAGGTTATTTAAAAGAAAACTAGAATAACTCAAATCCACTCGGTTTTATCAAATCGCGGATACACATCACACAAAACAAAAAAATTATGCTTTTTTTTAGTATGACTTGAAATAATACAAGCTTATTTTCCAGGTTATCTAATTTAAAAATGTTTGCCCAATTTTTTTTTAATTTGCCTGACGTGACGTTACCTGACGTTACGTTACTTAAATTTCCTCATTATATTAATGTTGTTATACTCTGTACCGAAGGTACATAGAGTATATTAAGTTTGTGCAAAAGTATGTAACAGGGAGAAGGAATCGTTTCCGATCCTATAAAGTATATATATTCTTGATCAGCATCAACAGCCGAGTCGATATAGCCATGTCCGTCTGTCCGTCTGTCCGTCTGTCCGTCTGTCCGTCCGTCCGTCCGTCCGTCTGTCCGTCCGTCCGTATGAACGAAGAGATCTCAGAGATGGTAAGAGATAAAGGTTTGACATGTATGGGACATATATTTCTTATACTTGCAGGCAGATCAAGTTTATTTTCATTTTTTGCCACGCCCCCTCCCGCCCCCGCAATTTGGAAAAAACTTCATATCTCCTACAGTTTTGGAGATAGATCGTTCGTTCCTTCTAGAGATACCTTGTAAACAAAATTATTTATCGATTTGCTGAAGGAATGATAAAGATCGGATGAACGATACTCAAGTTATGGGCAAAAAACGGCCAGTAAACACCACCCACCCCCCTCCCCCCCCGCCAACAACCGTTCAACACAGGCAATCTTAGTGCGAGAGAGAAAGAGAGAGAGAGAGAGAAACTTAGAGAGCGCACCGCGTTGTGCGCGGGGTGTTAACTGGCCGTTTGACTCCTGAGCAAATGCGAGTGTAAGGGTACAGAGTATGTTATAGTCGGGCTTGACCGACTTTCTTTCTTGTTTTTGTTATAATATAATGCAGAAACTTACAGTTAATTGCAATCATATAGTTTCTTATGGTGTCTTCTGCATTATTTATTTGTACCCTTAGAAATATTTTAGAGACCAAAAATGAATGCAATCTAAAGGCATTTTTAATTCAGCAAAACGTATCCAAATGAGAAAAATGGCGCTTGTGCGACTTTGCATTCGAAAATCTCGAAATGGGTTATGAATATATTTAAAATTGGCTCATATTAGTTCATTATGATTATTTCCCCATGAAAAAAACGAGAAGGCCAAGCTAACTTCGTCTGTGTCGAAGCTTTTATATCCTTGCAAATGCAAATGTCACAGTTTAAGAACGCTTACATAAAAATCAAAGATTTTTGTAACTAAAACCCATTTTTCGACAGATAAACATCTGATTTCGACCAAACTTCGCGAATCTTTTTGAAAACATATAAAATTAACAAACGCCGAGTTTAAGAACGATAAAATTGAAAACAAAAAATTTTTTTTACTAAGATTCATTTTCGACCGATCGGTCCTATGGCAACCATAAGATATAGTCACCCGATGTCGATCAACTTTTTCAAATTAGTTTGAAAACGTTTAATATTAATAATCACCGACCTTAAGAACGATTTACTCAAAAACAAAAGAGTTTTTCTCACTAAGACCCATTTTCCGACCGATCGGTCCTATGGCAGCTATAAGATATAGTCATCCGATTTCAACCAAAATTTACAAATCTGTTTGAAAGCATATAATATTAATAATAGCCGAGCTTGAGGACGCTAACACTGAAAACAAAAAAGTTTTTCTCACTAAGACCCATTTTCCGACCGATGCTTCCTATGACAGCTATAAGATATAGTCATCCGATCTTGACCAAAATTTGCAAATCTGTTTGAAAGCATAGAATATTAATAATGACCTAATTTAAGAACGCTAACATTGAAAACAAAAAAGTTTTTCTCACTAAGACCCATTTTTCGACCGATGGTTCCCATGGCAGCTATAAGATATAGTCATCCGATCCGGTCGGTTTCGACATATTAGCAGCGTGCAGTAAATAGAAGACCCTGTGCAAAATTTCAGCTTGATAGCTTTAAAACTGAGAGACTAGTTTGCGTAGAAACAGACGGACAGACAGACAGACGGACGGACAAAGCTCAATCAACTCATAGTGTTTTTAAGTACTTTTCATTTTTTGGTCTCGGTGGACTTTTCTGTGGAAATGCCCATATGCAAAATAAATCGAAAATTTTATATGGTTTGGGCCATAGCTCTGAAAAGCTCGACGATATCGAAAATCTGAAATTGTGGAAAATTAAACTTTCATCAAAAAATAACAATATTTTTCATTATCAGATCCAACAATTTGTATCTAATAAACAAAATAATGCTTTAGCCCCCCCTGGATCCGCCACTGAGCTCAAGTCCACATTAAAATTGATACTTAAATCGTTTAAACTTTTCGCCCATTCCACCCTTTTCCTAAGCAGTATTTTCAAGAATTGGTTTGATAGCCTGTTAGATTTGTAGTCAAACAGCGTTCTTGGTATATATTAAAGTAGCAGATCAAGCGTGAAAATGTGATCAGGGGTAATTCCTGTTTCCAGTTGGAGCAATTGTTCTGTTAACTGTTACTGTTAACTTCTTCGAAGTTGGCCAATCCACATACACAGTTTCCATTTAGCTCCTAGTCCAACATCTTTGTTTCGAAAGAAGTTTCCCCATGTGACGTTAATGCTAGCTTTGGCTGTGTTTGCTTTGTCCTGCATGCGCTTTTTTAAAGAATCGTTTCGGAGTGAATATAAGTCCTAGGTACTTTAATTCGTTTATCATCATAATGATTCGCAATGAAAATTGCGTTTGAAACTTGAATTAACCGAGAAAAATTACAAATGATATCAAAGTAGGAAAAGAATTAATTTTTAGCCCATGTCACGGCCTTGTCCATCTTTAAGTGGTTTGACTAAAACGAAGAAAGAACATAGAAATGACAACCGTATGATAAACTTTATGGCTGGTAGATTTGTGCAATTGCAACTTTTTTACTTGGAAAATCGTTAAACACCATGTTGAAGCTCTCGTTGTGTTTAATATGTGCAATTGGGCCAAGTTCAAACTCTTAAAAAGATTCCATATAAACTTTTTTTTTGGCATTTCCACCATGTTCTGTGTCAAATTTTCCAAATTTTCTTTCATAGTTCGTGCCTACATACCTAAACGAAGGTCTATGTTAAATCTTAGATATCTATGATAAGCGGTCTTGGCTGTGGGTTGATTATAATCAGTCAGTCAGTCGGGCGTAGAGAGTTATATACATATACATAGATGTCTCGCTTATACTTTGGCTATTTAACTTGGTTCACTTGGTCCTCACTATTAAAATGTACCAACCCTACCGCATGATTCCCATACGCCAGCTACCTAATAAAAATGTAGACGAATTTGTCAACCCATTCCCAAAATAAAAACAAGGAGTTAAAAACTTTTCCGCGAACCATTCGCACCCTTTTAACCCAAAACCCCTTTTAGTCAATTAGTCGCTGATTTTCTTTGTGACCGTTTTCTGTTTTTTTTTTTTTATATTTTGCTGCGAAATATTATAAAAACTCGCGCTTTCACAATGAAACCGAGAAAACCCTTTGCTCTCGACCATTTTTTAGTGTGCGATTTATGAGGCGTCCCATAAAAAAAGATGACCTGCGCTGACAGTTTTCGCCGAAGCGTCCATTATGCAATAAAAAAAAGGGCTTTTCGTTTTTTAGGCAATAGCTAATGTAGGTCTAACAACCCGTTCGGACTGCTTACCTGATCCCCAAGGACGCACGAGTAAAGGATTGCACAAATATTGCATCTTTGGACCGGGGCTCATTATGATGAGCTGCAGCAGCAGCCGGGAACAGCCGCGTTGCTTTATGACATTGTTTTTTTACGGTTCATTTTCGAAATTTGAATTTGTGAGTTTTTTTTTTTCGCTGAATCTGGGTTTTACACCGAAAATTGCAACTCTTTGGCTTCAAGACTCTGGCCGCGACTTTTTATGACCCAGAACGATGGTCAGACGGATGGTGTGGGTTGGGCTGATCAGGTAAGGCGAACACCATTCAATGTGGTTGGCATTTTAGTTTAATCCACCATTTTTACGGTTGGATTAGGCCAGGGATTAGTGGATAAGTTCGTGGTTTTTTTTATACAGATTATGTTTTATATTTGCCTTCAATGAAATGTTAAAAAGTGAATGAATAGGGCAGGAGAGGTGGATTTTTCAAAATTAAATTGAGTTCAATGAAAAGTTTTTCTAGTCCAGAACTAAAACTCTTCGGTTTGGTTAGATTAAGATTTCTTTAGTATGTTGAAGTGGTTTATGAATGAAAGTGCCAAAACCGATCTCCCTTTTTGACCTTAAATCATTTTCTTTAACCCTAGAAGGGTTCCTCCCCAGGACATTTTCAAAACATTTTACATTTTCACTTTCGCAAAACTTTGGCGATTTCCAATTTGGACTCAAAATCGTAAAATTTTTGCGCAAGCGAAAATGGGAGCATGGTTGTTTGTGCCCGTTCGAACTAGTTCTTTTTCGTCTTACGAATTTGAAAAGAATTGAAATGCATTAACAAAAGTTAAGTTTTTACCAAAGCTTCAAATTTTGGCATCGATCGGTACCTTTACCTCTGAACTTCCGGAGTGCCAGTACAGCCGTTTTGATAAGGAAAGAAACAGTTTGCCCAAAGAACGGGAAAAAGATCAGTGAGACGAAAGAGTTCATGTACACATGTCTTACGAAAGATCTATAAAGACTTTACTAACAATAAACAAAAACCACACCCATCTATCACTCTCGATGCAGTGTTTGGTCCTGCTTAATAGAAATCTCCATGTTTTTTTTGAAGAAACTATCAAAAGAATAAACTTTTCGTAGAGAAGCTGCTTCCAAGTAGCCAATTTGGTTCCAATTTTTGGTACATTAAAACTAAAATCTTGATGTAATTTTTGGAAAATGAACATACTAAGCAATCGATACGATATAATAAGAAACGCGTCCTGGTTTGCTGCTAAAGTGAGCCCTAAAGATCCTTAAAATAATTTAAAAAAGCTCGAAGAATAAAGACAAAATTTCACATTTTAAAACGTTTAAGAAACGTAGACAAACGATTTCAGAAATAGATTTTGATTTGATGGAAACATAAAATGGGTTTGACTTTTCCCAGAGTACACGCCTTAAAAGAAAACAAGTTGGTTCGAATTTTTGGTACCTTAAAGCTTAAATCTTGATGTACTTTTCGGAAAATGGACATATTAAGGAATTGAAACGAAATAATAAAGAAGCCGCCCAGGTTTGCTGCTAAAGTGAGCCCTAAAGATCCTCAAGATAAGCCGAAAATGCACGTGAAATAATGCCAAATTTGTAAATTTCCCAAAGTGAGCTTAACACGTTGTTGAATCAGAAAAAATGGGTGCCTTAATTGCTCACAATGGTCACTAAAAAGGTACCCTCAATTGGTATACTTTAAATATCCATCCCTCAATATTCCAAACCCAAAACGTAACGAATTTAGTTTAAAGGACATTTCCTTAAAGCTTAAAGCAATTACAGCAAATCATGCTTCTGACTTAAGGACTATAAACAGCAGGGAGCTGCACACACACACACACACACACACACATACTCTGCATACATACCTTACACTTAAACCTAGAAACATGCAAAGAGATGATGATGCTCAAGGGTTGCGAATGTTAAATCCGTTTGTTTTGCGCTTTTGTCTTCAAATCCTTTTGCTGACCAGCCCATCCCAGCAAAACGGAATTCGGTATGTGTTTGCGAATTTTGTGCGCACATCTTGCACAAATGATTCTGCCGTGACAAATTATGAAAATTAGGTTGGCTAGCCTTTCGCGTTAGCGCATTTAATACTACCTACCTCTTTCTCTTCGTATGCACTTCCTGGAATGACCTGCATCAAGGACATTCGATGATGATTTTTGATTCATGCCGACTCTGCCAAATAAGGATGATGATGACAAGTGGCCCGTTGTTGTTTACTTTAGAAAATGCCTTCCGCCTTGAGCGTGGGATAGGACATGGCAATGGACAAATGGCCCAGCGTCTAAGCCTTTGTTTAACTTTACTTAACTATTGACCCAACGGTTCTTGTGGTTTGTTTTTAAGGCGCCTCGATTGGTAACGGCGTTTTCGAACGGAAGTGCTGGAAGTGCTACATGGCATAGAAATATTTTTAATTATTTTTATTTACACCAAACCAGGGAGATTATTCTATAGTCAATGGAGAAAGATGTCTGTTTGTAACCCAGTTTAGTTCTTTCTTTGAACAGAGTCCTCTTTTTACTGTAAGCAGTTAATATGTGGGAACCGACCGGATCGGCTGACTATATCTTATAACTGGCATAGGAACCATCGCACAGTGTTTCGTCTAGAACAGGCATGCCCAAAAGCAGCAAACGACAGAGCACTCACCAATACTCACAAAGATAAGCACCAATACCAATAATGAAATTGTTGTTGGTCAGTTTGCTTGCGCTCGCAAACACCAATCAAAGAAGAGAACAAAACCGGTTTTTGTTCTACGCGTCGCATACACACGAAATCGTTAGCATGTGTGTCGTTTCGTATGCCTCGCGTCCTGCATGTATACGATCATTGATTTCCTATGTTTGGTGGAATTACAATAACAAAACGTACCCGAAGAGCATACGGCTGGGTATCGCTGCACTAGAACTTTGATTCGTTCTGATCCCAGTTGAACAACCCCTCGCAGAATGGATGATATGTCGTCGACGTACAGTGCGAAAAGCTACGGGCTCAGTAGGCAACTTTGTTTTACTCCAAGGTTCGTCTTAAATCATCTGGATAGATTGTGGCTGTGTTCTTGTTGCAGATGTATAAGCTTTTTATCATTATACACTTGAAAAATGTATTATAATTTTGCCCAGAAGTTTTGCAACGCATAAAAGGAATCATCTCCGATCACATAAAGTATTATATATATAAATTCTTGATCACAATGTGACTGTTTTAGTGACCTTTGGATTACACTAGTTTACAAAAAAAAAAAAATTAAATGACCCATTTCTACTGAAATTATTTTTAAGTCTAGTTTGGACTGGTGATCTCAAAAATGGATTTCAAACATTTTTTCATGGCTCCATTTTTTAAGTATGAATTTTTTCAATTTTTTCGGTAGGTGCACTTACATTTTATGCCATATCTCAATTCATAATCGTCAGATGGTGTCAAGCAAGATATGAATCGAAAGGTCATTAAATTGTCAATAATAACGTAGAACATTGTTTTCAAATCGGTTTAGAAGTTTGAATACCATTACCAAAAATATTTCCCAAAAAAAAATTATTTTTTGCTCGAAAATGCAAGAAATTTCATTTTTAATCGATTAGGAAAAATATAAAAAAATCCAAAAAAATTATTTTTATTCTGTTGACTTAAGAATCGCACTTTTACAAAGATAATAAGGTATTGATGAAGAAAATCTATGAATAAATTTTGTAGCTGGCTCAATTTAAGTGAAGGAACTAACAGTCAAATTTAAGTATTTTAAGTGTTACAAAATTTTTTATTTTTTTTGTTTTTTAGTCAATATTTGAAGTGGGCGAATAGCCACATTAGAAAAAAATTCCAGAACAGAACAAAAGTCGAAGCAAACGAAAATTTATTTTTAAAAAAATCTCAAAAACACCACTTTTTTCAGCACTCAATTGCTCACAGCTCCTGTATTTATTTGTAGATTTTGTTCATCGATATCTTATTTTCTTCGAAGAAGTGCGCTACTTAAGTAGAATAAATAAAAATAGTTTTTTTGAATTTTTTAATATTTTTCCTAGGCGATTGGAAACGATTGCGTTTAAATTGCGTTTTCGACCAAAAAATCGATTTTTTGAAATATTTCGTATTATTGTATTCAAACTACTTAGCCGATTTGAAATTAGTGTTTTGTGCGATTATTGACCATTCAATTGCCTTTCGATTCATATCTTGCTTGGCTCTATCTGACTATTATAAAGTGAGATATGACTTAAAATGTAAGTGCACCTACCGAAAAAATGAAAAAAATTCATATTTAAAAAACGGAGCCATGAAAAAATTTTTGAATCCGATTTTTGAGATCACCAATCCAAGCTACACTTAAAAATAGTTTCAGTAGAAATGGTTCTTTTTGGCTGTAAACTAGTGTTATTAATCATAGAACTTTTTAGCAGGCTCTAGGTCAATAAGTTATGATTTTCATCATAACGTTTTTAAAACAAGACACGCACAACACCACAAAGGAGGCTGATTGATCGTATAGCTATTTCATAAACTTCCCACAGTTCAATCATCAGCGATCTTTTGCCCAACTTCAATGAGTTGGCAGAGGCTACCTCATGCCAGAACTGCTAAGACCGCTTGGGAATCCCAAGTCAGACTTGTAGCAAAAGTTTCTGACAACAGTAGCAAACGCCATGTTACAGAAGCTTTGTATATGTGTTTATTTATTTATTTATTTATTTAATAATTTCTTAATTCCTAGTGCTACAAGGATAACCTTTTAGATTAATGCACTAGTCACATACAAAAAAAAATCATAGTATTTAAATCATTAATCCTACTTCTTCTTAACCTAATACATATATAGCAAGACAGATTTTTATTATTATTTCAATGATTTGTGTAATTATATGTTATTTTGTTTGTTTGTTTGACCCTAAATTGCGTTGCGTTACTATTTTTTATTTGTGTAGTTAATTGATTCGACAGACGAACAGTGTGAACGAAAAATTGTCGCTCTGAACACGTTAATTTATGACGTATGTTGTTTATGTTTTTGGTTCTAGCCGATGTGCTGAAGCTTAATTCATAATATAAATAGCTTGGTTCTTTCGTGCAAATTACCCTGTGCAGAAGTATCAGTCCAAGACTTCAAATTAAGTTCATAGATTTGTATAGCAAACCCCGTAATGTGTTCTCTTCGCTTGACATTGTAGACGTATGTATCTAGCAATACTATTAAATGTAACATTAAGCCTACGCTGAGAAGCTATATCGCAGTTTCCAAATATCTCAATTCCATAGCAGAGCGTAGGTGACAGATATGTTTTTGCTATCAATAGTCTAAGATCGGTAGGTAAAAACTGCTGGGTTAATGAGAGCTGTCTTAGAAGTCCAAAGGTCTTTCCGGTGGCTTTAATCACATGATCACTCCATGCTAGAGTGTTGTTAATGATTATGCCGAAATTTAGCGCCTGCTCGACATAATTTAACGATCAAGTCCGGCAGGGTTTCAGTACTCAGCGGTTTTTGACGGATTAAGTGACAAACCATTACAAATAGCCCACTTACTAACATTAGACAATTCTCTGTTAAATATTCTTTCTAAGGGACAACTGACATAAAGCTGGACATCATCGGCATACATGTGAACATTACAGTTAGACAATGAAACAGGAAGATCGTTTACATACATTGAGAACAGAAGTGGACCAAGAATTGACCCTTGAGGTACACCACGTTTTAGAGACAAAACTGCTGACTTCTCAAGATCGGTAATCACCGTCTGTCTTCTTTCACATAGGTACGAAGAGATAAGTTTGATGGCAGTTTCTGAGAAATTAAAAAATTTGTCTGGTTTGGTACATATAATTTCATGGTTTACCGTATCGAAGGCTTTGCTTAAGTCAAGTAATGTCAGAAATGTTGCTTACGAATATCTTCAGTGACCTTTATTAATGCCGTGATACAACTTCTGTGCTTCCGGAAACCGGATTGCATATTATCTAACATTGGATTTAGGCTTAAAATTTTACTAATCTGCTGTAACATAAGATGCTCAAATAGTTTAGACATGAAGGGAAGTATGGATATCGGTCTATATTCGTCGTTTGCCTTTGGTAATGGAACAATCTTGGCTTTTTTTTTCCAATTTTCCGGAAAAGTCGAAGTAGTAAACGCAGTGTTGCATATATATGTATGTTACATGATTAATAATTTTTGGTAAAATAAACAAACCAACAGCATTCGACTTAATTTAAACACACATAAACACATTAACTACAACATCTAGATAGGGATTACTAATAGCTTCAGGTACATTCGATTGCACAAACTTCAGGTTAAGCTCATTTACATCAGCTGCGATTTTCTTTGAGGTAACTGTCTTTCCGAATCCCAAATTTTTTCAGCTCCCCCCATTTTTGATTGGTAGATATTGCACTTTGGAATTTGTAAGAGTAGTGGTTACTTTTTGCAGTATAAATCATTTGGTTTACTAGGCTTCTGAGTGTTCTAAAACGTTGATAGTGCTCAGGAGTCCTATAACTTTTCCACTTTTTATAGGCAGCGTCTCGTTTGTGCATGCCCCGTAATGTAAAGCAAGACGAGCTGAGCCGATTGGGCTTTGTCTAGTCCCTCAGCTAGTGTCCACAAACTCATCCAATAATAATATTACATGCTTTTAAACAGATTTGCAAATTTTGGTCAAAATCGGATGACTATATCTTATAGCTGGCATAGGACCGATCGGTCGGAAAATGAGTCTTAGTGAGAAAAACTTTTATGTTTTCAATGTTAGCGTCCCCAAACTAGGCCATTACTAACATTATATGCTATCACACAGATTCACAAATTTTGGTCAAAATCGGATAACTATATCTTATAGCTGCCATATGACCGATCGTTGAGAAAATGATTCTTAGTGAGAAAAACTTTTTTGTTTTCAATGTTAGCGTCCTCAAACTAGGCCATTACTAACATTATATGCTATCACACAGATTCACAAATTTTGGTCAAAATCGGATGCCTATATCTTACAGCTGCCATATGACCGATCGTTGAGAAAATGAGTCTTAGTGAGAAAAACTTTTATGTTTTAAATTTTATCGTTCTTAAACTCGGCGATTGTTAATTTTGATATGTTTTCAAAAAGATTTGCGAAATTTGGTCGAAATCAAATGACTATCTGTCGCAAAATGGGCTTTAGTTAGAAAAATTGTTGAGTTTAATGCTTGCGTTCTTAAACTCCAATATTTCAGCTTGATTGCGTTTGATTGCTTTACAAATTGACATTTTTCGGAAATGCCCATATACTGGTGTGTGCTGGAAATCTCTAAAGGTTTTCGTATAAACCCAAAACTTGCTTCTAAACCAAGCATTTTCATAATTAAAATAGAAATTTTACAATCGCAAGGTTCTTAAGCGAAATTCTTGTTTAAAACTATTTTGCATCTAAAAAGTTGTGGTAAATCAAAATCCACTGAGGATGGGCTACTGTCTGCAAGGAACAGGTTAAACGGGGTAAACGAAAAAGAAATCAGTTTCCTAGTTCTAAACATACCGCATTTTCTTTCCTTCCTTTGCCAAATTACGCTAAATGGCGACCAAAACAATGCAAAAGAGGGAAAAAGTAATCTTACAATATTTTTCGCGAAAAATGCACAACTACCCTCTCGACCCAGGGTCGTAAAACCCTTTCAATGCTAGAGCGAGACAGAGAGAGCGAGCGAGCGAGCCCAACAACTGTCACCCCTTTGGTGTCGTCGGCTACTCGTCCAGCTACTACCTGCCCTTCGTCGATGACTTCGGTTTGTCCGCCATTGCAACGAGGGGTAAATGAATGGGAAAAAAAAGGCAACGTCGGCGTCGGCGTAGCCGGGTTGAGGGGTATAAAAGGTTGACGAGGCGGGTGAGATGAAATCAGTTTGCGTTTGACAACGTTAGCGTTGAGTTATCTATCCCCCTGCAAGCGTAGCCTAGCTTAAACTGTCGAATTGAAATCGCACAATTTCTGGATTAAATAAAGTAATTTTTTTGGAGTGAAAGCGAAATCATGTTGATGCACGAGAAACTAATGGCTGGGCAGTTCTTTGATTTGAAGACTGGTAAGTGTGCGACACGCCCCCTTTTTGAATGAAACAGAAAAGCTAATTTCATTTCCCTATCTCTCTCTCCTTCTCATCAATAGATCGCAAGCCTTTGCTGCATCACCACCATCATCATCAGCACCAGCATCACCATCATCAACATCATCAGGCACAGCATCAATTGCCGTCGCATCAGGCCCTGCCCAAAATGGATTTGTACACAGCCTATGCCTATCAGCAACAGTTGCTGGGGGCAGCTCTCAGCCAACAGCAGCAGCAACAGCAGCAACAGCCCGCCTCCGCTGAGGTTTTAGATCTATCACGTCGCTGTGATAGTGTGGAAACACCACGCAAGACACCTTCACCCTATCAGACCAACTATAGCTATGGCAGTGGTTCACCCACGGGCTCGCCCAGCAATCTGCTCTATGCCCAGCAGCAGCAACAGCAACAGCAACAGCAGCAGCAACTGTCCACTCTTTATCCAGCTCTGTACTATGGCAACAATATCAAGCAGGAGCCCACCTCCAAACCCAATCCCAATCCCACGGCCAGCTTATTGCAAACATTTGCGGCTGCCTCGGCAGCTGCTGCTGCTGCCGCTGTGGCTGCCTCACCCAGACCAGCCAGCACTGCCAGCACCATGCAAATTGATGTACTCGAAACTCCTCAATCTCCACCCGCTCAGCCCACCACACCCACTACGACCACCACCCACTGCTCCGCGGATGTCACCAAAAATACACGTCCCTTCAAGGCATTTCCTCGTGATCCGCTTGTCATTGCCGCTAATTTTGCCGCCACCGATGTGCTACTGGACAATCCACGGGTGGAACGTTACACCGAGTACCGTAAGCGTGTGCTCGAACAGATACGCAGCTCAAATGGTGGCTCCCGTACCGTAACCAATCCCAAAATGCGACGCACCAACTCACGCAGCGGCAGTGTCAACGAGGGCAGCTCCTCCAACAACAACAGCGAGAGTGAGGATCGTGTGGAGGAATCCAGCGATTGCGATTCGCATGCAGGTAACTTTGACAAAATGGCTGGAGGCGGCACTGGCGCTGGTTCCACAGCCAACACTAGCTTCAATGGGGGAGCCTCCTCCAGCAGTTTGGGTGCCGGCCAGATCAAGGATGCGGCCTACTATGAGCGTCGGCGCAAGAATAATGCCGCTGCCAAAAAGTCACGCGATCGTCGCCGCATCAAGGAGGATGAGATTGCCATCCGGGCTGCCTATCTAGAGCGTCAGAATATCGAATTGTTGTGCCAGATTGATGCGCTCAAGGCACAGTTGGCGGCCTTCAATGGCAAGGTGGCCACCGCCTAGAGTATCTCAAGCATCTCAAGCGGCTTGTTGCGTTGAACGCGTGCGAGTTGCGGTTAGTAGTATAAGTCTTCTCCTTCTTTCTTTTTTTTTTTTTTGTTTAACCGGGGGCAGCGTATCTGTGAATATAAATGTATATGTTTTTTATATGAGGGGGGGGGACGATCACATTTAAGTACGTTTAAGTTCTTGGAGCTGTACAATGCTGCGTATACTTGATAAATGTAAAATGCATAGCCCTAAAGCCAAATCGCGCAATCTGACCAGTTAACTTTCATATATATGAATATATGTATGTACCTATATGTATGTGTATGTATGACTATGCTACAAACATTTTTTTTCTCCTGTAAACTTAAGTTTTCTGTATTAAGTCAAAATTTTAAATTGTATTTTTTTTTTTCATATTTGATAAGCAAACAAAAATTAATAAAAAATATTACAAAAAAATGGCTGATTGAGTTTTTTATTTACTTGAAGAAAAAGAATTTGCTTTTATTATTTGCTTTCAAAACTCACGGTGGATTTTGATTAGCAACGAAATTCACGATTGGCCCTAAGAGATCGCGAACTGAAGTACCATTTACTATTCGCCGAACCACCTCATTTTGGCACTAAAGCAAACAAATAAATCAAATTGACTAAATTTTAAATCTAAATGGATAAGGGAAAGTATTATTTTGGATATCAACCTTAAAACTGGTTAATTGAATTAGAATATAAAATCTATGAAAGTTCACCAGATTTCATTTTCTTATTTGAAAATCGAATTCGAAGGTTTGTGTCTTAGATAACTTTTTGTTACAAAAAAAAAACAGTGGGGGGAAGTGTGTGGGTAGAAAGCGGGTGGGCTAAAAAAAATGATTTTTTTATACCCTTGCAAAGGGTATTATAATTTTGCCCAGAAGTTTGCAACGCATAGAAATATTCATTTCCGACCCCATAAACTATATATATTCTTGATCAGGGGGACGAGCTGAGTTCATTGAGCTTTGTCCGTCCGTCTGGCTGTCTGTCTGTCTGTCTGTCTGTCTGTCCGTCTGTTTCTACGCAAACTAGTCTCTCAGTTTTAAAGCTATCTAGCTGAAATTTTGCACAGAGTCTTCTTTTTACTGCACGCTGCTAATATGTCGGAACCGAGCTGCCATAGAAACCATTGGTCAAAAAATGGGTTTTAGTGAGAAAAACTTTTTTGTTTCCAATGTTAACGTGATTAAACTCGGTCATTAATAATATTATATAATTTCAAACAGATTTGCAAATTTTGGTCAAAATCGGATGACTATATCTTATAGCTGCCATAGGAACCATTGGTCAAAAAATGGGTTTTAGTGAGAAAAACTTTTTTGTTTTTAATGTTAACGTGATTAAACTCGGTCATTAATTATATTATATACTTTCAAACAGATTTGCAAATTTTGGTCAAAATCGGATGACTATATCTTATAGCTGCCATAGGACCGATCGGTCGAAAAATGGGTTTTAGTGAGAAAAACTTTTTTGTTTTCAATGTTAACGTGATTAAACTCGGTCATTAATAATATTATATACTTTCAAACAGATTTGCAAATTTTGGTCAAAATCGGATGACTATATCTTATAGCTGCCATAGGAACCATCGGTCGAAAAATGGGTTTTAGTGAGAAAAACTTTTTTGTTTCCAATGTTAACGTGATTAAACTCGGTCATTAATTATATTATATACTTTCAAACAGATTTGCAAATTTTGGTCAAAATCGGATGACTATATCTTATAGCTGCCATAGGACCGATCGGTCGGAAAATGGGTCTTAGTGAAACAAAAACTTTTTTGTTTTTAAGTAAATCGTTCTTAAGGTCGGTGATTATTAATATTAAACGCTTTCAAACTAATTTGAAAAAGTTGATCGACATCGGGTGACTATATCTTATGGTTGCCATAGGACCGATCGGTCGAACATGAGTCTTGGTAAAAAATTTTTTTGTTTAGTTTTGTTAGCGTCCTTAAACTCGCTGATGACTTATTTTATATGCTTTCAAATAGATTCGCAAAATTGGTCCGAAATCGGATGACTATATCTTAAGGCTGCCATTGGGCCGATCGGTCGGAAATTGAGTCTTAGTGAGAAAAACTTTTTTCAGACGTTTATCTGTCGGAAAATAGGTTTTAGTTACAAAATTTGTTGATTTTTATGTAAGCGTACTTAAACTGTGACATTTGCATTTGCAAGGGTATAAAAACTTCGGCACAGACGAAGTTAGCTTGGCCTTCTCGTTTTTTTAATTTTTTTATAAAAAATAAAAGAAATTTACGTCTACATCAGAAGTTAAATTAATACCCTAATTTTCTACACATTTTGAACTGCATTTTAATGCGCCGGAACACATTAGAAGCTGCAGGTGCACTGTTTAACATGTTATAAGCTTCATTCATGCATCAATGTAAGACCCATTCCGGACCTTAAATCAAAATATTCGCCTGAAATGGTTGCCTTATTTGAAAATATTGTACATTTCTTTGATCAACATTAAAAAATTGCATTAAATGCATATACACACCTGATCATATTAATAGGTACACACACATCAACTCTGACTTTAAGGCAACAGAAAACAGTTTTATTCATTGTTTCAAACTTAAAATTTGTTCTCATTGGTTCTTAAACTATTTGTTTTTAATAAAATAAACTTAATTGTAGCATAGAATAATAATATAACATAAAAGAGATCATTTTGTGTTTCAGATACGTTTTCAGTGTGATCATAATAATAGGTACACTTCATGTGTTGGTAAGAAAAACAATTTTAATTTCCATTTTGTGTTCTTTTTTTTTTGGTAAATTAGTATTTCCTAACTTAGTACCCAGTGTATCCACCTTTATTTTTGGCCACTACTGCTATTCTTTTTGGCATACTTTTAATAAGAGCCTGGCAGGTCTCTAATGGTGTCTCATACCACAGTTTTTGGACACCTTCCCATAATTATTGTTTATTTGAAAATGAATGCTTTGCCAATTTCTTTTTTAAGTCTCCCCACAAGTTTTCAATGGGGTTAAGGTCGGGGTCAACTTTTTGGTCCTCGAAAAATTTAGATAACAGCCTTGATGTGTGTTTAGGATCATTATCTTGCTGAAATACCCAACGTAATGGCATATTTTCCTTCAGCATACGGTACCATAACTGTTTTCAATATGGATTTGTACTCTTCAGCATTCATTTCATTAATTTGTTCGTAGTCTGATAAATTGGACCTACGCGCCGTACCAGGAGAAGCAACCCCATACCATTATATTGCCAACTCCATGTTTGACTGTTTTTTTTGTTAACCGTGAATGCAATTCCTTTCCATTAGGGCGTCGAACATTCCTTTCACAGTCATTCCCAAACAAATTAATCTTGGTTTCATCGCTCCATAATATGTTTCTCCATTTTTTCTCCCCGGTGCATCCTACCCAGTCTTTGTTTATCAAAGTTTGCCTCATGGTGATATTTTTTTTGCGCATAAGTGGGACTTTTATGGCAATTCTTCCTGGTAGGTTGGCATCTTGTAGTCATCTTCGGATAGTTGGAGCACTAACTGAATTCCCAATTTCGGCTGCAATAGCCTTCGATGACTTAAATGGGTCCTTTTTGCTCAAAGTTACTATGTAGTGGTCAAGGGTTTCTGTTGTTTTTTGTGACCTTCCACGGGTTTCCTGTCTTGGTTTTCTTTCTAATGCATTTTTAACAAAATTATGAGACCTGTTCATTAATTTGGCGATGGCTCGTAAAGATTTGCCTTCTTTTCTCAGACTAAGAACCAATCGAGCTTCTTCTTGAGTACAATGAAATAACTATTTAATTCTCTGTATTGACAGGAGCTATACTTAATTTACCTTTAGTTACCAAAAGATCACTGATTACAAAATTATTCACCTGATACTTGTGAGAAACGGAGACTGTACCTATTATTATGATCAGGCGAAATGTATGGTGGACTCGCAATTTATAGAAAAGCTTTGATATACGCGACAGCCCCTCTTTCAACTCTTTGTCACAGTGTGGCCAGACATTGACAACAACAAAAAACCAAAAATTATAAAGTTGTCAACACTAAAAGTACGAAAAAACCATCTATAATTAAAAAATTCCGGTGTGTACCTATTAATATGATCAGGTGTGTATATCCATATTAAATTTTTCCAAGTGTGCGGAGTAAGCAATGGGGCGTGGCTTGGCCATAAAACATAACATTTATATCTTCTTAATATATGTTTTAATTGTTAACAGGTTAGAATTTAAAACAAATGGTTACATCTCTGAAACTTGCTCTACTGGGGTCGTATTGGCAGCACGGGTTGGCATGAAAAATATTTTTACCGCCTCCGCAATTTGGAAAAACCGTCATAACTCCTACAGTTTTGATGATAGATGGTTAGCATGGTTGATATATCTAGTAATCAAAATAATTTATCGATTTGCTGAAGGAATGATAAAGATCGGAAGAATGAAGGATACTCAAGATATGAGCAAAAAACGGTAAGTTAACATTTCATTTCGCTTTGAACAATGTTAGTTGCGTGAATTCCCAAGCTCACCAGCTGTTGCTGTTGTTTATATGCCAACTATTTGATATTTTCAACCGAGTTTGACCAAAATCATCAAAATTATGCTAAAGCAGAAAACATTTATAACTGGAAAGCTTAAAGACGCTAACATTGAAAACAAAAAAGTTTTTCTCACTAAAACTAGTTTTTCAACCAATCGTTCCTGTGGCAGCTATGTATATGCTATAATCGAATTAGAATTTAAAATCTTTAAACGTTCAAGAGATTTAATTTTCTTATTTGAAAATTGTTTTCGAAGGTTTGTGTCTTAGATAATGATCTAACTTATACTGGGTTGCAACTAATGACTTTGAAAACCTCTAGAGAAATTTAATTCAATTGGTTTGCCAATTGCTTAAAATCTCCTTCGGTGTCACAAAATTTTAAAAAACTTTTTTACCTCTTTAAAAATATTATATTAGAAGGTTGGTGTCTTTGATACTGATCTAATCTTTTCGAACAGGGTGACGTTTCTAGCAAATAATTTATTCCAGGACTTTCACTTAAGTTGTTTTAATGTTCTATGCCAGCGAAGGGCAACCGATGCACTATGGGCGAAATGTCCAAGCCAGTTAAATCTATTTGGGAGCGCTGCAGAAACCTCTTCCAACCACATTCGAATTCTTAGATGATACAGAAATTTCTTTTAGTTGGTTTCAAACCTCCCGTGTTTGGTTAGAAGATGTAGCAAGATTCACCACCCAAACAATTTTGAAGTATAACACAAACGGCGTCTGAAAAGGGTAAAGCCATATACGGACATCCAACGTTCGTAATTCATTCTTCGTCATATGTTTCGTCACCGTGGAACGTAAGAGTAGTGTGACCAGAATTAAGAAAAAATTACGCCGAAAATATAAGTTTGTGATATTTTTAGTTTAATTGGCAGCGGTTCACACTGCTCGAACAACTGTATTTCGTTTTGATGCCAAGATGTTTTTTTTTGTTAAATCTCGGCCACCTCTCCCCAAGCCTTGTTCACAAAATTTAAGTCTGAATGGCCGTCCAGATGTCATCATAAAAACTCAAGAAATTTACTTTTTATAATTTTTAAAATTTATTTTTCTCATCATCCGTCGGAAACCTACTGACCTACCAACTAGCCTAAATTCACATACTACAATGCCCAATGATTAAAATGGAAAGATCGCAAATGACTTCGCCAAAATATAAAAAATTTTCCTTCATGCGAAAACATTTCCAAACGACTCTTTCGTTTTTGCCGGTAGAAGCAGAGTGACTTAACATGGTGCATTCTTAATGCTGCGTCAGCTGCTCAAAGCACAATAAGGCCCACAGCCAATTTACATAGTCTCCACAAATGTGCTGTTAAGCGTAACATTGGCCTCTTTCAGCAGAATAACTTGCTCCCTGATCATGTATACATTTTAAATGATCTTCCTGCTGAACTCGAGTGATACGGTATCATGAAAGCCAATTTTACGTATTATGATACAGGAGCAAGCAGCGAAGAAATAGTACGCTACTTTGAAGTGATACTGCCACCACCAGCTGTGGTTGTCTATCGATAGGCTTGTTATCGATACCAATATTGGGCACATATTTTTAAAATCAGTTTGCCGTCGATCGAGTTTTTTGGATTTGAGTTTTTTGAGGATATTATTGCGCCCTTGTTAAACAAGACCTTAATCGACTTAGTAGAGGGGAATAGTTTGCACAGACGTCAATTCAAAAAAACCAAAACAATTACGGTTAACCACTACCAAATGGACCAATTTAAGGAGCACTTCAGGATGTCTCGGACTGCGTTTGGGGTACTTAATCCACTGTACACAAAAATACTTAGACTAATTCATTTTATACACGCGCTGCATCTACTGAGGAGCCAATTGCCAACGTGGTTCTTGAGAAAAAACTCTTGTTTATAATTTGGCTTTTGACCAAACAAGAGTCGTTTCTGGCTGTAGGTGACCGATTCAACAGAGCCAAAAGTTCTGGACACCAAATTTTTGGGTACATCGTGCTTATACTCGCTGGATTAGCATCCACCTATATTAAATGGTCCGGTTGTGCCCAACAAACAACTACTGCTGCTGGCATATTTAAGAAGAAATCTCGATGCATTCCAGGTGTAATAGGTGCTATCGACGGCTGCCATATCCCAATAGAGCAGGAAGTGGGGAAATGCACACGATTTCCTTAACATATATAACATATACCGACAGACCGCCTCACTAGAGGGATCTCGAAAACGGGATTTCATAAAAGATTTGTTGTATTAACCTACATATGTGCATAGAAAAATAAATCATGTATTATTAATGGAAATTGCAGGACTTGTTGGATTGACGCACCTAATTCTATACATACATATGTCTCAATTCAGCGAATTAGTCACTTATATTTTTATGTATTTTTATTATTTAGCGGCACATTTGGTGAAGGAACATTTTAAGAGATTCAGTTCTCATTATAGACTAACTTAATTATAACTATTATAAGTCTTATAGGGGTGCTTTGCAGCTTGCAACTTGTTGGACTCGTGCAGAACCTCTCGTAGCTTGCTTAGCTCTTCAGTACGGGACTCCTTCACTTCAATAGCCTTTTTGTTGGCGTAGTAACGTTCATTTTCTACAGCACCCTTCCGTTTCCGTTTATTACGGATGGGACAGCTGAATTGCGCTTCTGGACTGAACTGCTATAGCGTCATCTTCTACCATCGAGCTGCTGTTACGCCCGTCATTTAAGGTAGGAGCAAGCCTTCCTAAAGTCTTCCCATGACAATAGCTGCTCAATATTCTCCTCCTCACCTGCTACTGACAGGTCATTACCTAGAATGGATTCCATTTCGTCGAAAAACTCCCACTTGGTGGTTCCGTGGCCAGTGCTTCAAGTTTCGGAATTTCCGGTCAAGTTTGTCAGGAGTTTGCCCAAAAACACCGTGGTCTTCCATTTTGGCCACGATTTGCATCCAAGTCGACTTTTTCTTTGGGTCACGGAAATCAGCCCAAAAAAGGGCAAGCGCTACTGCAAATAACGCCTTCTAATACCGAATTTACACTGCGGGGGGCTACGACCTTCTAGGTGTTTACATTAAGCGAACAACAGTCGCAAATAGTCCCAAAAGTCAATCAGCTGTTTTTTGTTTACTTTTAATTTATTTGGAATTTTGGTGTTAAATTTTGAAGTTTTGTCAACACATTCTTTATGTGATTAAGGAGATACAGATGGTCGTGGATATAATTGAAAATGAAATGTTTTTGGAAAATCTGCTTAAACGCAATTTAGAGGGAATGTGAACAATTATAAACGCCATGGAATCAGAGCCAATTCCAAGAGCTTTGTGGATGCATTTAACAACAATATTTACCGCTTGTTTGATTTATTAACTAATATTGTATATCACATTTGCAATAGCGCTATACACCTTGAGCTCTTACGCGGAATATAGAACAATTGGGCGAATGTTTGGTGTGTCCAAGGCAAGTGTATGCAATATTTTAAATGAATTTTGCATAAAAACATGGAAAACACTTGCACCTGAATATCTGGGACCAGGACAAAGTGGAAGAATGTGTGAAAGAGTTTGAGCAACTGGGATTTCATCAATGTTTTGGTGCGATCGACGACTGCCACATTGAAGTGATGCCACCAAAGCAAGACGCCACGGACTTTTATAACTATAAAGGGTGGTACTCCGTAGTACTTCTTGCTCTGGTAAACCATCGCGATATCAATTTCTTTACATTAATGTTGGCGCTCCTGGTCGATGTAACGACTCGCAAATATATGAGCGGTCCCTGTTGAAGCGGGCAATTGATGAAACCCATATATTTCAAGCCAACGCAAGATGCATAGGTAGTAGACAAGTTCCCGTCATGCTCATTGGCGATTCGGCATTTAGATTCTCGCAAACTTTGATGAAGTCCTACCCATTTTCCACAGAAGCACTGGAGGAGCAAAAGGTATTAAACTATCATCTCTCAAAAGCTAAACGCGTAGTGGAAAATGCTTTTGGGCACCTTAAAGGAAGATTTCGTCGCCTTGGGACGGGCATGGATAGCTCAATGAAGCACGCAAATGCAATTCTTAAGTGCTGCTGTGTTTTGCACAATTTCTTGAATGTGCACAAAAGTCTTTTTTCAAGAAAATTGGACCTCCATGGCTGAAAATGTTGAATAGGAACAACCCAATACCAATACATACCTTTTTAATAGAAGGGACTCAAAGTGTTCCAAATGAGATCCGATGTGCTCTAGCATCTTTCTTTAATTCTTTCGAATCAGTACAATTATAAATAAAGTTTTTTAATATGTTATTGACTATGTGACTGCTTGGCCAAAATTTCCAACATCTTCTCTTATTGCTCTTCTTAGATTTATATTTCGATAATTATCGATCAGAATTGCACAAGGCTGCCACATTTTTGAGGTAAATAGGCTCTGCCATCACTGATATTTTTCGGTCGTGGAGTCTGCGACCGTCCCAAATTTAAAGTCATCCGCCATAATTTTGTATTGCCGGACGACCAGTCTCAGGCAAAAACAAGAAAGAAAGTCGGTCAAGCCCGACTATAACATACTCTGTACCCTTACACTCGCATTTGCTCAGGAGTCAAACGGCCAGTTAACACCCCGCGCACAACGCGGTGCGCTCTCTAAGTTTCTCTCTCTCTCTCTCTCTTTCTTTCTCGCACTAAGATTGCCTGTGTTGAACGGTAGGGTATGTTGCTGTGGTTGTTGGTGGGGGGGTGGGTGGTGTTAACTGGCCGTTTTTTGCCCATAACTTGAGTATCGTTCATCCGATCTTGATCATTACTGCAGCAAATCGATAAATAATTTTGTTTACAAGGTATCTCTAGAAGGAACGAACGATCTATCTCCAAAACTGTAGGAGATATGAAGTTTTTTCCAAATTACGGGGGCGGGAGGGGGCGTGGCAAAAATTGAAAATAAACTTGATCTGCCTGCAAGTATAAGAAATATATGTCCCATACATGTCAAACCTCTATCTCTTACCATCTCTGAGATCTCTTCGTTCATACGGACAGACAGACGGACAGACGGACGGACGGACAGACGGACAGACGGACATGGCTATATCGAATCGGCTGTTGATGCTGATCAAGAATATATATACTTTATAGGGTCGGAAACGATTCCTTCTCCCTGTTACATACTTTTGCACAAACTTAATATACTCTATGTACCTTCGGTACAGAGTATAAATACCAAAAAAGGTCGTACGACCGCAGTGTAAGCAGCGTATAACGCTTTTGAAAAAGTGCTAACGCTTAAGGCGTGCGGCGGGCCGAATTTTTTGTTTAGAGCGACTTTGGGTGAAAATGTAGCACTGCGTTTAGCAGATCCTTTTCGATAAATAATTTTTTTCTGATACTTGCTCAGCGATCAATATTTCTGGTGAACACGCCCATTGACTGTTAAGGGTGACATTCAAATTCTGATCTCCGTACTTGCAAATAGTTCAAGTGGCTTCTTCCCTCAATTTTTGTATAAAACTTCTCGTTGTTTCGGATGTCCGTATGGTGCTTTACTGTCTAAAAGTAAATTCTTCAAAGTACTTACCTTTAGCCCTACAAAAAAAAAACAGAAGAAGAAGGAAAACCATCTGTGGAAAATTCAATTTTTATGAACTTTTGTTTATTTTTTGGATTTTCTTGTTTTTGTTTTTTTTTTCGTCTCTCTCTTCGTTTTTTTTAAGTTTTCTGTTTTTCTGCATTCGTCGGGCCATTTGTCATAATTAATACTAAATGTACGCATTAAAGGTAAAATATGTTTTACTTGTTAATGTTAATTGATTTCTCATTTCATTTCGTTTCGCTTACTAAAAAATTGTGGTATAATTGTTATTATTGGATGCGCATAGTTAGTTTTGCTGTCGGTAAGTTGTTCCATTCATAATTCATAATTATTAGCGGTAGGCGCTTAAGGCTAGATTCTTTACTAAAGTGTTGTGTGTGTGTGTGTGTGTGGGTGGGTGTGTATGTTACATGTGGGCTGTTGTGGATGGAGGGGGGGGGGGGGGGGAAAGAATTCACTTGTTAAAATATACGTTTTCTTCATATATAACTATGTGCATATATGTATGTATGTATGTAGGTATGTTTATATAGTAAGAGCAAGAATAATTGAATTAAAAACTGTTTTTATGTGTATTTTTTGTATATTTTTTTTCAATTTTATTTTCATATATATTTTATGGTTTTATATTGTTTTTTTTTTTAGTTTTTTTTTTTGTTGTATGGTTTTTTGTTTTTCTCTCTCATTTGAATTAAATGCTAAAATTAAGTATAGAAAAAAAATGGGTTTTTTTGTTTGTATATATGTGTTATATGTAGGGATTGTATATATATATATATATATATAGATCATAAAAACTAATTTACACAAAAAAAAAAAAAAGAAGAGAAATAAATGACGTGGTGATTATTTAGATTTCCTTTTTTTTGAATGGGAAGTGGGGTTAGAAAGGGGAAGTGTTGTGTGTGTGTGGGTGTGTGTGTGTGTATATATAATAAATCTTGTTACATGCTGCAAAACTCACACATTTTTTACCGACCAATATATATATATATACAAAACATCATGCAAACAAACAACAGCACACAAAGATCCACTTCAAAGATCCGTTGTCAAAAAATAATTTGAAATTTTTTACTAAACATGTGTGCAATATTACAAATACAAATTGTTTTTACGAATTCTCTGTGTTGTTTTGCTGGTAGTTGACATATGTTTTTTCTTCTTTTTGTTTTCAATGCGAACCGCCCTACCAAACACTAAGCCACACTGGTTACAAAAATTGAATAAACAACAACACCAAATATTTGGAGGTAATTAATCTTGGTCTATGGTTCTGGCTTGACTATATATATATATATATATATGTGTATATGTATATGTATATGTGTATATATGTATGTATACTTAGGTATTACACTTGAATTGGTGAAAGGGCAACATGAGGGTTTATAAACTGCTTTGAAGAAAATTTTGAAAAATTCATACAAACTTGTGATTCTGTCGACTTTGCCAAGAGATTGTCTCTACTTTATCAAAAGAATGCAGAGAAGCTGATGTATTATAAGAATCATATTATTATGGCAAAAGTACAAATAGATTTATAAAAAAACTGTACAAAAAAAATATAAAAAGTTGAGTTTTAAAAAACATTCCACAAAACGTCACACAAATTCTAGAATACACTTCAAATAAGATTTTACCCATAAATGTTAAGAAATTAATTCTGAATAATAAAAGAAATTGAAAACTAATTGCATGTTTCCACTAAAGAAATGCAGCAAAATTTCTTAATTTGTTTACAAGACAAACTTTTGCAGAGGGATTTTTTTTTTTGGTATTTTATAAAAGAATTTATGATTTGAACCCCGAAATAGTTTGTACATTTCTAATAAATTTAGAAATTAAACTTTAATATTGTGTGTATACCGAAGAAAAGGGCTGATGGATATGGCATTCTGCACTGTGACACATTTTTGATGAGATGTTTGTGTCGAGACCAATAAATTCTGAAAGAGTGTGATCTGTCTTTTGTTTATTGCACTTTAAACGTAGCATTTTCGATTTTATATGTCGTAAACTATTTAGAATTTTGCTTTTATATGTTTGGCCAGGCGAAAAGTCACTTCCAGTTGCGCTACCTTGTAGTTATTGGTTCATGATGTGCTACTAGACTATCATGTCTCATATGTATCAAAAAGTGTAAAGCGATTCTATGTTAAATCTTCTTTGCCAGTCTTAGCAAACAAAAACAGACCTGATTATACGGGTGTGTCCCAGAAATCTCTAGACGTTTTCGTATAAACGTTAGCAGCATTTCATATTATAGCTGTTTGACTTTATATGTAAAGGGGCACAGATATGGGGACGACGGTTTCCCTTCCATATGATCTAGTAAGCCGGTCCTAATCTTTTCACTTCACAAATAAAGTAGTTCAAGTTAAGTTCGAAGTGTCCAAGTTAAGTCTAGAGATTTTCAGGACACCCCTGATAATTTAGCAATTATTGCTTGAAAAACACATATACGGTTATGTTCCAGAAATCTCTAGAGATTTTGGTATAAAATTTGGCATTTCGAATTACAACTGCTTGTGTTTATATGTGATGTGACACATAGGGCGTGTTCAGCAGAATTATTGATCCCTGAGCAGGTAGCAGAAAAGAAATATGCATCGAATAGTTTCTGCTGTTGGAGGGAGCAGTATCACTTTAAAGTAGCGTACTATTTCTTTGATACATGCTTCGCTTCTGTACCATGATACCTCAAATTGGCTATTATAATGCCGCATCTCTCGAGTTCAGTATTAAGATAATTGCAAATTTATACTTGATCAGGTAGCAAGTTGTTCTGCTGAACACGGCCATATATGCCCGGCTACTTGATTAGATGAAAAAAGTTGAGGGATTTGAAACCGATTGCTCAAGGCCAAGTAGATTTAATGCGTACGATTTTATCGACCTATGAACTAGTAGCCAACCTTATTCTTATCATTTCACATATAAAGTACTCCTACAGCCATGCTCCCATTTTAACTTTGGCAAAACCTTTGCGATTTCAAACCGGTTTTTGGACCAATTTTGAACTCGAAATCGGAAATTGGCTGCTAGTTTTTAGTTCCAAATCAAATCATTTATACGAAAATCTCTAGAGATTTCTGGAACACACCGGATAGCCTAGTTTTACTCACACAAACACACACACACATTTTAAAGCCAAAATGGAAATTTAGAGGGCACCAAGGGTAACAAAATTTCAAACAAAGAAAAAATGTATGTTTTAATGGATGCGATGAGGTTACAAAGTTTAAACTAAACAAATTACCCATTCGCCTTAAGCTACATCAAAATTTCTAAATTTCGACAAAAGAAAACTGTGCTAAATGCGTTGCGGGTTGTCAAATTTTAAAATCTGTCAAATTATGAACAAAAATTTGAAAACTTATCGAAAACTTTGGAGCCGAAAGAAAACTGTGCTACCTGCGTCACAGGTTGTCAATTTTTAAAATCTGTCAAATTATGAACAAAAATTTGAAAACTTATCAAAAACTTTGGAGCCTATTCTCAACTTATTTCTTTTCACATTAAATGTACTCTATAAACTTGCGAATCAAGGGGTGCCCGGTATGATCTAACATTTTTCTAATACAATCGAGCGATTGTTTTCAATAATTCTACATTCTGAAAGTATGTTGCCATTTCACATTGAACATTAAGTGCATTTAGTGTGAGTTTTAGCTGGCTCTAGGTTCGAAAAAGTTGCGTTTGTTCACAACTGTTAACAATTTATGCATTGTACCACCAAAAAGAGCTGGTTGCCTATACAGAACTTTGTTTCATGGTTATCCCTAACGACTCTTCAGTAGGCTTTTCGCTAAAAAAAAAGCATAATTGACAACTGCCTCTCCATACAATCATTAGTTAGATCAGTTGGGAACTGCTAAAAGCAATGAAAGAAAATAGAATCGAAAAATTCCAACCCATGTGTTCTACAAATCACTTTCGACCCAAATCGTATGGAAATTGAGACGTTTTTTTGTATCGAAAACGTTTTGTAGAACACATGGGTATATTTTTTTTGCTATTTTTGATATTTTATATGCAGACAAAGGCCGCTGAAGATTGATCAAGGATGCTCATGAAACAGCTGTACAGTCAACCAGCCTACTTTGCATTTTGAAAGTTATGTTCAAGCATAACATGAACTCGAATCGGCAAAAACTTGAAGGTATTTTATCAGCCATGCTTCCATTTTCACTTTGGAAGTGAAATTTTGCAATGTCAAACTGGTTTTTGGTACAAATTTGGTCACTAAAACGCCAAAGCAAAAATGGTAGCATGGCTGTATAACCACCATTTGCGAACAGAATACGCTGAGGACAGAAATTCCAACATTTTGGTATATATATTGTGTGTGTGTGAGCACAAAATTGACACTTTAAAGATCGAATTACAAAATTTGAAAATGTACATGTATCAGCCATGCTTCCACTTTCACTTTTGCAAAACTTTTACGATTTGAAACCGGGTTTTCGACCAAAATTTGATCTCCAAATCGTAAAAACTTTTGCTAAAATGAAAAGTGAAGCATGGCTATATATGTATATATGTGTCTCAGTGGGTTGAGATTATGATACAATAAGTACTTTACGATTTGAAACCGGGTTTTGCGACCAAATTTGATCTCCAAATCGCAAAACTTTTGCAAAAGTGAAAAGTGAAGCATGACTGTATATGTATATATGTGTCTCAGTGGGTTGAGATTATGATACAATAAGTACTTTACGATTTGAAAACGGGTTTTCGACCAAAATTTGATCTCCAAATCGCAAAAACTTTTGCAAAAGTGAAAAGTGAAGCATGGCTGTATATGTATATATGTGTCTCAGTGGGTTGAGATTATGATACAATAAGTACTTTACGATTTGAAACCGGGTTTTTCGACCAAAATTTGATCTCCAAATCGCAAAACTTTTGCAAAAGTGAAAAGTGAAGCATGGCTGTATATGTATATATGTGTCTCAGTGGGTTGAGATTATGATACAATAAGTACTTTACGATTTGAAAACGGTTTTTCGATCAAATTTGTTCTCCAAATCGCAAAAACTTTTGCAAAAGTGAAAAGTGAAGCATGGCTGTATATGTATATATGTGTCTCAGTGGGTTGAGATTATGATACAATAAGTACTTTACGATTTGAAACCGGGTTTTTCGACCAAAATTTGATCTCCAAATCGCAAAACTTTTGCAAAAGTGAAAAGTGAAGCATGACTGTATATGTCACATATATTGTCAGTAGGATGAGATTATGATACAATAAGTACTGCGCAGTTTCAGTATTCTCAGTTAGTTTAGTTTGGATGACTCAAAAGTGGTAATCTGTGATATAACTTCTATCAAAAGCGGTTAGGGCCTGGGGTTCTATAAATTCTCGCGGATGATCTACCTTGTAGCAAAAGAAGATTTAACATAGAAGCACCATTTGATGAAACGCCTCACTTTTTTGAGTGATGTCAACTCCATTGTGACAAAGAGATATTTTACTCAAAATTATTGTCAACATTGGAATACACGGTGGTTAAAGGGACACGAAACGCGTAGAAGAACAGCTGAGTTCAAGAATGTTTTAACTGCTGCAAAGGAGTACGGCCTAAAATAGCCCCAGTAGAAGATCACACAAGAACATAGTCAAAAAATAACTCCAAGAGGCAAAACTGAAAAGTTGTCGACACAGCGCAAATTGTGTTTCTATATGTTAAATCTTCTTTGCTTGTTGTTTTTGTATCATGAAACTAGAAAAGAATGCAAATTAAAGACAGTTAAAAAGAGACCACGAATGGCAGAAAATGAACCAAATCCGGGGAAACAGTTTGCGGTTACTTAAAAGGTAGGTTGGAAAAAACCTCTATATTGCTAGAATGAAGCAAGTCTATTCGTATAGTTTCAAATTTAAGGCGCTGCACGTCATCTAACTAGGTGAATCAAAATCTAGGCTTTGAAAACCAAATGAACGTTTTCAAAATAAATGTCTGAATCAACGTTGGGCATCAAAATCTAATGAAAAAGTGCTACCAAAACTATTAATTTCTTTTCTTTATCAATTTTCAAGTCTCATAACAGCATTATTATTATTTCTCATGTTGCCTTACATTGTCAAATTTAAATTGCTTTTAGTTTTAGTGATTTTTTTTGTTGTTTTTTTTTTTACATATATCCCTAAGTGGTGAGGTTGGAGTCATTTAGGTCTTATATAGCAGTGCTGCTTCACATATTTACTTATTTTCCAAACACTTATTCAAAAAATTTCAATACCTAAATGACTCAATTTGCAGATGCATTTGGACAAAGAACTTGAACTTCGACTTAAGAATTTACAAATTAGTTATTTTCAAATTTGAATATTTTACACAAAGAATTGACAATTGCTGCTGTTATTGGAAGCTTAACTCTCTGAATGACTGAATGGAAGAACAGCAGCAGCTTAGAGAGAGAGAGAGAGCAAGTGCATCCGCAATTTCTGTTGGTCCTATTTTGTTAGATTTTTGTTTTAAATGTTTATTTTACAATTATTTATGTGTTGTTGTTGTTGTTGTTGTTGTTCTTAGGTGCGCGTCACATACAAAAAATTTCGTTGCTACTTAAAAACTAAATTTTTGCTCTCATTTCAACGGAATTATACTTTATGTTGTTGCTGGCTTACAAAATTGTCAAGTGTGTGTGTAGTTTAGACGGTTTAGATGGGTGAGGGGGGGAGTGGAAAAAAAACGTGGCAAATATATATATTTTTATATATATAGAAAACAATTCATTTGACAAAAAAAAAAAAAAGATTAACATTAATTGGATTTTGTTTGTGGATTTTCTTTCTTCTTCTTTTTGTTTGCCTTTGCCTTGGATCTTGTTTTGTTGTTTTTGATTTAAATTAGTTAACAATTCTATATTTATATATTGTATTAAAAAAAATAGGTTTTATGCTTAAGTTTAAACATTAAAAACTAAATTTGTAAATATTAAACTGAATACACAGATAATAATCGTAATCATAATCATAATTTATATAATAATTGGAAAAAAATAATCAAGTGTAAACCAAAAAAAAAAAGAAAAAGGAAATATGCCTTTTATTGTTGTTGTTGTTGTTGTTGTGATTGTGGGTGCTGCTGCTGCTGCTGCTGCTGCTATACATAAGTTAGATGTATTTTCTGTGATTTTCAACAATTAAGTTAAATTGCTTTCGTTCTGCTAGCTGCTTGACCAGCGAAGCTGTTTTGTCCAACGTTGTCGACGTCTATTTCAATTGCTGTTGCTTCTGTTGTCGCTTTCTGCTGCTGCGCCTAGAGTTCTGGATTGGGTTGTTGTTGGTGTTGTTGGTGGACAATTCTTCGGTCGCTGTTGTGGCCATTGCCTACAGTGTCTCCTCAAAGGCAGCCATGAGATCGCTCTGCATGTTCATATCAATTTGGCCAGCCAACTATTGAAATTTTTGGAATATAAAATTGGTAATTTGATTAGAGAATATTGCAATGAAATGTAATCAATCGAATCGATAACACAGTTTGACAAAATCCAACTTTTTTTAAAAACCCCGGCATGGGACCCTTAAATTATGATAAAATGGACCACCTCTGTAAGCATCACCTCATACCCAGTTTTTCAAATAAAGCCTCGGTTCGCGTTTTATGTGTACTTTTGTACCTGCAACACACGACAACAATTTTATCTTAGAATTTAAGGCCTTAAGATAAAAATCTGGAAAATTCAGCAAATGTGGACAGTGTCATGGGGAACGCCATACAAAAAAATTCACTCCAATCGTACAATTGGTTAATGTACCTCCAGAAGGAGTTAAACCTTAAATCTTGAATATCTTCAAAAGCGCACGGTAGATTTTTATTAAAATTGATTTTTCTGTCCCTAAAAGATGGTACTCAATAGCCAAAAAAAACCGCGATATGAAGTTCCACTTTTAGACTCACCCACAAACCTATTCATATAGGCCATAAAGCAGACCTAAAAATAGACAGAACTGCGTTTTCAGTTATAACAACGAAGCCTTGGTTCGCGGTTTATTGGCATTTTTGTACTAGCAATTGACTTAGACCAGCTTCACGAAAATTATTTCATAAATTTTATGAGTAAAGTGCTTCATTACCAGCAGGAAAAAATATCGTATCATTCTCAAAATCATTACGAAAAATCCGGTAAGGAAAGCCATGTTTTTAGTACCATTTCTTTCAAATCAGGGCTGATTTCAGTACAGAGCCCACCTAAAGGTACCTGAAGACGTTAAATGAGTTTTTGAGCACTCAGAAAAAAAAAAAACTGAAACCCAAATTTCTATTTGGAATGGATATTATCATCTTTCAAAATTTATATTATAATCCTTTTTTTCTTATCCTTTTGACGATTTTCAGCTGAGTTAGATGAAAATTCCAAGATCAATTTAACATTAAATGGATAGTTGTTGGGCTTAGCACATAAAATATACACGACCTTGAGCTGGCTAAGAACTATTTCTTAAATTAAATGTATATGTTACTACCCAAAATCGAATATTAATAATATCCAGTCCTAATGGATACTAAATTTATCCATTGGTTCATCAATAAATATCCAATATCCAATATCCAATAAATATATTTTTTGTCTGTGCATTAGGATGGTTTTAAGAACTTTTATTTGCTTCATTATTTAATATTATTTCGAACAAATGGATTACACAGATATAACAAATGTTACCCCCTCTTTGATTTGTAGGCAACTTTTTTAGGTTCAATTTTAACTAGCCAAAAATTCACTGAAGATGCTTTTGCTGCTTAAGGGCGCTGTCCATGGCTACGAAATCGGCCGCGAAATGAAAAACTCCATATAAAAAAAACTGCTAAGGAATTTTTGTGTGTGGCCGTTTCAAATTCGGTTTCTACCAATCGCGAGAAATGCTTACGTTTGCCCCCACGTCTTGTTCAAGCGCTGTTAAGTGCTTTAAGTGCTGTTAACGCCTCTTTTTTGCCGTGACGTGAACAAAATAGGTTTTTATTCTAATTTGTGCGGCCAAATTTAATGGCCAATTTGAAAATGAGCGCATCTAAATAAGATTCCTGCAGAAAGCGTCGCCAAATGGCACATTCTATGGCGGGCAAGCTGAATTTAATAAACGCAGTGAAAGTGAAGAGCGAGATGCGGGACTTGGCGGATAAGAAACACTCGGAAACCCGCCAGAGAACAACTGCAACATCATGTGGCGTCTCCTGTCACCACAAACCACAAGCGAGGAGGAGCTTAAAATCTATTTGGCCAGCATTCAAACACTTCACACTCCAGTTCCCTCAATCAGTTCGATTTTATTCGCCTCAACTATGTCTTCGATCACAGCTACCAGACCAAAAGGAAAATCATTGAACAGTCGCCGGTGCTCAATGATCGCGCCAGTAAAACGGCCACAAACCAAATGCCAGCTTCCAGTTCAGTGTACAGCAGACTGCTGGACTCCTATCAAGCGGTAGTATAGCGGATAGTGCAGCCTCAATTGACCCCCCGAAGGTGACCGAGCAAAAGCGGATCGGGCAACGAGAATGTGCCCTACATCAATGCCAATTATATCAAGGTAAGAAATGAACGAACCAAACTTCTGTTTTATAAATCACTTCCATTTCTTAACGTTTCCCTGACAGGGCCCCGACTACGTGGCCAAGTGCTATGTGACCACCCAGACCGCTGCCCAATACCATTTTCGAGTTCAGCAGAGCTATATAGGCCGGCAAGTCAGACATGTACATCCAGAAGATCATCATGCTGACCTGACCTGGCTGAACTTTGCGAAGTACTTTCCAATCGATGTGAACGAAATCTTTGCCGTGGCAGCCAAGTGCGAGGTGTTCGTTAAGAACTATCATAATGATAACAATTAATTTATTATTAATTTCATTTAATAATAAAAATATATTAAAATAGCACATTAAATATGTTATATTCATGATTATGAACCCTGCATGGTGTTGTTGTTTATAAGTTCGCGGGCATATTTAACAGCGCCAGAGCAGCGCAAGGTTTCTTTGAAACGTTTATCGACAGAGTAAATTGTGTTATCGTGTTATAAACATAGGCTTAGCAGACTCTGTTAAGAATCTGCGGAATATCAACTTTTTCCCAAAATACCGCCCGTGGATACCGCCCTTTAGAGTACAAATTTGGTACAAAAACCGGTTTGAAACCGTAAATGGGAGCATGGCTGTATGTGTATGATTTGTATAACTATTGCTGATTATGGTACAATCATTAACGTCCCAATGTTTATATGAACCAGATGATTATGTAACTGAGTTGCTCAGCTAAGAAATCTGTTCAGCTTAAGCATGAAAGTGGCGAGGAGTTAACAGTTAAGCAAAGTGATGGCATTATAATGGTTTCCGGCTATGGTTTTGGTTGTAATCGATACCAAAATGGATCGATTTGTTTACAAAGATACAATGGAGACTGTAATGCAGCCATATGCTGGGAAAAATATACCACCAATGACGCAAAACACTCCTCACAATTTGTAAGGTGGAATGGTGTCAATCTCCTGACTTGAACCGCATAGAAAATCTTTGGAGTGAACTCAAACGAGAAGTCGGAAAGCACAATAATGGGAAATTGTGCAGACAGCATGGAACAAAATCACTGTAGAATCTTGTCGCAAGTTAATATCGTCCATGCCCTAATGGAATAGAAGCAGTTCGTTAGAATAAGGGTGGATACACAGGCTACTAAATGTGTCTGGTTGATTCCAGTACAAAGCAACTAAACAATAACATATTTTACTGTCCATGATAATAGTATAGTCAAGGGAAGGACAATGTTTTGAAAAAAAACATTTAATATAGAAACTCAGGGAGCCACAATGACAGCGAACAGCTGACTAATATCTAATTGCTGTCTTATTGCTTTATGGTAACTTTTAAAACTAAGAACTAATGATCAAAGAATTATGGAACCAAAGAAAATTTAACATATAAGGTTGTCAACAAAAGTCTTGCGGTATATCCGCAAGCTTGTCTTTGCAAGCGCGTAGTTCTAGTTGTATTCGTCGCATCGGTTCACGCTAGAGCTTTTTGGAAAGCTCTTTTCACGCGCTAACACGTGTTTGATTTATTGTTGTTTGTTTTTAGTCGTTTGTGAGTTATAGCGTCGCAAACATGGAGCAAAATAAAGAGAAAATACGGCATATTTTACAGTACTACTACGATAAAGAGGCAAAAATGCATCTCATGCTGCCAATAAAATTTGTGCAGTTTATGGACCCGATACAGTTTCCATTTCCACCGCACAACGATGGTTTCAACGTTTTCGTTCTGGTGCAGAGATGATCGAAGATGCGCCACGGTCCGGAAGGCCTGTCGTCGAAAATTGCGATAAAATCGCTAAATTGATCGAAAGAGACCGGCATAGTAGCAGCCGTAGCATCGGCCAAGAGATGGGCATGAGTCATCAAACCGTTATAAACCATTTGAAGAAGCTTGGATTTAAAAAGAAGCTCGATGTATGGGTGCCACACGACTTGACGCAAAGAAACATTTTTGCCGAATCGCTTCTGAATCGCAACAAAATCGACCCGTTTTTGAAGCGGATGGTGACTGGCGATAAAAAGTGGGTCACTTACGACAACGTGAAGCGCAAACGGTCGTGGTCGAAAAGCGGTGAAGCTGCCCAGACGGTGGCCAAGCCTGGATTGACGGCCAGGAAGGTTCTTCTTCTGTGTGTTTGGTGGGATTGGCAGGGAATCATCCACTATGAGCTGCTCCCCTATGGCCAAACGCTCAATTCGGACCTGTACTGTCAACAACTGGACCGCTTGAATGCAGCACTCATGCAGAAGAGGCCATCTTTGATCAACAGAGGCCGAATTGTCTTCCATCAGGACAACGCCAGGCCACACACATCTTTGGGAGCTCGGATGGGAGGTTCTTTTGCATCCACCGTATAGTCCGGATCTCGCACCAAGTGATTACCACCTATTTCTGTCCATGGCGAACGAGTTTGGTAGTCGGAAGTTGGCCACAAGAGAGTCCTGTGAAAATTGGCTCTCCGAGTTTTTTGCCAATAGGGAAGCGAGCTTCTATAAGAGGGGCATTATGAAGTTGGCATCTCGTTGGGAACTCGTCATCGAACAAAACGGCGCATATTTGACTTAAATCGCATTATTATAACCAATTTTATGAACAATTGCAAATTCAATAAAAATACCGCAAGACTTTTTTGACAACCTTATATATAAAGTTTTTCTAAAAGCTCTTGCTTGTAGGAAAGAGGTGTAGTGGTCTAAGGGGTCCTTTCTACCATACAGACAAGAGTTTTTTGCAAAACTTTATACAGATTGCTGCGGCGTGGTGAAAAACCTGTAGACTGAAAAGCTTTTCAGTCTATCTACACAACAGTATAAGCTAGTCTCTGCCCTGTTTCGCCAACTTCGTGTCAGTGGCTACACAGACACACACGCAATGCAAAAATGTACATGTGTTTTTTGGCCGGCCCCTGGTCTAGTCAGTTTAGGCGAAACTTATTAGAAATGCTTTTTAGTCTACGCAAAGCTTTTTATTTTGCAGACTGTGTAGCTCTTAGTTGCTATTAGGATGCCCAGAATCAAACAGAACACAGAAATAAAGCAAAAAGGAGTTGGTATGCAGTGAAATTCAGGGCAACCAATACTGTTCTCGAATCTATTGGCAATCCGCCTACAAGTATATACGTATATCTCTGTCTGCACTTACCGCTTCTCTTCGGCGTCGCTCTTGTTCCGCCCTTCGCTGCTCCGCCCGCTTGGCAGCCGCTCGATCCTGCGGCGATTGCTGAGCCGCCGGCGAATTTTGTCCCTGACCGGGCGAGGCCTTGATGTCATCCACTCGCGATATTTGCGGTTGGGCATCATGCACACTTTTCCTGTTGATTCAAAAGTTGGAATTATTATACTTTTGAGCACTTTCCCTCCCCCCCCTCACTCACCTTCCGCTTTCCATGGCACCCAAGGGCGATGCCAGTATGGCAGCCGTTTGGGCGGACACTGCAGCCGCTGCAGCTGCCACATGCTGGGCCTGGGCATTGGCCGTTGCCACCGTTTGATGGCCATTACCAGGTGCAATTGCGCCACCGCCGCCGCCGCTGCTGCTCTGACTATTTGAGACGGCTCCTCCTCCACCGCCGCCGCCGCCGCCAATGACGCCACCCACACTGCTATTGCTATTGCTACTGACCGTTCCGCCGCTGTTGCTATTGCTTCCCATACCAACCACAGCATTGACCAGTGGTCCAATGCCGCCGGTGCCACCGCTCGCACTGCCACTGTTTGGCCCACTGCCGGCACCACCGATACCGATGGCTCCCCCACTGTTGCTTCCAGCGCTGCCAGGACCATTGCTGTTGGCAGAATTGCTACTGTTGTTCCCAGTGCCATCCGGCACACTACTCTGGCCGCCAGCTCCTCCTCCTCCTCCGCCGCCGTTGCCGCCCCTCTCCCGTTCGCTGGCCTGAGACTGCTGCGAGGCTGGAACATTGCTGGAGGTATTCGCTGAGCTGGCCGAGGCTGCGGCAGCGGCTGCTGCTGCTGCTGCTGCCACTGCTGCAGCAGCAGCGGCGGCTTGTGCGGCCGCCGCCGCCGCCGCTGCTGAGGCGGAAGACGATGATGAGGATTTGTGATGCTTGCGCTGTTGCTCTTTCTCAGCCGCCTCCTTTTGATGCTTCTTCTCCTTCTCGGCCGCCTCGAGCAGTTTGAGGCGATCGCGTTCTTTGGCTTTGTTGCGGAATTGCTGAAATGAGTCCATGGCCGGTTTGGCCTTGCCACTTGAGCTGCTGGTCGAGGTGTTTTGCGGCGAGCTGGCCGAGGCCAGGGATGACCAGGAGCTGGCGTTTTTCAAGTTTTGGGCAAAATTGCCGCCGCCGCCGCCGCCCTGGGCGTGCAGTTTAAGATCTGAGGGCGATTGTTGCGGTGGCATTACCTTTTGCTTATCCGGCGGCGGACTGGGCATCATGGACTCAATGGGTTTGGGTATGATGAGCATTTTATTGGCAGCAGCCTGTTGCTGCTGCTGATGGGCATGATGTTGCTGCTGCTGCTGCTGCTGTTGATGGTGTTGCTGCTGCTGTTGCTGATGTTGTTGCTGCTGCTGCTGCTGCTGCTGGAGTTGCTGTAACTGTTGCTGCTGGTGCAAAGTCTGCTCGAGGTCAAGGAATGCTGTTGTAGCCAGCGCCAGATTATCAAAGCCGGCCATACCGAAATCAGGAACACCGTAGCCATTGTTGTGCGCCTGTTGCTGCTGCTGTTGTTGCTGTTGTTGTTGTTGCTGCTGCTGTTGTTGTTGTTGTTGCGGCAGCTTCTGTTGGTAAGCGGCTGCAGTGGCCAAATCCAGATTGAAATTGAGTAAATGATTGCCATTCAAGCCGGCCACATTTTCCGCTCCTTTGGACAGCAGTTCCGTCATGTAGTCAATGTGCTGCTGCTGCTGCTGCTGCTGTTGCTGCTGTTGTTGCTGCTGCTGTTGTTGTTGCTGCTGCTGCTGCTGCTGCTGTTGCTGCTGGTGTCCAAATGGCTGTTGCTGTTGACCGCCCGGCTGTTGCATAAGATGTGCCTGATGAGCCATTAGAAAATTATCCGTTAGCACTCCTCCGCCACCACCACCAACAACAACGCCCGACTTGCCCGTGGAAGCTGCCGTGGCACTAAACTCTAAAGAGGCCAGCGACTGCTCTACGGGATCATCGAATTGCGGTATTTGTTTCAAGCCCGCAGCCAGCGAGGCATTAACTATGGAGGAGGTGTCACCTCCACCCAGTGTGGCGCCGACACTCGATGTCAGGGCAGCCGCCAGCGCCGCATGATGCTCGCCCAGATCACCACCAACAGCAGCAGCAGCAGCAGCAGCAGCTGTACCCAGATTTGGCTGCTTGTGCAAATTACTGGCTATGCGTATGCCCCCACCACCGCCGCTGCCACCTATGCTGGTGACCGTAGATGCGGCACCATAGGAAGAGTGAGACGAGGGTACCTTTAGTTCGTTGGGACCATTCTTGTGATGCGAACCATGCAACATGTTGGACGCAGGCACAAAGTTGCCACCACCCGGCGGCAACACCGCCGTCTTATTGTTATTGTTCAGCATGGCAGCCGCGGCCAAGGGATTACCCAGAAGGTTTGCTAAAAACATGGGAAGGAAGGAACACACACACACATGGCGTTTTAGTCACATTGACAGAGACACTGCGAATGTATTAGTGGAGGAGGAGGAGGAGGAGGACTCCTCATCTCTTCTCTCGGTGTACTTACTCATTTGTGATGTGGGTGTATTGGCTGTGGGTGCAGCAACGCCGCCGCCGCCGCCGCCGCCAGCTGTATTGTGCACATCCAGACCCATGTGCAGCAGGGTGTTTGGTGTTAGGCCACCTCCGGCCAAATTGGCACCCAGCGGAACGCTTAGACTGGGATTATTTACCTACCCAGTGGGAGAAGCAGGAGCAGAGAGAGAGAGATGGAGAGGAGCACATAGATCAAGTTAATGAGCTTTAAACAACATATATAACATATGCAACAATTGACATCAGCACCAGGATGGATATGAAGCAGCAATATGGAGCTGTGGGAACCCACTTCAGCAACTTAGTGAGCGGAAGACAGCAGGTGGTTCCGCAAGAGGGAATCGGAGAGTAGGTGTGGTTTTAGTGGGTGAGGAACTCCCACACTTAATGGCTTTCAATGACTTCAACGACAGCAATTTATAGGTCTAGATATTCTAGTCTATGGGTCAACAGAGACTTACTAATACCATGTATCCATATTTTCACTTTTTCGATACAATTACGGACCATAACTATTAATCATATATGCAAAATGGTATATCTTACTTTAAAAAATTCGTAGAATTGTTTGGGATAATATTTTTAGTCCTTAGAATAGTACTATACCATATTATCAAAGAGAGGCAAAACAAGGTTTAGATCCTTTACAAAACGAGCCTAAAAGGAATCAAAATTTAGATTCTTAGCATTTTTATGACCCCCCCCCCCCCCCCGCTATAATTTGCAAGCTGACTTGGATGCATTTCAGTCTTAAACCTTAACAGTTCCAAGTGTAAGGTTATGACCATAGCTCGTAAATAACTCTCAACCGTTTTTTCAGTTCGCTCTGCTCACGTCACTGACCGAAAAAACAAAACAAAAGCGCTCTCGGGCTTCCCGCAACCGAATGTGTTCTGTTATCGCGCTCACTGTTAAGTGGCTGTGGTTGACCACACTGCACTGATCGGTCTAACAGCAACCGCATAACAGGCCCAACTCAGTCAATTGGTCTTAAAATGCGCGCTTCTCGAAGACCAAACTGTCAAAATGTTATTTGAAAAGGTTGCGTGAGCAGAGAGAGTCCATGCGAGAGAGAATAAGAGAGCGCATGGAATTTGCTGTATACATGGAGTTTCGTTGTTGTACATACAGAAATATGCACGGTTAGATCTTTTAACTTAAACTTGATCAATTCACATCAACATGTAAGCACGAACTGACATACAAACGCACACAAGTGCATCGGTGCTCAAAAGGCCTTTTCTATGCTTGAGTTTGACGAAACGGTCCCAACAAGACCAGAGAGAAAAAAACACAAAATAATGTGTTTCTCTCCTCTCACAACCAACGAGAGGCAGAGAGCGTAGTTAAAGGTCTTTTCGGTACCTCATTTCACATGTGGTCGCATAAAAGCTGTCGTTTTCTGACAAAGGCAAACGGGGGACCGATTTTTGCGACCTCTGGTTATGACATTTTACAGGAGCTTGCCACAATTCTTCACTTATATGCTTGATAATGTCCCACTTGAGTGCTTAAATGATTCAGCCAATGAGGTAAATGATCTAGGGGTAATGCTTGATCACCGACTTAAATTTGACTCTCATGTTACTGCTACTGTTTGTAAGGGGCCAGGAGGAGTGTTCTTGGGTTTATTAAGCGCTGGTCGAAGGAATTTGATGATCCCTATACGACGAAAATTTTGTACACTTCTCTTGTCCGTCCGATTCTCGAGTATGGATCATGTGTGTTTGGTCTCCGCAATATTCGACCCATCAAGATAGAATTGAATCCGTGCAAAAACAGTTTTTATTGTTTGCTCTTCGTGGTTTGGGCTGGAATCCTGAGGTCCGTTTACCATCGTACTCTAGTAGACTTCTTTTGATTAACCTTCCCTCCCTTATTAACCGTAGAGTTATGCTTGGAGTCATCTTTATACATAGACTTATTAATGGTGAAATCGACTCAACTGAGTTGGTTGACCAAATTAACCTCAACGTTCCTATTAGACCGACTCGTAATTATATCCCCCCCATCACTACATCGTTGTAATACTATAACTAGGCCTTGCATGAACCGTTTCGTGTCCTCTGTGCTGATTACAATAAACTCTACCGAATATGCTATACAAATTTCTATTTTAACTTATTTAGCCCGTAATTAACATTACTTTATGTTCTTCCTACGCGATTTCGTGTCACACGTTAGTGGCTGCGCCTCTCGGTCGGTTGGGCGGGAGGTGGGCTGCTATTTTGCCTGGGGTTCGCACGTAACAAGCTTTGGCTTGGTATCGCATGGGCCACTTGAACGTACTGCGCATTGTACGTCAACGTCCAACGTCTATTACATCACTTAGGCCAATGAAGGTCCGTTGTGTTACTGCGATCGTAGAGGGAGGGTCTTCCCCGTTAAACCATTTAGAAAACATCACAAATTTGAGTAGAGAGGGAGCAAAATCTATTGCAGAGATGTCTGACAGATCGCTTAGAAAAGGACGACCCAAAACTGTGAGTCGCCTTCTGTTAAGAGCTGGGCAATGACAGAAGAGGAATTGTTGTTTGCCATCGATTTCACTGTGACACATTTTTGAACTCGAAAAAGTTCTTCTGAAAGGGTATGATGGTAGTATATAAACCCTGTCTGGGTTTAGTCTGATTAGCTGACGGTTTTCTTTTTATTGCACTTTGAACTGTTCAGCTTCAGAGAGTAGGACCAACGATTCCATATCTCGTAAACTATTTTGAATTTCGCTTTTAAATCTTCAACAAAGTTGTTGCTCTTGGTTTGACCTACAAAACATTTCTTTGTAGCACAAATCAATAAAATTAAGTCTTCATACTCAAAATTACAAAAGTTGTCCAAAAAAAGCCCAGGTTTTGACCACTTTTCTACAGTTTTTCAACTTCATTTTGAAAATGGTTTCCAATTTGACCATTAGACCAAAATAAACAAACCGTAAGAACGAACCAACTTCATTTAGTTACTCTTTCATATAGTTATAGGCCCACAAGCACGTACAACTATCATAAAAACTCGAAAAAACGAACGTTTTCGGTAAAAAAAAAGTAGAAACTAAATTTTTTGAATTACAGTTTTTAAGTTATGTTTTCTTACTATTTTCTTGATTTAATACAAAACAATCGAAATTTTTGACACATTGAGCACATTGGTACCAAAAATAGCCATATTTCGAGTTTTGGTTCCAATTCTACATGCTTAAGGGCCCGTAACTATACGAAGGACCAATCGAATGAAGTTGATATGTTCCAATCGTTTGTTTATTTAAGTCCAAGCTACGTTTTTCTTCTGTATTGCTTGGTCAAATTCGGAACAGTTTTCAAGACAAAGTTGAAAAACAGTACAAAATGAGGGGAAAACATGATGATTTTAAGACATTTTTGTAACTCCTGGACAGCACAATCATAAAACTAAAGCACCCTCCAAGATTGCTTACGAAATATGTAGACAATCTGTTTGCCATCACAAAAGAGGAAGAAATTCAAAACACACTTGACGCACTAAACTCATTTCACAGGAATCTAAATTTCACCATGGAATTGGAGACGGATGGCAAACTACCATATTTAGACTCCACAATTAACAGACAGGGAAATCAACTTAAGCTAAGGTGGTACAAGAAGCCATCAGCATCAAGCAGAATCATCAATTACCATTCCAAGCACCCGAGAAATATGGTAATAAATACAGCAAGGGGTTGTGTACAACGGATGATGAACATTAGTGATGAAATATATCATAAGGAGACCATTTCAGATATCAAACAAATTTTGAAAGACAATGACTTCCCAACAAAAATTATCAAATCCCTGATTGAGAAGAACGGCCAACCAATTTCCAAAAGGAAACAACAACCCAGAATTTATAAGTCTCTAACATATGTTCCCAAGCTTTCTGAACGGTTCGCCCATTCAGACTGCTTCAACAAACATGACGTACAACTAGCCCACAAACCCAATAGCACAATGAGAAACTTCTTCAATAAGACGAAGTCCAAAATAGCCACAGCCGACAGGAGTAATGTCATCTACAAGTTACCATGCAATGGAAATGCAGATAGCAGTTGCAACAAATTGTACATTGGTACAACAAAATCAAAATTAAAAACAAGAATATCCCAACATAGATCGGACTACAAACTCAGACATCAAACAACCACACAAAAAACGGCGCTCGCGACACACTGAATGGATAGTGGACACTCGCCGAATATTGAAGCAACAACAAACCACTACAGCAAACGTTTCACTATAGAGATGCTACATATAATTGACACACCAACAGACAAGAGACTTAACTACAAGACGGACACGGAAAACTGTGCTCACCTATACAGACAGTTACTGACAAATAATAGATCAGTATCCAACTCCACGCCGAACCGAGCAGACGTGTTAAATAATGTATGTGAAAAATCTCTTTTTTGTTTTGTTTTGATTGAATCTATGTTAAATTGTAATTGGTAAATTGTTTTTGTAGTGTCCCTGAAGATGGTTGCCGAGGAGCAACCGAAATATATTGGAAAACATCATACATTTTTATGTGTTTCACTTGACCTAGAGCCGGCAATACTCAAATTTCTACAATTTTGAGTATAAAGATGTGACTTTTTTGACTTGGCTACTTAAGAATATTTTGTAACCTTAGCCAAGAGCAACAACTTCCTCTAAGACGTCAAAGCGAAATTCCAAATAGTTTGAATCTTAATCAGAAGCTGAAAACTTCAAAATGCACCAAGCCAAACCTAGCGAAGGTTTTTGTACTACCATCATGCCCTTTCAGAATTTGTTGGTCACATCCACTCTATCAGCTTTTTAGTGTTGCACAGTGTTTTTGGTTATTCGATAGGTAGTTTTCCTTAACTAAACCCAACCTAAAGTTTGTCTTAACTTTCAGCTACTTCTTTTTAGATGAAAATATAGAACCTATGGCGGACCCTTCACGAGAAGGCCAAGCTAACTTCGTCTGTGCCGAAGTTGTTATACCCTTGAAAATGCTGTTTTTGAAATGTCACAGTTTAAGAACGCTTACATAAAAATCAAAAAATTTTCTAACTAAATCCCATTTTCCGACAGATAAACATCTGATTTCAAATATATCAAATTAACAATCGCCGAGTTTAAGAAAGATAAAATTGATAACAAAAAAGTTATTCTTACTAAGAACTATTTTCGACCGATCGGTCCTTTGGCAACCATAAGATATAGTAACCCGATGTCGATCAACTTTTTAAAATTAGTTTGAAAGCGTGTAATATTAAGAACCACCGACCTTAAGAACAATTTACTTGAAAACAAAAAAGTTATTTTCCCCCAAGACCCATTTTCCGACCGATGGTTCCTATGACAGCTATAAGATATTGTCATCCGATCTTGACCAAAATTTTGCAAATCTGTCTGAAAGCCTGTAATATTAGTAATGGCCGAGTATAAGAACGCTAACATTGAAAACAAAAAAGTTATTTTCCCCAAGACCCATTTTCCGACCGATGCACAGTGGGCGATTTGGCTGATCTAGCGTAAGGAAAAAAAAATTTTCAACTTTTAAAATCTGCCAAAATTTGATTTGCCGCCGATACAAAAATGTTCATGTAGCATATCGATAACATCAAGAACGATAAAGATGGCATCATTGATCAGCTGTGAGCTTTCGAACACAACATATGGAGACACAAAAATTTTTTTTTATTAATTCCCGCGATTTTTACACATATTTAGATTGTTGTGAAAATTTTTTGATTTGATCATTACGGTTCTGGTTTTTTGGGTTTTCACATACTAAAGGTACACTGCTCGCCATTTGAATAGGACACCCTGTATGCTCTCTTTAAAACTGCTCGTAACTCGAAAACGAAATGGTAGAATAACGGTATTTTTTGCATATTATCTTTGTGCAAGCATTCTTCGCTCTTTCTGGTATATTTCAAGTTTTGGAATAGAACCGTTATAAAGTTGTTTGCACTTTATGTGAGCATTCGCAAAAATTCAATTTAATTTTTGCGCCACTTGAATAGAACATGCATTTTATTTGGTCGGTATCGTTGACACGTGCACACAAATTTTGGTTTACTTAAACTTTTTGCTTTAATTGAAGTTGAATATAAAATTAAAAAAAATTAAAATGGGGCGTGGCACTTCATTATCTAAGTCGGAGAAAGGAAAAATCCAAGCTTACAGGGATTCTGGCCTTTCTATTGCCAAAATAGCAAAAAAAAATCGACAGGAGCCGTCACGCTATAACAAATTTTTTAAATAATGAGGCTAATTATGGTAAAAACATGAAGGGCCGCACCCACAGTGTGCTTACCATTGCGGACAAGCGACTTATATTAAGAGAAGCTTCCAATTCGCACGACTCTTTGGCCAAGATAAGGGAAAAATGCAACGTTAAAGCAAGTTTGACAACCATGCGTCGTGTTATTAATAATGCTACACACCTGAAGAGACTAAAAATCAAGAAGAAGCCACCTCTTAACCCGGCTCGGAAGTTACAGCGCCTTGATTTCGCGTGCGCACATGTCACGTGGACTTCGGAGTGGCAAGCGGAGTGTTGTCTTTTTGGACGAAAAAAAGTTTAATTTGGAGGGCCCCGATGGCTACAGCTACTATTTTCATGATCTTCGAAAAGAACCACACCATCTTGATAAGTTGCACAGCAGTGCTGGATGCTGGAGGTATTATGGTATGGGGGGGCCATTTCCTATTATGGCACCTGTGAGCTTAAATTTATTCCAACCACCATGAATGCGTTGTGTTATAATGGTATATTGAAAGAGGCCTTTCCACACTTCCAAACTCTTTTTGCAAATCTAAAATGGATTTATCAACATGATAATGCCCCTATACATACGGCCCGGATTGTTAAATCGTATATAGCGAGCCAAAACGTGGAGTTATTAAACTGGCCACCCTATCCCTATTCACCGGACTTGAATATCATTGAGAATGTGTGGGGATGGCTAACACGTGAAGTATATGGATCAGGTCAGCAATATTCGCTATCAAATTAGCATGGGGCTCGATATCGTTGAATTATTTGGGAAAATTGTATGCATCCCCCTTCCAGACCGAATGTGTGAGGTTTTGGAGAAAAAAGGAGGCTCAACACACTATTAAAAACTTTTTTTGGTTTAAAAACATGTTAGTAATTTCTTATTTAAGTAATATTGTTATTTGAAAAGGATTGAAATATTCTTAAATGGTTTTTAGATAAAGTGTCCTATTCAAGTGGTGCAAAATGAAGACTCCAAAATTTGTTACTTATTGGTTAACAATGTTTTTTGTATACACTGCCCGACAATCGATTAGCACACTCTCTAATCTATCAGTTTAGAGGCAAATAACTCAGAACTCTGAATAAGTTTCATCATTTTTACTCATTCTGAGAATAACTGTGAGTTCTGAAAGTGTACCGTTATTTTGTTTTGCTATTTTCTTTGAAGTGCGACAAAAAAGTATGCAAATTTTTTGCGACAGTCGATTAGCACATTTTTGCTTTAGTGTCAATTTTTGCGTGTAAGTTGTCGTCTTTGGCTAATTAAAATTATTATTTGCTTATTGTGACCAATTATCAATTTAAAAAATAATAATGGGAAAAGCAAAATCGTTGAATGAGTCTGAAAAAGCCAAAATAAAGGCTTACAGGGAGTGCGGTCACTCGATTCTTCAAATATCAAAAAATATTAAACGCAGCCGTAAAGTTATTACCTCATATTTAAGCAATGAGGATGCCTATGGGAAAAACATGAAAGGACGGCCCTCATCAGTAATAACAGCAGCTGACAAGCAAATTATATTAAGGCACGCATCTAATTCTCACGACTCAGCCGCCAAAATAAAAGAAAAAACTGGTGTTAAAGCATGCGTTCGGACTGTACAAAGAGTAATATCGAATGCTGAACATATAAAGCGTCTGAAACTAAAAAAAAAACCACCACTAAACCAACTTCGAAAGATGCAACGGCTCGATTTCTGTCGATCGAATAAGTCCTGGACCAAGGAGTGGGAGCGTGTAGTCTTTTCAGACGAAAAAAAGTTCAATTTGGAGGGTCCTGATGGATATGCCTACTACTTTCATGATCTCAGAAAGGAAGAGCATAGTTTAGATCGATTGCACAGCCGTGCCGTTGGTGTCATGGTGTGGGGAGCTATTACTTACTATGGCACCATAGAACTGCAATTTCTTACCAGCCGTATGAATGCCATTGCGTACAATGGTGTACTGAAAACGGCTTTCCCTGCATTCAAGGATATTTTTGGATTCTTGGAATGGAAGTTCCAGCAGGATAACGCACCTATCCACACAGCCAGGATCGTAAAGTCCTGGATTGTGGGTCAAAACGTGGAATTGCTAACTTGGCCGCCATACTCGCCCGATCTGAACATTATAGAAAATGTTTGGGGATGGTTAGCACGCAAGGTGTACGAGTCAGGCAGGCAATATTCAACTGAAGCTGAACTCATTGAAGGAATAAAAGAGTCCTGGGAGGCTATTTCACTCAATTATATTAAAAAATTATATGACTCCTTACCCAAGCGGATGTACGAAGTCATACTTAACGGTGGAGGCTCAACACATTATTAATTATTTTACAAATAATAAATCGAAAATATTGAAATTAATGTTAAAAAATAATTTGAATGAAATTTGAATCCATTTTCTTTTGTTATTTAAAGTTTTCAAGCGACTGTGCTAATCAAATGTCGCAAAAATAAAAGTTAGTTTTTTTATGTTAAGTTTGTTTAAATTCATTTAAAATGTTATTAATAAAGTTAATAAACTATCTATCATTTATTCTCGTGTATAATTTTATATTCTTTTAAAGGCAAAAAAAATTCATCTTAAAAGCTTTATTCGTTTTCCTGATATTAAGCTCCTAAGACTCGGACCCTAGGGTGTGCTAATCGGTTGTCGGGCAGTGTACTTACAACTTTTGAATAATTTTGTCATTTTCGTCTAATTACTACATTTAAATAAACTTTATAAGAAAACAAAAATTATTTTCCTAGATGGCTTGGTTTAGCTGCAATTAACTATAGAAAATCGACTTTAGAGGTGTCCTATTCAAGTGGCGAGCAGTGTATAGTCATTGGAATCCGTACGGTTCCGACATATTAGCAACGTGCAGTAAAAAGAAGACTCTGTTCAAAATTTCAGCTCGATAGCTTTCAAACTGAAAGACTAGTTTGCGTAGAAACAGACGGACAGACAGACGGACGGACAAAGCTCAAGATCAAGATCAAGAATATATAATATATAGTTTATGGGGTCGGAAATGAATATTTCTATGCGTTGCAAACTTTCGGGGCAAAATTATAATACCCTTTGCAAGGGTATAAAAATGCATTTACTCACATTGCTACCATTTGTTGATTCGCGTGCCTTTTTCTTCCTCGGCGGTCGTTCATCGCCATCACCTAGAAAAATGTTGAAAAATTGCAAAAAAAAATAGATTTAAATAAAATTTCGATTGATTTTCGGAAAAACAAGGGGGGAAAAGTGGGTGCCGGGGGGGGGAGGGGGGACGACGAAGCAGTAAAAGAGAATGAAAAAAAAATAGAGCCAAGGGTGGGGGTGGGGGTGGGGGGGAGAGAATAACAGATCTTATACATATTACACATAAATATATATATATATATATAATATTAAACAAGAAAGAATTTGATTTACATACATACAACGAGAGAGAGAGAGAGAAAATACCTCTTACAATGCCGAACGGTGAAACAATTGTGTGGTAGACGGGGGGGCGGTTGTTGGGTGAGGAATGGTAATCCTATCTGTAAAGTAAGAAGTAGGTGGAACTGGCACGCAACCCGCAGGAACCAAACCAACATTTGTTTTTTTTTTTTTTTTTTGAGGGGTGAGGGGGAAAAATGAGGAAACACACAGTTTTTTTTGTTTTTTTTTTTTTTGATTTTTCTTTTTTAATAAACATTTTCATTTTGTATTCATTGCCTTTTTAGTTTTAGTTGTTGTTGTTGTTGTTTCTTTTGCTGCTGCCTTTTTATAATAATAAATATTATTATTTTTACTATAAATATTTTTTGTATATGTATAATGCTAAATGTGTGTACGTGTGTGTGTGTGTATTGTTGTTGTTGTGTTGGTGTGTGTGTGTGTGTGTGTGTGTGTGTGTACGATTTTTACTATTTGATCATTGTGTTTATTTTATTTTATATTTTATTTTATGATTTCTTCGAGACGCCTCAAGCAAATTGAAACCAAAAATGCAAAATTTTCTTCTTTTTTTTTTTGTGTATATTTTCTTTAAATATGTTTTTTTTTTTGTTTGTTTCTTACAAGACTTTGAGCGTGTTTACAAGTGTTTTTGTGTGTGTGTGTGTGTGTGTGTGTGTGTGTGTGTGGACTTAAAACAATTTCAATGTTAGGAGGGGGCAAAAATGGGAAAAAAAATTACATCAAAAAAAAAAAAAAAATTGAATAAATAACAAACACCAAAAAAAATAATTATAGAAATTTTGTATATAAAAAGTTGGGAAGGCAAAACTAAACTCTGCCTCAAAACACACGCTCAATTTATGTTTGTTTTTTAGTTTTTTTTTTTGTTGTTGTGTGTGGATTTTTTTTTTTTTTTTCATTTGATTTATTTAATATTAAAGAATTTTTATTTAAATTTATTTTATATGCAATTATTTGTTGTTCATCATCATCTTCATCTTCTTCATCTTCATCTTCATCTTCTTCTTCGTCTTCAACATTTTCCATTCTCTTTTGAAAAAAACGTGCAAACAATGTGTAAAGGGGAAAGCCGACAGCCGAAAAATAAATAATAAAATGCTTTCAGAATAACATTTAATTATTATTTTTTTTTTTATTGTTTATCCAAAAAAACCTCTGGTTATATTAGCTCTAAATATGAGAAATCTAGTTGGTGTTTCTTATTTGTTTTTGTTTTTGTTTCAAGAGTTTTGTTCTCTCAGTACGTTGTCCTGTGTTCAGTTTTGCCACCCCTAACCGTAGAGAGAAAGTTGTTGTGGTTTGTTTTTGTTGTGGTTGATGTTGTTAATGTGTGTTTGTGTGTTTGTTTCTTTTTTTTTTTTTTTTATGTTTATCTTTATACATTTATGGTTTTGTATGCACTACCTAAAAACAAGGCAGCAGCAGCAGCAGCATTCAATTTCATATTCAATTGAGAGAGAGAGAGAGAGAGAGAGAGAGAGAGAGAGAGAGTGGTTGTGTGTGTGTGAGGGAAAGAAGTTTAACAGTAAGATTGCTGAAAGCATGATACAACTATAACAGTTAAGACGGCCGCTGCTCAGTGAGCTGCTCTCTGCTACATGATACCCTGCAGAGAAATTGTCAACTAGTAACAAAAATAAACTGTTCTACATCTAGTTTGGAATGCTAGTAGAATATAACTGTTAGCAAAATAGCTAGATTGGAAGAAATGTTCGTTTGAAATACTAATTTAAGGTAGTTGTAATCCAATTGAACTTTAACCAGTTGCAAACGAATTGGACCGACAGATTTCGACTGAGCAGCGACATAAACAGACATGTCATAAGGAACATTCAAAACTGGTTAAAAATGTCTGCCGCCTATGCCCCGTCTGGCTTTGAACTGGTTGCAAATGGCTGCTGCCGGGGACAATTGTCACATACCTCAAGGCATAATTAACTAGGTAGTCGAACTCGCTCTCTCGCTCCCTCGCTCTCTTTGCTTGCTTCTTAAATGTCAGTCTGTAAACAACAGTTGCGAGCGACGCATCTCCGCGTACGAATTTTTTTGTGTTCTGCTTCTTAGTTTTGTTTGAGAGTCTTGCTCTCGCTCTCTTTTGTATTTTTATAAGAAGCTGTGTGAGGGCGAGTTCGGCTACCTAGTTAAGTATGCCTTGACATGCCTATGATATGTCTGTGTAAAATGGACAACTTCAATACATTGATTTGGATAGAAAGTGCAATCAGTTGCAAGTTTTTAGAGACGGGTATATTTCTGGTTGTAAACTAGACACTTTCCCTGCATGGAAGGTATAGTCAGCTTTCAGCTCGCTCTCTGTTTCAGCTTACAATACTTCGAGCTTTCAGAAAAAGCTGGCCATACCTCTATTAGTTGTATCATGCTCTGCTCAGTTCTCAATGCGCCAGTGTGCAGCTCTCAATTTTCATTTTAGGCTGAGCCATGATGGTATTAATAAGCGAGACAACGCTCTCTCTCTCTCTCTGTCGGCCAGTGCGTTGAGAATGCTAGAAGCAAACGGCAACACACAAGCAAAGACAAACAGGCATACATCCAAGATATACTTAACAAGGTAGCCGCACTCGCTCTCTCGCTCTCTTTGTTTACTTCTTAAATGTCAGTCTGTAAACATAGAACACACTTTATAACGCCTCTCTTTTTTGAGTGATGTTAACTTCATTGTGAGAAGTAGATACTTCATCTCTATGTTACTCAAAATTACTGTCGACGTAGGAAAACACGGTGATTAGAGGGAGACGGACATAGTTAACAAAAAAAGTCAGAGAGTAAAAAAATAACTCAAAGAGCCAAAATGACAGCGAACAGCTGACAAAGTTGTCGACGCAACAAAGTGTGCTTCTATGTTAGTTCTTCTATGCTGTAAACAACCCTTGTGAGCGACGCTTCTCCGCCGAAGAATTTTTTGTGTTCAGCTTCTTATTTAAGAAGTTGTGAGAGAGCGAGTGCGGCTACCTTGTTAAGTATATCTTGCATACATCTTCTACTGATTCTCAACTAAGGCTTTATCTTGTTAATTCCACCAGGGGCTGCTGAGGACCAGGATACAACAAAGAAGGTATTGCAAGCTCTCTGAGAGCTTTTTTGAAACACCTTGAAAACTTGCAAGCTGAAACGGAGAGCGAGCTGAGAGCTTGTCACATACCTTCTTCGTTGCATCATGGGCTGAGCGCTATACCATATTAGTCGGGACTTACGCGGTGAAGCAAACTTTCATGAAGTTTTTCAAAAAGCTCTGGCTTGTAGGCCGCCTCTACACCTCTTTCCTACAATCGAAAGCTTTTTCAAAAACTTCCTGAAGTTTACTTCACAGACTAATAGAGGTATGACCAGCTGCATAGAATTGTAAGCTTTTCGCATTACACAGAAGTATTGTAAGCTGAAACATGATACTTGATACAACTAATAAGGTATCGTCAGTTCTCAGATTCAGCTTGCTTCAGTCTTCAATGGTCTTCACACAACACACATGCGTCTGAAATATGAACTGACAAGTACGTCAGCAAGCCGAAATAAACAAACATGCTTGATTGATGCTGTAAAGCTGAGCTTACAACTGAATCTGTGAATGACAAGATCAATCCATTGCTTCTTGTGCACACTAGCATACACGGAGCGTTGTTATTTGTCAGCAGCAGCCTTAAGTTTAGCCGTCAGTTCATCTTTCAATCGCATGTGTGCGCGCGCCCTTTAGCAAAGTTCACAAAGGCCATTAATTTGACAAATTTTTAGGAAATTGTAATAAAAATTTAGCTAAATTGGCCAAAAAGTGACACTTTTTGATCAAATTAATAGTGAATGGAAGCATAGTTTATGTTAAATCTGCAATCATGGCTATTTTCCTAAAAAATTTGTCAAATTATTTGCCTGTGTGAATTTGGCTTAAGAGCAAACTTCATGAAGTTGTAGGAAACAGTTGTAGCGGTGACTTTTACCCCTCTACATCTATTAACTACAAAGCCAAAGTGTTATTGCCTCAACTTAGTTGTATCATGTTGAAAAACTTTTTAATTACATAGACAGAGAGAGAGTGAGAAAAAGAGAGACGCAAAGCAACAGCGAAGCGGATCTAGCAGAGCTTATGAATTTAACACACTTAGGTCGAGCGCACACATTCGGCTGAAAGATGAACTGATTAATTAAGCCGGAATAAACAAACTTTCTTGATTTTGAGCTTACAAACCAGTGCTTAAGTGTGATTATTTGTCTCTTTCCGCCGCATGTGTGCACTCGATCAAATATCAACCCTCTCCTTAATAATATCAATTTTTCATATCAAAATATATATAGAGGCGATAATATCATTTTGATATTTTTTTTTCAGATGAATGCCGATTCGATACTCAAAATACCCGTATAATACTAACTATCGTGATTTTCTTTTTCTGTGTGCGCTCTGCTAAGCTGTTGGTGTGCCCGTTTGATTTCCACAGCTCCGCTTCGCTTTGATATTTCTTCAATTTATGATAAACAATTTATCAGCGCCATGCTACCATTTTCAATTTCGCAAAATTTTGACCAATTTTTCAAATGGCAACATGGCTGATTGTCACAATATTGCTTGCCTATGAAGAAGATGTAGGGGTGAGCGAGTTAGAGACTAGAATAATCTTTAAAAAACTCACTCCCTGCTTTTAAGGCAGTGTTTCCCAGCCAAAGACCCTGCTTGCCCAAGTCATACATCACACACTGAGTGTCAGAGAGAGAGAGAGAGAGAGAGAGAGGGAGAGAAAGTCACATTTTTCGGTACTCTCTTCTTTGCGGAACCCTGCTTTAAGGCCGCAGACGCTGGCAGCATGTGTAAATGTGACGATGCAGACGAAAATCGAAATATTTTACATGTGAGAGAGCTTTCACACCAACACGAAAGCTTTAATGCTGCGGCTACCTCATTTAAACAGGTCAAGCCCTGATGAAATAGGTATAACCTATCACCATGTAAATCCAGACTAATAGAGTTAGGGCCAGCTGCATAGAATTGTAAGCTAAGAGCTTATTCTGAAAGCTTTTTCATATAAATTTTCGCATTACACAGAAGTATTGTAAGCTGAAACAAACAGCGAGCCATGATACAACTAATAAGGTGTGGACCAGCTCTCAGTTTGCTCTCGGTTTCAGCTTGGAAGTCTTCAATGTGTGGCGAAATGTTCAGACAAAGCTTTCTGCTTGCAATGCTAGTTGTATCATTGAGCGAACTGAGAGAGCTTTCTCGGTGCACTCTCAGCTGGGTCTAAAAAAAAACTTAAGTGTGCAGCTGACACCACTTGATGCGAAAAGTTGCGTGAGCGCACATAATTTTACCGACGGCATTTCAAAGTGGTGGGTTTCTGTTGCATTGCTTTTTTGTTCTACACACATACTAAATTTGTGTGTATGTAACACTCTCACACACCTCCCTCTCGTGCTCTTAGCTATAAGTATTTGACTCTTTGCACACTTTGCAAAATTGAATTCCTAGAAAACATTTGATTATCTTTAAAAATCCTTATATTAGTGCTCTTTACTTTACTTATCGTACAGAATATTAAAGAATATTGTGACGTGGAGGAAATGAGGAGATGCTCACACAAATCAATTGGCAAAATTTTCAAGGAAGACATTTAGACTGAAAGAGGGAGTAAGGGAGATGTACGGTATCACATGTTTTTAACATAGTTAACAAGTCATCCTTAAAAGCTACATCGATCCGGCATTGCTAAGGATCAATTCCTAATTTAACCTAATATCGGATAAAACTTATCGTAAGGGAATCGGATTAAAACTCCCAAAAATTTACAAATATCATTGTCATAAGCGCTAAAGGCGATAAAACTCGTCAATGTGGTTTTGGGTAAAGATTGCGATTTGATTTATGAGCTAAAATTGAGGTTCGGTTACGGTTTGGTTCGGTTTAGAAGAACTTGCTTGCATTCAGTAGAACTAAAAGTATCTTGATTGCCTTAATTGATGATTAGAAAAGAGAATTTCACTTCTGTGTGTACATTATATTTACTTTCGTGACCATTTTGGGTTTTTGTCGCCCCTAAAGAAATGTTCAAGTTTTTTTTAGAATGTCTTTAATTTTGTTCAACCGAACCGAAAATTTAGATGAATTTTCTTAACTTTGTTTTGGATTCGGTTCATAAGAGCTTTTTCATATATTTTGATGTATGTTAAAAGGTTTTTTACTTTTCAGTTAAATTCAAGTATTACAAGTATTCAGTAAAACATGTGTTCGATCGAAAGGCGATAGACTTTGGGAACAAAAAGGGAAAGAAAGGGAAGACCAGGCATTTGGAAGATAATTTTAAGAACAATCATCACCTTGGAGACTCTTTTTGCGATTTAAGGAAGACTGGAAGACGACTCATGCATTTGCTCAAAATGTGATTCATTCAAAAACGACTCGAAAATGAGTTGAAAATGAGTCGAAAATGAGTCGAAACTGATCAGAAAACGTGGCATATACGACTCTTCATGAAGGGGGTCGCGGCTAGGGTGCCATTTTCTACCGACCAAAGTATCATTTATGATTAGAAAACGAGCCCAATTATGACTGTGATCAAAAATTGCATAAAATGTTGGCTGGTGACAAAAGCCATTATCAAGCTTGGTGTGAACAACTGGTGTTTACCATTTGAAAGATAATTTTAACAAGAATCACCTTGGTGATTCTTTTTCGAGCCCTTTTTTTTTGTTGATTAAAATGGCCCACCTAGCAATTGGAAGATCATTAGGTGATTTCTCACCTTGGTGAGTCTTTTTTGAGCCCATTTGATGATTAAAAAAAGAGATTAGTTTCATGTGCGATTTAAGGAAGACTAGAAAATGACTCATGCATTTGCTCAAAATGTGATTCATTAAAAAAAAGACTCGTAAATGACTCGAAAATGAGTCGAAACTGATTAGAAAAACGGGTTAAAAACGACTCTTCGTGAAGAGTCGCGGCTAGGGTACCATTTTCTCCCGACAAAAGTATCATTTATGATTAGAAAACGAGCGCATTTATGACAATTTTAATCAGACTGATGACTCGAAAGACTCGAATGTGATCAGATGCTTTATAAAATGCTTGCTGGGGGGAAGAGTTTCATGTGCGATTTAAGGAAGACTCGAAAATGGCTCATGCATTTGCTCAAAACTTGATTTATTAAAAAACGACTCGAAAAAGACTCGAAAAAGACTCGCAAATGAGTCGTAAATGATTAGAAAACGGAGTATAAACGACTCTTCATGAAGGGTCGCGGCTAGGGTACCAGTTTCTCTCATTTATGACAATTTTAATCAGACTGATGACTCGAAAGACTCGAATGTGATCAGATGCTTTATAAAATGCTTGCTGGGGGGAAGAGTTTCATGTGCGATTTAAGGAAGACTCGAAAATGGCTCATGCATTTGCTCAAAACTTGATTTATTAAAAAACGACTCGAAAAAGTCTCGAAAAAGACTCGCAAATGAGTCGTAAATGATTAGAAAACGGCGTATAAACGACTCTTCATGAAGGGTCGCGGCTAGGGTACCAGTTTCTCTCATTTATGACAATTTTAATCAGACTGAGGACTCCAAAAAAAGACTCGAATGTGATCAGAATTTTTATGAAATGCTGTCTGGGAGCTGGCACGAAACAGAAACGACTGGCGGTGTATATCAATATGGGACCAAAGAAGAAGAAGTATAAACAGCTGTGCTCCGGCTTTTGCTTACTTATGCGATTTCAACAAATTCGTACAACTTTTTGTTATCAATTCGTTTTGCAACACTTTACTTGGCAGAAGCAGCTGTTGTTGTATCGACAAACTTATCGTATATCGCCGCAGTCAAATCGCAATTTGTTGTTGTCATAAGGTATTTTTTTTTGCTGCTTGTGCTATTTTGAGAGAGTTAGGAAACAATTGTTTAAGGCAAGAGACTTTGGAGCAACTAATTTTTGCGATTTATCGACCAAATCTTAAAATTTTTTGCAAAAGCGAAAATGGGAGCATGGCTGTAAGTCAACCCAACTAACATTTGAAAGATAATTTTAACAAGAATCAACTTGTTGAGTCTTTTTCAAGACGATTTTGATGACTAAAATGAGATGTATGATGCAAATGAGTCATAATGTAACATAATCAAAATGTAATTTGTTAAAATACAACGAAACAGACTCGCAAATGATCGAGAAAAACCAAGTTATAAACGACTCTTCAAGAAGATTTTCTCACATTTATGATCAGAAAACGACAGAGGATTCGAAAAAGTTTCGAATGTGATCAAAAAAATTTCATCAAATGCTGGCTGAGAAATGTCTTGAGGCACTCTTGGGTGTTAGGGGTATGAAGACACATCTAAGAGCTTAATTTGAAAGCACAAAAAATAAGTGTTTCATGATTTTAAATATTTACAAACACTGGCCAAAACAATAAATTTAATAAGGGAGGGGGGAGGGGGGGGGGGGGGGGGATGGGAAGTCACAGTCACAGCAGCTTAATATTTTCCATTCATATTAGAGACTATAAATAAAATTGTATCAAAGAACATGAATACTTAAATGCAACATTTCATACAAAGAAAGTTGTTTTGCTTTGAACAAACAACATTGTTTGTATGAGATGTCGATTCTAGGGGTATACAAGTTTCTTTTGCTTGTTTGCCAGTGTGGTGGTTGGTGTGTATGTGTATGCTAAGCTCTCTCTCTCTCTCTCGCCCGCTGTTGCTGCACTTTACCTACTTTTGCTCGCTTAATTTTACACATTGTCTGCAAGTGTCTTTTTTTTTGCATATTTATTTTCTATTTTCTTTTTCCATTTTGCATTTTTAGTTAGTCATTTTTTTTTTTTTTTTGTTCATTATTTTATTTGGTTTATTTGAATTAATTAAGCATACACACACATATAAATTTCGACTGTCAGAGGGTGTGTGTGCGTGCGTGTGTGTGTGTGTGTGTTTGTTTGTGCGTGTGTGTGTAAGTATGAGAGCCCCAAAAGGTATGCTGTGTGATGTGTGAATGAAACGAAAAAGGGGAAAAATTGGCACAAATGTTTTTAATTCTTTTTTTTTTTTTTTATACAATTTCAAGAATGCGGAAAAAATAAAATTTTGAAAGGAAACGAAATGAATTTCAATTGATGACTCTCCACATGCTTTTGCTCTTTGTACTTCTCAATACGGACTAGGGATAATAATATGTAAGGGGTAGGGGTGTCTTGCTGTTGTTCATCATCTTATTGATCATTTGGAAATAGACTTGATTTCTGTTGGCCGCCGCCACCGCCGCCGCCGCCTTTGCCACTGCCACATCTTCATCATCATCATCATCATCATCATCTGAATCTTGAGAATCTTCTTCTGAATCTTCGTATTATTAAAAGAAGATAAAAGGTTTTACTTTTTGGGTATGATTTGATGATTGTTTAACAACAAAAAAAAGTGAAGAAAAAAAAACAACAAAGATGTGGTGTAAAAGTGTGTGTGTGTGTTTGTGTATGTGTGTGCGTGTGCGTGTGTGTGTGTATAAGTACTATCATAATTATTTGATAAAAAGAAATTCGATTCTCTTTTTACTTTTGTAAACTTGGAAAATGGTTTTCATTATAGATTGGTTTGGTTTTTGGGTTGGTTTGGGTTTGGGGTTGCTTGGTTCTCATTACTTTCTTTTTTTTTCAGATTGGCTGCCCCCAATACACAATTGCTTCACGATTTTTTTCAGCATTATCTCATTAATAATAATAATAATATTTGTTAATAATAATGTTTTTGTTGTTGTTGTTGGTTTGTTGTTTGTTTCAAAAAGACTTAAACTATTTTGTTTTTTGTTTTTTTTTTTTAGATAGTTCTTGTTTGTTTGTATGTATGTATGTATGTATGTACGTGTGTGTGTGTGTGTGTGAGTTGTGTGTTTGCATACACACACATATAATATTTTGTTTTGTTTTTTTTTCATTTAAAAATACAATTCGTTTAATACCTAAAAAATGCTTAAATACAATATCTATAATGCATACATACATATATATATATATATATATATATAGTGTGTGTGTGTGTATATATATGGTATAGTATATATATATATATATATATATACGTATAACTAGACCTAATTAGTATTGATTATATATAAAGTTTTGTTGCAGTTGTGTTCGTGTGAGTGTGTGTCTGCGTGTGTGTGTGTGTTTGTTTGTGTGTGTAAAGTTTTGCTAGTCGTTTTGGTTGGTAAATACAATAAAAAAAAAATGGAGAATTAATTTTGATAATTTATAAACAAAAACATACATTTGACAGAACAGAAATATGCTACAGCTGCTGCTGTAATTGTTGTTGTTGTTATTGTTGCTTTTGCTGTTTTACAGCAATTTGTTGAATTTATTATGTCTTGCTTTTGAAATAATCATTGAAACAATTATCATTGTGTGTGTGTGTGGGTGGGTGGATCAATAAGAATGCCCTTTACAGTTAGTTTTTGTCTCTCATAAGTTTTGTGCAGTGCCGTGCAAGGCGTATTTAACAAGGTGGCAGCGACGTCGACGTCGCCCTCTTTGCTGTTGCCTTACGCAAGGCGTATTTAACTCTCTCTCTCTCATTTTCGTAAGCTCTCATTTTTCGTAAGGCAACGCGACGTCGACGCTGCTGCCACCTTGTTAAATACGCCTTGGCGCCGTGTGTCGCTTAGCAGCTGGCTTCCCCAAGCAGAGAGCGCGTGTCTCTCTCTCTCACATACATACTACGTTTTCAATTTGCAAATGCAAATTTGTTTCTGTTTTTGCAGCTTTTGTAAATTCACAAAATGATCAGCGAAAACAAAAAAAAAAAAACTGGCAACACCAATGCAACGTTAAGTTCACTGCGCCTCGGCAGTTTGCTGAATTGACAATAAATGTATAGCACGTCTCAGTATATTGAACAAAGCTCTGCGGCAGCGACATAGACACACCGACACAGTATACGAGCTTATACACTGCTCTATTGTGCAACAACAAAGATGTGCTAAATGAGCGCACTCTCGCGTAGCTAAACACACACACACAGTGCCAAAATGTGCATGTGTGTTGCAACTTTTCATGAAATGGTGTTTCGAACCAATTTCATGAAATAATTTTGTTAAATGAGCATAGCATAAACGTAGTAACAGTGCAATGCATACATAACCCCAAGGGGTGCTTTGGCTCTGGAACTCTGGACTACAGACGATTTACTTGATTTTCTGTGCACAACAACAGAGAACTGCAAAAATCACTTTTTTCTTGATTGGCTCATACACAAAAATTCTAACTCACGTTTAATCACAATCAACAAAACTCAGAGCTGAATATATTCAACTCACAACGCAATCGCAACGAGCGGCTGAGCCAGAGTTATGTGATCTAACCACCACAGATGAGAGAAGGATAGAATAGTACCTTTGCGCAGTCCCTCTTCTCTGTTTGCTGAGCTGCTACGGCGCTGCTACGGCGCTCAGGTTTGAACCTCGCCCTGTCTTGCTCTGTCGCAGTTGCACCATATCATGGCTGATAGGTGAAAGTGAAACAGGGTTCAGAGTTTGAGACAAAGACGGTTCGTGTTCGTGACGAAGACGGTTGCAGTTGCAAACAGAATTTGGTTCGACAGAGCAAACGTATAGTCTAGATCAGGGGTGCCCAGAATAAGTTTACGAGCGCGCGTGGAAGCCAATACAAATGCACAAAATACAACTCAAAGCAAAAACAACCACAAGAAATAGAAAGAGAAAACCGATTTTTGCTTGTGTGCGTGTGTGGTCATTGCTGTCTCAAGCACACGCATGCGAGCGCTGACTACGCAAAGGCAACATTGTTGTTGCTTTTTAATTTGCCAGAGACATAGGAGAGAGAGAGAGAGAGAGAGAAGAGAGTCACATATGATATTGTTGTTGCAGGTCTGCACGCACCAACAACAAAACCTTCGTTCGGAAAGAAAGAGAGGAGAGCACGCATATGAAATTGTTCTAGCTTTTTACAATTTTATGGCCGCGTAAAAAATGGTATGCGCGCGGGCTATTCCACAAACAAATGCGTGGCTTTCGGCATAGGCTTGGGCACCCTTGGTCTAGATTTAGATGGTCGTTGATCTAACGTGAATGTTCGTTCATATTTATTCATCGAACAAAACTCTGTGTTGAATATAATCAGATGCATAGCGGCCAATGCATTGTGTGTGTTCGATCGAACAAAACTCAGAATTGACTGCCAAAGCATTGCTCTCTCTGTCTCTCTCTTTCCATATCTGCCAGCAAGAGTTTATTCATACGAAATGATTTTCGCTCACTCTGAACAATCGTCGTTGAGCCCAAACGGTTCGGTCATCAACCACTGTGTTGTTCTACTGCCACTATAAAGTATGTTTTTGGGGCACTATAAGTATCTTTTTGAGAAATTTTGAAATTTGATCTCTAATACTCATTCTTCATGGTCGCTGGCTAGCATGCGAAGAAGTTGGTCTTTATGTCCTCGCTCTCGTTGACCAACGCTGCTTTAAATTCTCACCAACACCAGCACATTTTTCTGTACTCTCCATTTGACCGGCCCCTGCGTTTGATTTTTGCGTGAGCGGAGAAAGAGTAAGTGCGATAGACTGCGACACTTACACCAGGGATGGCCAAATGGAGAGGACAGCAAAATGTGCTTGTGTTTGTGAGAACGAAAGTCTTTAGCCGATTTACTTGCTTTTTTCTGGTGCTCACCGATTCTCAGACTTAAAGCCCGAATGAGCCTTATAATAAAGCCTTATGCATTGTACACTCCAAAAAGTGCCTATCAGTAAGCTTTTCACCAGAGCGCCGTTTGCCTTTGTCAGAAAATAACACTTTTCGCCCGGCATATTGAATAGAGGTACCCTAAAACAACCTTTAACAGCGGGGTCACTGCTTCTCTTTGGTTGTGAGAGGAGAGAAACACATTTTTTTTTTGGTTTTGTTTCCTCTCAGGTCTGGCTGGGTCCTTTTGGCAAAATTCATGCATTCAAAAGGTCGTAAGGTGTAATGCTCGGCTAACAATATGAATGTATGGGACAAACTATATCAGTGCCGGCCAAATGTAGAGGCCCTCTAGTACGGCTGGGGTGGTCAGTCACTCTACTTTCGTCAACCCATCGTTGCTCTTTGTACGTTGATGCGTCGTGCCGGGGGGTGGCAAAAAAGTGTGCTTGTGTTAGTGAGCAAGAAAGCTCTCTCCAGACTACAGCCCTTTTACATGCAATTCAATGTTCACCGATTTACACAATCATGAGTTTGGCTTGCGTTTGCGTAAAAACTCGTGGTAGCTATGTGTGGCCGGGTCTGAACTATATGCGCTCTCTTCTCTTTTCTCTCACACTGACTCTCTCTCTCTCTCTCTCTCTTTCTGCTTATGCTGCCTTTACACTTGTCATATACTCTAAAGCAGAGATGGGCATGCACACATATCGTCACACTTTTCACACGCATACAAGCACAATTTGCGTGCGCCGCATTCGTGTTCTATAAATAGCTTTCAATGCCTATAGCGTACGTGTGATTTTGTGCAGTCGGCCGCGGCAGAGGTCCTATGCACACGAGGCAGCGCGCTGCCTCGCGTGTGCATTGGGACGTCGCGACGCGCCCATCTCTGCTCTAAAGCAGTGGTGTCCAAACTCACACAAGCAAGCATTGCATATGTGTGCGTAGCTGCGAAACACGAAGTAAGCATGTTGACATTTCCACATGAGCAACAAACAAACGAACAAATGTCTTGTGAGAGAACACAAAGCCGAACACGCGCATCGTAAGAGAGCCAGCCGCCGAGCGTGCTATTTATAGAATACACATATTCTCTCTCTCTCTCTATATATGTGTCGGCTGCGACGCCGGCAGAATTTGGCTTGCCAACCACGCGTGGCTGCCTTTTCAAATTTTGGACATCGCTGCTCTAAAGAGACTCTCTGACGATAGTGTAATAGCAAAGCAAATAACTCTAATGCTGCCTTTACACTTTTCATATATATCTAAATAGTAGTTTGTCAATTTCCTCTAAAGAGAATCTCTTATCGAATTGAACCTGTCAAATTGCATCAAACAAGGCTAAATTTTTCATTTCGGTCTTCGAAAAGCACACTTGTTATGACCGATTGACAGAGATGGGCCTGTTATACGATTGCGCAGGCAGCCCGATCAGTGCTGTGTGTGTTAACAGTGAGCGCGATTACAGCACACATTCCCGGTTGAGGGAAGCCCGAGCCCGTTTTTTTTTTTGCGGTCAGTGACTTGAAAATAGGTTTGAGAGTTATTTCCCACCTAGCATTTGGAAGATCATTAGGTGATTCCTCAACTTGGTGAGTCTTTTTCGAGCTCATTTCATGATTAAAAAGAGATTAGTTTAATGTGCGATTTAAGGAAGACTAGAAAATGACTCATGCATTTGCTCAAAATGTGACTCAATGACTCAAATAACTCGCAAATAAGTCATAACTGATTAGAAAACGGGGTATAAGCGACTTCATGAAGAGTCGCGGTTAGGATACCATTTTCTCCCGACAAAAGTATCATTTATGATCAGAAAACGTGCGCATTTGTGACTATTTTAATCAGACTGAGGACTCGAAAAAGACTCGTGTGTGATCAGATCAGAAGCTTCATAAAATGCTTGCTTGGGTTATGAGCTATGCTTTTCACTAAAGAATGCATGATTGCCAACTGCTTCTCACAAAGTAATCATTTCTTGGGATGTTTAATTCTTGTTCTTTACAGAACCAGTACTTAAATTTGTCATGTGTTACATTCGATTTGATTTTGTGATAACAAATTTTATAAACAGGGACTTTCCCTTAAAATAGATGTGCATTGGCAAGGCCTTAATATTTGGTATTTCAGTTAGTTTTAGACTTGAACAGAGGGGCTCTTTATCACTGCTGGTATCTGTCTCGGATTGATTATCAGCTACAGTCCTTAGCACTTTAGCAATTTTCACTATTCTGGCCGCCACTTCAGCTTCAGCGGGTTCTGTGGCCGCTGTTATCAAAGCTGAAGTGGATCCAGTTCGGGTGTCTGCTGATTGAGCACAACATGAGCAGCCTCACGCCGTTTGGTTAGAATGAAACTCGTACTGTAGACCAGGACCAGGGGTAGAACCACAACCAACGCCACTGTGACAAAAAAGACAGTTAATTTAACCTCACGCTGGCAGCATTTTAGTTCCTTAGACCATTTCGAACGGGTACGATTCATACTATCCTGGAGATCAAAGCACACTTGTCCTTTTCCAAATAGAAATTATTCAAAAGTATATACTTTTCCTGGCATTGGGTGCATTCTTCGAAAAGCACACTTGTTATGACCGATTGACAGACATGGGCCTGTTATACGGTTGCGCAGGCAGCCCGATTAGTGCTGTGTGTTAACAGTGAGCGCGATTACAGCACACATTCTCGGTTGAGGAAAGCCCGAGCCCGTTTTTATTTTCGGTCAGTGACTTGAAAATAGGTTTGAGAGTTATTTCCCACCTAGCATTTGGAAGATCATTAGGTGATTCCTCAACTTGGTGAGTCTTTTTCGAGCTCATTTCATGATTAAAAAGAGATTAGTTTAATGTGCGATTTAAGGAAGACTAGAAAACGACTCATGCATTTGCTCAAAATGTGATTCATTAAAAAAAAGACGTAAATGACTCGAAAATGAGTCGAAACTGATTAGAAAAACGGGTTAAAAACGACTCTTCGTGAAGAGTCGCGGTTAGGATACCATTTTCTCCCGACAAAAGTATCATTTATGATTAGAAAACGAGCGCATTTATGACTATTTTAATCAGACTGATGACTCGAAAGACTCGAATGTGATCAGATGCTTTATAAAATGCTTGCTGGGGGGAAGAGTTTCATGTGCGATTTAAGGAAGACTCGAAAATGGCTCATGCATTTGCTCAAAATGTGATTCATTAAAAAACGACTCGAAAAAGACTCGCAAATGACTCGAAAATGAGTCGAAACTGATCAGAAAACGGGGCATAAACGACTCCTCTTCAAGAAGAGTTGCGGCTAGGGTACCATTTTCTCACGACCAAAGTATCATTTATGATCAGAAAACGAGCCCAATTATGACTGTGATCAAAAATTGCATAAAATGTTGGCTGGTGACAAAAGATATTACCAAGCTTGGTGTGAACAACTGGTATTTAGCATTTGGAAGATCATTTTAACAAGAATCACCTTGGTGATTCTTTTTCGAGCTCTTTTTTTTGTTGATTCAAATGGCCCACCTAGCAATTGGAAGATCATTAGGTGATTTCTCACCTAGGTGAGTCTTTTTCGAGCCCATTTGATGATTAAAAAGAGATTAGTTTAATGTGCGATTTAAGGAAGACTCGAAAACGACTCATACATTTGCTCAAAACTTGATTTATTAAAAAACGACTCGAAAAGACCCCTTGTGATTTCTCAAATATCCATCGAAATCGGTGCAGAATTTTTCATATGATACACTATTGTTTCCCTTAAAGCAGTCGTCTGCACAATTGGCCTTCTCCCAGAGACTTGTGAGCGCGCACCACCCTGGATGGTCGAGACTATGTTTAATGCGATCCGTGTCGAGATAGATTTTAGAACAATTTAAAGTTGCTGCCATCAAGAGATCATATTTGTCAGTCATATTATCGTACAACTGCACGCATCCTCACACATAAATTTAATCATTTGGGTCTCTTTGATATTAAGCTGCCTTCACACTGTTTGATACTTAAGACTTGATAGTCTAGCAGTTCTGCCTATTTGTAATGTTTTAAAAATTGAATAGCTTGTCAAATTCATAGAAATTCATTATGAAATATGCAGGGTCCACGAGATTATCATGTCTCTCATGTATCAAGCAATGTGAAGGCATTCTAATGCTTAAGCTTTTAGGTTGAACTCTTCAAGCTTGAAGCTCTTGAGCGAGCTTAGAAAATGCAAAAACGTTTATATTGAGCCCTGTCTCATATATGTATACGCTTAACTTATTGATCCAACCAAGTGTAAGGCAAGTAAGAACTAGTTATATTTTCTGTATGGCCTAGTTTGCTCAAAACTAAACCTAAGTATGTATAATTTGCACAAATTTTGAAGAAAATTATTGAACTTTTTTGGGGGCATATTTCAACAAATTATTTGCCATAGTTGTAGTTAAATTTGCAATCATGAATTTGGGCAAATTATTTGCACCCACACCACACACACCTTTTTTATATAATATTATTTTCAAGTATTATTTAAAATAGAAGAAAAAAAAAAATACAGGCATTTTTACTCAATTCTCAATAAATAAATTCTCATAATAAATTTTCAAAGAGTATAAATGCATATTGCACTTGGACTTGAACTTAGTTCTGGTGGGGGCATCTCCAAAAAAAATATATAAAAAAAATTGTAGATTTGCATTTAATGTTTCTGTCAAAGAGTTTTGTTTCGTGGCTGATTGTTTTGAGGGTGGGGGTGGGGGGGGAATAGGAAAAACTGCAAAAATTAAAATTGATTTTAGCACACAAAAACATAAACAAAATGCGCTAAATAAATAAATTAGCATTATAATATTTATAAATGTATGAAGAGGTTTTTTTTTTTTGTTTTTGTTAATGTTTTGTGGATTTTTTTTATGCATCTAAAAACTGATTTAAAAACTAAGCAGCTAATAAAAAACGAAACAACACTGCACTACTATTTCTTGCTCGCTCGTTCGCTCTCACTACATATTTGACTTGACCTAAGACTCAGTTAAAATTATAAACTAAAATAAACACAATGTTAATTAATATTTATATAGATTTTTGTGTGTGTGTGTAAGTATTTGTGTGTGTGTGTGTGTGTGTGTACAACTCCTATTAATCTATATCCAATTTGTATTAATTAAGCCAAAAATTACTAAGCTGGTTTTCTGTGCAGTTTTTCAATTTTATATATAATTTTTATTTATAAATTTTTTGTTTGACCACTTTCTATACTCTTTTTTGTTGTTGTTGTTGTTTACTTAAAACTCTGTTCATTGATTTCTCTCTCTGTTCTGATCTGTTTCTCTTTTCGATTTCTTCTGTTCTCTGTGTGTGTTCATCAATTCAGCGAGCTTGGCTTACTCCAAATCTTAAGTTGTAAATTAAATAATAATAGAAAAAAAATCGACTCTTGTTCTGTGTGTGTGTGTGTGTGTGTTTGTGTGTCTGTCTGTGTGTGTGTGTGTGTGTGTGTGTGTCTGTAGCTTAAAAACAAACATATTTATATATATATGCCTATATATATATACACATATATAAATATATATATATATATATATATATATATAGTTTTATAGAGAAAAAAAAAAAACAAACAAACAAAACGGCGTCCTAACCTGCTTCACTGTCACTCGAGTCACTTGAACTGCTATCACTCGAACTCGAGGACGATGAATCGCTGGAACTTGAACTCGACGACACGGGATTCGTGGGCTGAACAGCTTCCACTTTATTGGAAGTGGATTCATCTGCAAGAAACAAAATACATAAAAAAGTAAATTACAAATTTCTTTGGGTCACAGTTTGTACACTTACCTTTCTTGGCGGTTTTCTTGCTTGCTCCGAGCTGGCCGGTGACGTCTTGTAAACGTTTCTCTAGCTCTTGTTTCTTTTCGGCCATCTGTTCATCCTTGGATTTACCCGAAGGCTTTTTATCTGTGCAAGTGAAGAAGAAATTTCAGTTAATACGGCCAAAAGAGGGGGGGGGGGGGGAAAAACAGAACTCATAACGAGTGAAAGCGAAAGAAAGATATATGTATATATATATGTATAGCAGGAGAGAGAAAGAGAAAGAGAGAGAGAGCATGAGAGTTGACAATAATAATACCCCAAAAGAATTTATGAAGTTTCTTGCTACTATAATTAGAAATTTAATATTAAATGGTTAAAGGGATCATGCTGAAGGAATGGAATTTTTTTTTGGGTGAAACACCTTGGGCAGGATGAAGGGTCATCATTGGTCTTTTCTCACAGGTGACTAAAATGTACCAAAATCAAAGCTCTTTTTGTTTTTGTTGAAAGAGCAAAATCAGAATCAAGTGAAAGTTGTAGCGATAGCCCCTGGGGCACGACGAACATACTCGCAAATTCACACCGAATGCTTGCCGAAGTCATGCATCACTGTGTGTTAGAAAGAGAGACACAGTCACATTTTCGCGCTCTCTGCTTGGGGCAATCCGAAGCAACGAGAAGTTTCATACAAAAATTGTGGGAAGAAGAAGCAGAAGTTACAACTTCGCCACTTGAACTTTTTGCAAGTACGGAGATAAGAATTTGAATGTCACCCTTAACAGTCAATGTTACGCTTAACAGCACATTTGTGGAGACTATGTAAAGTGGCTGTGGGCCTTATTGTGCTTTGAGCAGCTGACGCAGCATTGAGAATGCATATTGTTAAGTCACTCTCCGCATCGATCAGCTGGAGTGCATTAAGCTAAAGTGAACTAAAAGAACTGAATTTCTTTAATTTTGGTGGTGAAAGAGCGGGATAATATTTGGGATCTTTCCCACCACAAGCATTCGGCCTTAAATTTTGCAAACAAGGCTTGGGGAGAAGTGGTCGCCATATTACAAAAAGAAGGTATGTACATATGTGAAATGATTAACACTTTGATCAATTCGATTAAAATTTGTACCAATATGTTACAGTGGCTGATTGCCGAAAAGGCTTTAAGTCTTTGCCAAAGAAAATTTAACATAGAAGCACAATTTGAAACGCCTCTCTTTTTTGAGTGATGTTAACTCCATTGTGACAAGGAGATACTTCATTGTGACAACAAAATCTGTTACTCAAAATTATTATTGACATACGAAAACACGGTGGTTAGAGGGAGACGGACATAGTCAAAAATAACCCAGAGAGTCAAAAATTAACTCAAAGAGCCAAAATAACAGCGAACAGCTGACATATATCTGAGTGAAAAGTTGTCGACGTAGCAGATTGTGCTTCTATGTTAGTTCTTCTATGTCTTTGCGGGAGATCTATCGCTATCATGGCAGAAGCGCAAAGCAGATGAAGACTGTTACTGCCGGTGGTGAGCCAATAGATAGCCCTTCTTTTATGAACGATGTTAACATTGATTGGGAATTCGGCGCATTAATGTTGTTTCTGCCAAATGTCTCAACAAAGCGCAGGTAAGCGCCGCTCAATAATATTTTTGTAAATTTATTGAATGAAAGATTCATTATTTTACAGGACATTTCAAACGGACCGCTTGCTTCCTGCTGAGTGACTGGACAATTTTGCAGTGGATATAGAAGAGTGCATTTTTGAGTCTATATGCTGTCGTCAACTCAGTTGGGGGCCACAACCAGCAGTTACTCCAATTTCACTTGGCATCAAAACCAAAAAACAGATGATCGAGCAGTAGGGACCCACCGCCAGTAAGACTAAAAATACCATAAACTTCAATTCTCGGCGTAATTTTTTCTTAATTCTGGTCACACTACTCTTACGTTCCACGGTGACGAAACATATGACGAAGTTAGCTAAATTACGAACGTCGGATGTCCGTATGGGGGGCTTATGTGTTTTTGCTTATTGCTGTGGTGTAGCGCGAGCGGAGTGTGTCAGAACGATAGAGAGAAATAATCAGTGTTGCCAAATCAGCATTTTTCCCGTCATTTCTAGTTTTTTTTTAAACCGGGAAATATTTAGAAACAGCGGGAAGCGGGGATTCTGACTTTTGGAAAAATGAATTCGGCTTTTTTACAGCTTTATTTGTATTTTGGTGTAATTTGCAAAACTTATAAGGGAACCGGAACCTTTAACTGAAATAAACCGTTTCAAATCAAGTACCGAAACCGGAACCGGAACCGATACAAATTTTTTTTTTTGAGAACCGAAAATGGAACCGATAATACCAGAACGAAACCGAAACGTTGTTACCGGTACAGTTTCGGTTTTTTTCGCCTTTCCACAGCGCATCGTAGTTTTGGTCACGCGTGGAAGAACAACCCACAGAACATTTCTCAACATTCGCTCCAGTTTTGCGGCTGCAGATAGCGACTTTCTTCTGCACCGGAAAGTGTGGGACACAGATCGCGAAATTGTACGCATATTAGAATCAGCGGAGGTGGCCACAACTAAACTTTAGACCGTAAATCTAGTTTTTGGTGATTTTTATTTTTAGCGAAAACGTTTGTTCAAAGAGAGCGAGGAAAATCACTTTTTAAAACAATGCTTTTTTATGTGGCATATTTTTGGACCCTAGTTATAGCGTAACGCTAAGTACTGAGCAAAAAAAATTGTACATGAATCAATCTTTTAATAAATATTTATGCACAAATTTCATCGGTTGCTGATCAATCACTGCTTAATGATGAAGGCATTTCTAATACTAGTTCATCTAAAAGCGCCGACGAAGTTGAGGCATATTCATATGATATTGCAGGAAAAGAAACTTGGTGATAAAAATACATCAATTGTGTCAACAAATAAGCTACTGGATTCCATTAAGTCTTTTTTCATACTTAAACGTGTTCGAAACCATGAAAACATTCTTAACTGGTGGTCAAAATCCTTCACAAAGTTCCCACAATTGTATGTTATTTCTAATAGGCTAATCACACTGAGCACATCTTAGCGGAACGCATGGAATTTTTTGAAGATGTGAAATAGCGATTCACACTGACAACATCTAACATCTTCAGTCGCCGTAGTGAATTTATTACAAATGATAAAATGAATTTTGAAGAACAATTAGTGTTTATTCTAACTGTTGCTCAAAATCAGCAACTTTATTTGGCAGCTTAAAGCAAATCTTGTCAACAATGCGTTGAAGAGGAGCTGCTGACCAAGAGAGGCATGAATCTGCACATACCAAGAAGCGCTCAGGTGTTTCCTAGTGGTAAAAAAAAAGTGACTTTCATACGTGCAATTCCTTTACAAGTAAATATTTTATATTGTTCACGGAGAAGAGAGCAATCAACCTTCTTAATGCTTGTAAGCAGGCTTTAATTATTGAGGAAAAGGGACTCAAATTGCCGCAACGCCATTCCACAGCTGTATATTGCACAATATCCTCAATGTCCACAACAGTACCAACAATGAAAATTGAACTCTTGCCTCAAATGAGTCCTGGTAGCAACCAAAACAATCAAATACTTCTGCTGACTACTCTTCTGGTGTTAAAGAGAATGAAGAAATAAGCGTATTTGCATTGCAAAAATGGTTTGATACTGTAAATTATTCTTCCTTTCCCGCAACAATCCAATTAGATGGAAGGTAGCTTGACTCGCTGCTACATCCCGAAGCATATTACGCTGATCCCTTTACATCTCCAACCGCGATATGCCCATAAGCTGCGCTTGGTGGTCAGGCTTGGAGTTTTTACTGGTCGCCTGCCATCGCTTCCAGAAATGTTGGTGTCACAATCTGACACCAGTGAGAGGAGCTCTATAATTTCATCCAATACGAATTCCGCAACTTGTGTCTGCCCATATATTATAATTCAGTTAATAATACCTACTATGATCCAACGTCTGTTTCTCGGAATTGTTGGTTCGAAATTTTTGACATTATTGAATTAATTATGCATATTTTGCAATTCCCTTTCGTTAACATTGTTTATGTTTCAAATTTTTAGTGGTGGACCAAAAACAATTGTGAAAAGACTGATAGAACATCCCCCAGAAGATGTTGGAATGATGATAAAATTTTGGCACGGATGTTAGATGTGCCTCAGTGTGAATAACCTATAAAGTCTTGTTTTCAGTTCCAGCTACGCAAGTTAGCGTGAAAGGGCTATTCTTTGGCGTAAAATTTATAATGAATCTGCTAAGATGTTGTATGGACTCAATCACAATTGAATTGAATTTTGACTCGTTTTATTACACAGGAATAAAATGTATTAGGTTTATCTTAGAATTTTATTTTTCCAATATTAAAACCGGTACGTACCGGTATACTGAAATAAAAATCCGGGTACCGTATCGAAACCGAATATCGAAATAGAACCTTTAACCGAAACATCCATTTCGGTACGTACCGGATACGAAATTCGTTTCGGGATTAAGACCTGCTTATAGGCAAATCGATAGTTTGTCAGTTCATTTATTGATACTTGTTGACACCTCTAACGTTCAGGAAACTGTCATCTCTAAGTGCTAGCGAAGTTTATAGATCGAGTTAGCCAAATCGTGATACAATTAGGGAAAACTTAGCAATAAATACTAGCTACAATGGGGTTTATAGGCAGTTTGAAGAAATCTTAGGACGCATAGAAGGAGTAGGATCAGGAAATATACAATGTAAAATTTGTAATTTTAAGCTAAAAGTAGACATAAACTTTTTTTAAGAAAAACAGCCAAAAACAAAAGATCCATTAGCGAGGCATGTATCCGTATTCTTTTCCAAGAAAAAGCTGATTATCTTAAAAGTAGAGGTTTCAACTTGTATTGTACAGATGGTGAAGTAACAAATGGGCAACTCAGGGTTTACAGCTAGTTATTATACAGAGAAAATCCTATCATCTGTCTCATCTAAACTCATTGCTATAGAGAAAGCAGTAAACCATGCCATTTCTAGAAATTTTTCTCATGTTGCCATACTCACAGACAGCGAAAACTGTTGGGGAAAGGAAGAGCAATGTAATTACAAAGCTAAAAACATTAGACAGAAAATTCAGAAACACTCGAGGATACTCGCAGCGGAAATCCATTATATTCTTGGACATATGGTAATAGAGCAAAACGAGATTGTGGACAGAAAGGCCACAAGACAGAAATTTTATGGCAATGAAATGTAGCCTTAAAGATGCAATCTGCAACATATATAGAAGTATCAAGGACGACTGGGAAAAAGAATATGCTGCCAGGGGATACTGCGATCAACAAACCTTGGTTCAAGGGCAAATGAATTCTTGTTCGTCGAACAAATTCGTGTGTGGATGCCCTGCGTAAGCAATACCGAGTTACCATAGATCTCTGATTGTCAACTTCCATGTAAACATTTGTTCAATTGGAATTCCACTTGCACGAAAAGTTTACACGAAAATCGACTCGGAATTCGGAACAGGACCGAATATTTATTGATTATAAATAAAATTAGAATCATTTTGAGAAACCGTAGGGACTCCTCCTCTTCGGACCAATCCCGAAACACACTCCGTCTAGGTGATCTTTGGATGATTTGAGAAGTACTTTTCAAAAAAAAACATATTCTTATAGAGGAGTCCGCACGAAGCCTTTGCGGGTTATTTGAGTGAGCATTCTGGGATGCCAAAATCACTCATTTGAGGGGTCCTTTAGGCACACTTTTTATACTCTGTACCGAAGGTACATAGAGTATATTAAGTTTGTGCAAAAGTATGTAACAGGGAGAAGGAATCGTTTCCGACCCTATAAAGTATATATATTCTTTATCAGCATCAACAGCCGAGTCGATATAGCCATGTCCGTCTGTCCGTCCGTCCGTCTGTCCGTCTGTCCGTCTGTCCGTCTGTCTGTCTGTCTGTCCGTCCGTATGAACGAAGAGATCTCAGAGATGGTAAGAGATAGAGGTTTGACATGTATGGGACATATATTTCTTATACTTGCAGGCAGATCAAGTTTATTTTCAATTTTTACCACGCCCCCTCCCGCCCCCGCAATTTGGAAAAAACTTCATATCTCCTACAGTTTTGGAGATATATCATTCGTTCCTTCTAGAGATACCTTGTATCGATTTGCTGAAGAAATGATAAAGATCGGATGAACGATACTCAAGTTATGAGCAAAAAACGGCCAGTAATCACCCCCCACCCTCCCCACCCATCACCACAGCATTCTATTGAAAGGCAATCTTAGTGAGAGAGAGAGAGAGAGAGAGAGAGAGTGAAACTTAACTCGTGAGCAAATGCGACGTTAAGGGTACAGAGTATGTTACAGTCGGGCTTGACCGACTTTCTTTCTTGTTTCATATATATATTGAAAAGGCCCTTTTCTTCGACGGATATGCTACTTTGGGACACTTTTCGGAAGCTCAGCACACCGTACAGGGAGTCCAAATGAAGCACCTTGCGGACTCCGCTGATTGACTGGGTCTCGTGTTAAGAGTTTTCTTAAGATTGGACTTCAAAAGTTGAGATTCGGCGGATTTAAGGGCAATCCAAAAACAGAAATTATTTTTTGTTAGTATACCTCTAAGAGCGTAGCGCGAGCGGAGAGTGTCAGAACGAGCGAGAGAGAGAGAGAAAAAAAAAACAAACAACGACTCGTGTCAAAAGAGTTTTGGTGGACTGAGACGCACACACACAGAGGACCGTTATTCTTAACAACGGACTTCAAAAGTTAAGATTCGGCGGATTTAAGGGCAATCCAAGAACAGAAGTTAACTTTTTTTTTAGCATACCTCTAAGAGTGCAGAGAGAGAGAAAAAAAAACAACGTCTCGTGTCAAAAGAGTCTTGGTGGACTGAGACGCACACACAAAGGACCCTTAGAGGACCGTTATGGACTTTAAAAGTTGAAGTCCGGCGGATTTATGGGCAAGAACAGAAATTTAGTTTCCTTTTTTTTTTTGCATACCTCTCTAAAAGTATGAAAAAGTCATATTCAAACAGATTTAAGGGTATACCGGAAAGTTATGCCGCAGAACGAGCTTTCCAAAGTTCTCTAATCTGCCATATACAAAAGTTCGAACAAATTTATTTTCAGTCAGGTTACAGGAAATACCGAAAAGTTATTCTGCAAAACGAACTTAAAGCTTAGTACTGAGGGTGCTCGAATTTTCCTTTCGTGACAGTATTTCATATAGTTAGAAACACCTTGGCTTTGCTTTGATGATGCTCATGTGCTGTTAGAAAGTGTTTCCATTTATGTGAAATACTGTGACGAAAGGAAAATTCGAACGCCCTCAGTACTAGGCTTAAGGGTTTAAAATTTTAAAATATGAAGGCGTTCCAATACAGAAATGTATTTTTGTTTTTTTTGTTAATGATTGATGATTTTCCACGTTTTTTTTTGGCCGTATTGTTTTACAACGTAGCCGGGTGCAGTCAAGCCCCTATGATAATGCCAATACTGACCAATTACAGCTCTGAGTGGATCTTGAGCCTGCCAATCATTAAGACAACAGAAGCCACAGCCGTAGTAACCAGCTCTACAATATCATCAGCCAAGAGAAGATATTGGTCAAAAGCTTGATCAATTGATCAGCCTGCTCCAGGGAACGAAAACGTCAACTTCTCCAATCTGGAGAGGAAGATTGATAAACTGGTCTACCACCAAATGACCAATATGATGAACGCCAATTGTTGCCATGTTGACCTAGTTTGTATGTATCGCAGCAGCGATATCGATGAGACTCATCCAATGATGAGCAAATGAAAATCTCAGCCGCTGTCGATAAAGATTTTAATTCAATGTAAAGTACAATACGTATTAATTGAATAAAAAGACAGTAGAGGGTTTGTGCTTAAGACAACATATAATACATAGATTGTGTTTAGCCTCCCTCTAAAAAGTTTACTAACTGATGATTTTCGACGAAATTAAGAAAAATTAGGTTTTAGTAGGTCTTTTAACGAGACAAATTCGATCAAAAAACCGCATCAGCACATTCATTCATCACTTAATTATGAATTGCATCAATGCTCATAGTAATCGCCATGGTACTTGGCTCTAGTCTAGTCTATTAGTCGTTTACCAAAACAGAAGCTTATATTGGGGGCTGAGACACATTATGTAGGAACTAAAATCTAAATAAAAAGTAAAGATTTATTGGTGAATACCCATGATACAATAAAAAACAAGGTAGCGCACCAGGTAGCGTACTTGCTCCATTTCGCATGCGCATAACTTTGTAAGTCTGTGTCACAATGTAATTTTGGTTTTGACAAGCGACGCATTCCTTCTACCTTCTATTTTTATACCCTTGCAAAGGGTATTATAATTTTGCCCAGAAGTTTGCAACGCATAGAAATATTCATTTCCGACCCCATAAACTATATATATTCTTGATCAGGGCGACGAGCTGAGTCGATTGAGCTTTGTCCGTCCGTCTGTCTGTCTGTCCATCTGTCTGTCTGTCCGTCTGTCTGTCTGTCTGTCCGTCTGTCTGTCCGTCTGTCTGTCTGTCCGTCTGTCTGTCTGTCCGTCTGTCTGTCCGTCTGTTTCTACGCAAACTAGTCTCTCAGTTTTAAAGCTATCTAGCTGAAATTTTGCACAGAGTCTTCTTTTTACTGCACGCTGCTAATATGTCGGAACCGACCGGATCGGATGACTATATCTTATAGCTGCCATAGGAACCATCGGACAAAAAATGAGTCTTAGTGAGAAAAACTTTTTTGTTTTCAATGTTAGCGGCCTTAAACTCGGCCATTATTACTATTATATGCTTTCAAACAGATTTGCAAATTTTGGTCAAAATCGGATGAGTATATCTTATAGCTGTCATAGGAACCATCGGTCGGAAAATGGGTCTTAGTCAGAAAAACTTTTTTGTTTTCAATGCTAGCGTCATAAAACTCGGCCATAATTAATATTATATGCTTTCAAACAGATTTGCAAATTTTGGTCAAAGTCGGATGACTATATCTTATAGCTGCCATAGGACCGATCGGTCGGAAAATGGGTCTTAGTGAAAAGAACTTTTTTGTTTTCAAGTAAATCGTTCTCTAAGTCGGTGATTCTTAATATGAAACGCATTCAAACTAATTTTAAAAAGTTGATCGACTATATCTTATTGTTGCCCATAGGACCGATCGGTCGGAAAATGAGTCTTAGTGAGAAAAATCTTTTCTGTTTTAAATTTTATCTTTCTTAAACTCCGCGATTGTTATTTTGATATGTTTTCAAAAAGATTCGCGAAATTTGGTCAAAATCAGTAGCTTATCTGTCGGAAAATGGGTTTTAGTTAAAATTTTTTTAGATTTTTATGTAAGCGTTCTTAAACTCTGACATTTCAAAAACAGCATTTGCAAGGGTATAAAAACTTCGGCACAGACGAAGTTAGCTTGGCCTTCTCGTTTTGTATCATGTTGAATACCAAAAGATTCAATACTAGCTTCGAAACCAGGAAAAGTTAGAAAACAAAAACTCGGAGAAGTTTTGGGTAAGACAAAGTATGAAACGTGAAAAATCTTTGTTCAAAGTTGTTGTTCGCCTCAGTAGGCAAAAGACACAAGTGCGATTCTATACATTTTGTTCAACAAATCTAGTAGACAATGTTACAACTGGCTAGCTCAAGGTCTTTGGTGGTTGGTTATAAATCTTTATAACCAACACAAATCAACAGATACGAGTTCCAACATTTTGGAATAGCAATTGGGTATGTCCGTACAATCTAGTAGAGTTCCTTTTATTTTCAAGCCTACTATGAAAACTTCATGAAATTTGCTTCATCTTGTAAGTAGCGACTAATCCATGCGTATAGCACAAGCAGACGGCGCAACAAGTGCCATTGAATCGCTTCCAAGTGTGTTATAACAACAAAATCACTATTTATCAACGCCGAGGCACAAGCAGACGGCTTAACAAGTGCATGTAATGCTTGTGTTTACTGTTCTATATGTAAAAAGAAAAGTAAGAAACGTAAATTATTCGATTTGAAGAAAATTAATCTGGTAATCAGCTCAAAAAAAGAAGCTAACACGACCGGGTGGATCCATAGGTACAAGCAGACGGCGCAACAAGTGCCATTGAATCGCTTCCAAGTGTGTTATAACAACAAAAATCACTATTTATCAACGCCGAGGCACAAGCAGACGGCTTAACAAGTGCAGATAATGCTTGTGTTTACTGTTCTATATGTAAAAAGAAAAGTAAGAAACGTAAATTATTCGATTTGAAGAAAACTAATCTGGTAACCAGCTCAAAAAAAGAAGCTAACACCACCACCGGGTGGATCCATAGGTCCTCTAGGGGAGTAAGATTAAACGAGATTTGGGGGACATTCAAAAAGGTGCTCAGTGTCCAGACCAGATTTGCTGTTGTACGACTGCTACCAAACATGGAGCTTTGAAAATGAATCGAAATTCAATCGAATGGAAAACGAAAAAGGTTGTTTGCAACCATTTTTTCTCCTACAAGACACTTGTGTGGAGCTCCAGAAAGTGTTTCCTGTGCACTTTCTTTGGGTGTGAATAAAAATGTCAAACTCGAGTACAGTTAGTCACCAGAAGAAGACCCAGTCCCTTTCTAGACCTAGGATTTTGGGAATAAATAGAAAGGGAGGGAGGGAGAGAGAGAGAGAGATAGCATGCGCATGTTAAGTGTAAGTAATTACTATAAACTACAGACAAAATTGTTCGTTTTTTTTTTTTTTTGGTTTTTTCTTTGTTTTTCTAACTAAACATGACCACTTTTTGTGTTTAAATATTGGCAAAATTTGAAATGGAAATGAAATTTGAAAAAATTCTTTTGATTTTGGTTTTGTTTTTCGTTTTGCGGTATCATCGATCGAAAATCTCAATCTCATTCGGCCAAACAGCAAAAAGCAACAGAGATATAATTTTTTTTTTTTTAGAGATTGTTCTTGTTGTTGTTTTCGTTTCGGGTGGTTGGTGGTCTTTCGGTGGTCTCGGTTTAGTTACAAACTTACAATATGGCTTACGTGTTTTTTTGCGCAAACACGACGCCACATAGCTTTCAAGCTCGCGCAGCGTCGACGGCTTCAGTGTCTCGAAATCGATCTCAATCTCATCGGGATTTGAGTCGCGGAGCGAAGGTTCGCGATTCTGGATGATGTGCACAACACGGCCCAGTTTGTCACCTGTGAAGAGAATGTGAGAGAGAGAGAGAAATTGAATAATAATGAGATATGGTACCATTTGAAATCAAAGGGAATCATGTTGTTTTTTTTTGTTTTTTGAAAATGCACTCCCAAGTTTGAAAACAAAACTCGGTTTGTAAGTTTGTAGGTACGAGAATTTGTGGGGTTTATATAGATCCCCCATTTTAGTCGCAGAATGGGATTCCTGCGTGATCAGAAATCAACTAGGTACTAGGTTCATTTTTGGATGGTTGCAAATTTAATCATATTTTGGTCTTTCGAATTGGATGTTGAGGAGTCCACTTTTATGAGCTTTTATTATTTATTGTTGGGGAAACAGCGCACCGTGTCCCATCCTGGTCTATTGTGCCCCTCTACTGCCTCGCTAGAGCATTGCAGTGTGCAAGTATATGGCACAGAGGACTCCTGCAGTGGCCTGTTTAGAGCACTGCCAGAATCCTGAGTGCATTCTTTTCTTGTGGGATTAACTTTTGGAGACACCAACGGAAGCTCTAAATACTAGTGCTTCACCTTCTACCACTAGACCTTGTAGCAAGGCAACTATCACAACAGCCTTAAGACTAAGGGAGTCCGATGCCTGGTATAGAGGATATACCACTAAATACAGACTACTGTATACCACTAACGACGTTCGACAAACAATACAATGTCTATATACCAAGCCGACATGAGTGGAAAAACCTTAACCACCCCGCAGAGCAAATGCCATTAACAGAACAAGTTAGTTAGAAAGAAACCCCCAGAAAGTTGAAAACACTCATTGCTTGTCTATTTTTGCTTTCATTGCAACTGATCTAAGCAATGATTGTAAGGAAAAGCCTACTGAACAGTCGTTAGGGATAACGATTAAACAGTTCTGTATAGGCACAACCAGCTCTTTTTGGTGGTACAATGCATAAGTTGTTTACAGTTGCGAACAAACGCAACTTTTTCGGACCTAGAGCCAGCTAAAATTCACTAAATATAAGGTTGTCAAAAAAGTCTTGCGGCATTTCCGCAAGCTTGTCTTTGCAATCGCGTAGTTCTAGTTGTATTCGTCGCATCGGTTCACGCTAGAGCTTTTTGGAAAGCTCTTTTCATGCGCTAACACGTGTTTGATTTATTGTTGTTTGTTTTTAGTCGTTCGTGAGTTATAGCGTCGCAAACATGAAGCAAAATAAAGAGAAAATACGGCATATCTTACAGTACTACTACGATAAAGGCAAAAATGCATTTCATGCTGCCAATAAAATTTGTGCAGTTTATGGACCCGATACAGTTTCCATTTCCACCGCACAACGATGGTTTCAACGTTTTCGTTCTGGTGCAGAGGTGATCGAAGATGCGCCCGGAGACGGTCCGGAAGGCCTGTCGTCGAAAATTGCGATAAAATCGCTGAATTGATCGAAAGAGACCGGCATAGTAGCAGCCGTAGCATCGGCCAAGAGCTGGGCATGAGTCATCAAACCGTTATAAACCATTTGAAGAAGCTTGGATTCAAAAAGAAGCTCGATGTATGGGTGCCACACGACTTGACGCAAAAAAACATTTTTGCCCGTATGGATGCATGCGAATCGCTTCTGAATCGCAACAAAATCGACCCGTTTTTGAAGCGGATGGTGACTGGCGATGAAAAGTGGGTCACTTACGACAACGTGAAGCGCAAACGGTCGTGGTCGAAAAGCGGTGAAGCTGCCCAGATGGTGGCCAAGCCTGGATTGACGACGGCCAGGAAGGTTCTTCTGTGTGTTTGGTGGGATTGGCAGGGAATCATCCACTATGAGCTGCTTCCCTATGGCCAAACGCTCAATTCGGACCTGTACTGCCAACAACTGGACCGCTTGAATGCAGCACTCATGCAGAAGAGGCCATCTTTGATCAACAGAGTCCGAATTGTCTTCCATCAGGACAACGCCAGGCCACACACATCTTTGGGAGCTCGGATGGGAGGTTCTTTTGCATCCACCGTATAGTCCGGATCTCGCACCAAGTGATTACCACCTATTTCTGTCCATGGCGAACGAGCTTGGTAGTCGGAAGTTGGCCACAAGAGAGTCCTGTGAAAATTGGCTCTCCGAGTTTTTTGCCAATAGGGAAGCGAGCTTCTATAAGAGGGGCATTATGAAGTTGGCATCTCGTTGGGAACTCGTCATCGAACAAAACGGCGCATATTTGACTTAAATCGCATTATTATAATCAATTTTATGAACAATTGAAAATTCAATAAAAATACCGCAAGACTTTTTTGACAACCTTATATATTCAGACAGCACTTGACTCACATACCAACAATGCTTAAACCAGGGAATCAAACCGGAACCGTATACCGAAAAGAACCATAACCGGAACTGGAACCCATATTTTTAATTTTTTGTATACCGGTATTCGTGAACTAACGGTTCATGGTACCGAAAAGACCGAAAAGAACCTTAACATTGTACCATTGTACCACATTATAATACCACAAAATTACCCGGGTAACTATTTTGGTGGATATTGTCTGTTGTCAAGTCCAACTAAGTGTGGAAATTAGCTCTCGACACTTTATTTGAAAGTGAAAACGAAATTGAGTCATATTTCTCGCACTTGCAGCAACATTAGCATACCTCAAACTAATCGATTTTGTATTCTCTATGGAAAATACATCTTTTTGTTTATATTCAATCCAATTCGAATACAGTAAGCCAAAGGATCTGTAACGATATCGTCTGTATTACAGCTCAGATATGTCGCTCTTGTTTAATTCATGAAAATGAAATTAAATAACTTATTTCCAGAGAACAAATTATATCAATATGAAAATTGTACACCATATAGAACACAATATGGCGAATATTTCTGCATCATTAACTCAAAAGTCGTGACAGTCTGAAAGAATGAAAAGAATTCGGACAATACAAATAGTTCAGTATCTTCACAAATCAGCGGCATTAAATTCCGGTTTAATTCCGAATCAAGTTATTGCCCGTTTGAGACACACTTGGAGCAGGTGCAAATCGAGTAGGAGGCCTACAAGTCTATTTGACAGATATTGGGAGATGATATGCGTCCTGCCATCGTCTTAATGGGTTCGAGTTAATCATTGAAGCAACTAAGCAAATCTGTATTCGTGGGACATGCTCAGTTCTATGGATGCATCAGTTTCTACACTCAACAGAAAACAGTTCGTAAAGGCAACTACGATACTAATGAAACACATTGAAACTGATTTGCTCGCCTCGTGGTCGCTGGAGGGGGAGTTTTACTGCGGCGGCACTGCCTACACTGCGATCGCTAAAGCACCAGTCTCTGGCCTCGAATTTCGGTTAAAAAAAAAATTGTTATTTTCTAATTTAGGCAAATTCTCAATATCCTCAATGTATTCCCGATAAGCGTTTGGGGACTTCAATTGCTGGTTTCGAACAACAATGTTTTCTATCTGAATCCGGAACTTGAACTTGAAGGCCAAAGTGAAGCCTTCCAAAGTTCAAGGGAAAATTCTTAAAAAAAAAGATATCTGTTGATGATCCATTGAATGAGATTTTGGTAATTTGAACTGGACAGTCTTAATGTTGTACAAATATTATAAATCAAATCATTTAATGTTAAATTGATCTTAGATTTTCATCCAATGGAGCTGGAAAATCATCCAAACGATGTGAAAAATGTAAATCTCCTCGATATATAAAAAAGTTTATCCTGACTGATTGGCTGATCAACGCAGAGCGCAAACGGTACGAGATAGAAGGTTGAAATTTGAACAGGAGTTTCCTTTAGTGGTGAAAGTGCGTACTAAGACGGGGTTTTGGAAAATTCCAACTGAAAAAGTCGGAAAAGCGTCGGAAAAGTTTGTATGGGAAAATTTTTTTTTGAAATTTGGTTTGTAAGCATAGTACACGAAATAATTCGACATGTGTTTTCCCGATTTTGGAAAATCCACCTACGAGGAAAATGGCCGGAAAATTCTGCATGCAAAAAAATAATTTTCATCCGATTGACTTGAAACTCGGTTTGTAAGGATAGAATACGAAGTACGATACGATAACGAAAAGGATAACGATAACGATTGCGATAACGATAGCTATAGCGATAGCGATAACGATAATAATTCACTATACGGATGGCGACGCAGCGAAGCGCGACGGGTTATATGCTAGTTTTTATATAAAAGAAAGAAAAATATAATAAAACTATCCATTCCAAATGGATCTTAGTGGATCATTAGACTTTAAGTGTGACCAGGTCCACTTTAATTAAAAAGTTTAACATTTTTTTTAGCACAATCTTACTCAAAACAATTTGTAGTACACTCTCAAAATCTCTCTTAAATTCATGCGCCAGCATAAAAGTGACTGTCTAACCTTTAAGGAGAGTTTAGTTAGGAGTTGCGTTTCATACATATGTATGCATTTGTGCAGTGTGTGTGTGTGTGTGTGTGTGTGTTCTGTTTGAGATGTCGGGCATAATCCCGGACTACTACTTGAAGGATTATTTGGTAGTCTGCCGTTCGGGCAACTGTAATCGTTTGAAGAAGTTTGTACAAGAGATTGGGTCATCGGCCTACAGTGTGGGTCAGCTGAAGCAGTTTGAGGAGTACATAGTGCTTCATGCGGCACTGACGAATGCCCAGATATGCGACAAAATGGGGGGGTAATAGCAATTTTGATGCTTGATTCAAAGTTGGTTGAATATGCTTTGTGGGAATGCTGCTCGGAGTATCTGCAAATCATGGATTTGGGCTGTGCCATCATTTTGGCTTCAATATAATGAAGTGCTAAAAATGCCCTTTCAACGTACACCTGAGTCGCCGGTGTAGCAAGCACAACCTCTGTGCCCAAGCAGACTCCTCACTCGTAAATACACGCACACGCACACGCACACAAACTCAAAAGACTTTTATTTTCTTCGCTTGCATCAAAAAGGATCAGCGAATAAGCAGAGCAAGACGAAAACAGAAAAAAATTGGTTGTTTGCCGAGCACAGAGCGATTTATACAAGAGAGCATGTGAACGGTTCATCTCGCTTTGCTCAAAGGTTCCGTAAATAACAGTTATTTTTGAACAGCGAAAAATGGTCAACTGTTATCTGCAAACTCTGGCCAAATGTAATTAAATTTTTGTTGTTCTCCATTCGGAAAATTTGAAAGAAACCTTTTAGATATTTAGACAAAGTCTAAGCAAGATCAAAAATGTCACTTTTTGATTGATGACTCATTCAGATTCCTAGGATTTAGTCAAAAATGAGTCGCATCAAGGTATGCATGATCAGTAAGTCTTCAAAAATGATTGATGCCAAGTTCCTTAAAGTAAACATCTCTTCCTCTCACTCGTTTAGAATATGAGCCGTTTCCACTCTCTCTTTTCGATGAAATGAATCGCAATAGAAGCTTTACAAAACACACAAGTGCGTAAATTTTCAATGTGAACACACGATTTTGCATTTGTGTGCTGTCTGTGTGTTCAGTTGTTAGGCAATGTCTGTACGAAGACATCTAACGTCAGTCATCCCTAACTGTTCTCCGTGCATTATGGGCATATATTTCTAACCATGCGCTGAACTTTGGAGTAAGTAGAAACCAAAGTGGGGTTATACAGTAACTCACATTTGAGTTCTATAGATTTTCTAACCGCATAGAGTAGCTTTTTTCAACTGCTCGTGAGTAATTTGATTATAATCGTGTTTCCCCCGTCGAGATATTTGGAAGGATCCTCTGTCTCTCTTTCTAAAAGAAGTGCAAAATATGCGAGAGAGAGAGAGAAAAAGTAAAAGTAAAATGCAAAAGATTACAAGTTGTGTGGTCACAGTTTACTGATTCAAACTCTGGAGAGCTGAGATTGCAATCACATTTTCATTTTCATTTCATCCAAATTATGAATTGACACCATGATTCCCTTTTTATTGAAGTGTACTATCTACTCACACTCACCTGGCAACTTATTAATGTCCAGTGACAGCTGTCTCTTCTCATCATACGACATGGGCTTGGCCGTGTCCTCCTCTTCCGAATCGAAGTTCATCACCTGGCTGGGTTTCTTTTTGCTACTGCCGCGTGCTCCAGCACCGCCGGCACCACCAGCATTACCAGCATTGCTGCCGCCGCCGCCACCGCCACCTGCTCCGCTGCCGCCCTTGGCTCGTTTGGAGGCATTGCCCGTTTGATTGCCAGCCCCTGAGTTGGCACCACCGGCACCTCCACCCACACCTGCTGCATTGCCGGCTACGGCCGCTGCTGCATTGGCTCCTACACCACCGCCGCCGCCGCCACCGCCTTTACTGCCGCGCTGGCCCTTGTTCTTAGCACCTTTACTACTGCCGCCGCCGCCGCCGCCGCCACCCGTTGCCGCACCACCGGCACCCGCAGCTGCTCCAGCTGCCAGTGTGCCAGCCAATGCACCGGCCTTGCCGCCTGCCGTGCCGCCTCCAGTGGCCACGCCGGCACCAAAGCCAGCACCGGCTGCGGGTCCGCCGCCAGTTAGTTGGCTCATGGCCATGGCCACATCATGCGCATGGCCATGATGCAGAGCAGCCGCTCCTCCGGGCACACCGCCCGCTCCCACGCCGCCCGCACCGCCGGCACCCACCACAAGTGAGCCACTAAGTAGGGCCGAGAGATTCGCTCCCGCTGCCCCGCCCGCTGACGAGTGGGCGCCCACACTGGCCGGCAAGGAGATTGGCAATGAGGCACCACCGGCGCCACCGCCGGCTCCGGTCGTCGCATGGCCACTGCCCGGTCCCAGGCTTCGTTTCTTGTTCTCCTTGAGTTTCTTTTTGGCCTTCTTCTTTGCGGAGGCCTCCTCCACCAGCTTGCGGATCTCCTCCTGCAGACCGAGCAGCTTGGATTCGAGCATCTTCAGCTTGGCACTGCGCTCCTCATCCGAATTGGATTCGTTTTCCGTATCGCTGGACTCCTCGCTGGACGAATCGCTGGCATCGTGTTTGAGGCTGGTGCTGGAATAGCCATGGCCATGCCCGTGCCCGTGGCCATGATGGTGTGCAGCATTGGCCGCTGGCTCGTCGGGTATGTTGGCATAGCGCATCTCGAAAACGTCCTGCAGCTTGCGACCCATGGCAACGACATCGTGCTCCGGCGGGTTGTATTTGTAGCAATTGGTGAATATCAATCGCACATCGGCCGCAAATTCCGGCGCACTCTTGTACTCCCGATTGTCCATTTTTCGCTTAACCGTGCCCAAATCCATGGGCTTCTTGATGATGTCGTGATAATCGTGCAGGCGCAGCAATTTCGCGTCCACCGGTTTGTAGAAGGGCCAGGCATAGCCCGAATGCTTTTTGGAGAACAATTGCTTGAGGATTCCGTTGCAAGACTTTAAAGCATCCGATAGCTTCTCCTTGGACTTGGTACCGGGAACGCCGACAGTGCCACCGGCCACCATACCGGGCACACCATCAACGCCCAATGGAGACATTGGATAACCCGAGCCCTGGAATGTAAGATCCTGTGTTGAGTTTCGTTTTGGGTGGGTGTTGGTGGTGGGGTGGTGGATTTGATTGGTTGTTTGGTTGGTTGGTTGTTTGGTTGGATGATGCGCAGAGTGATGTGGAAGCATATTTGGTGTGTGGTGCAATGGAATAAAAAAAAGTAAAAGAAAAATGTTTAAATAAAAAATATGCAAAAATAAATGAAACATTAACAAGGTTAAGAGAGAGAGAGAGAGAGAGAGAGAGCATGGGGATTAGAGCAGGGATCGGCATTGTCAATATTTTCTCACTTTCCAGTTTCCGCTTCTCTGCTGACATTGCCGACCCCTGGAATTGAGTGGTTTGTGATTTTTTTTTTTTTTTTGGTACAATTTTGTAATGAGATTCGCATGAAGGTCAACTGAAAATTAAGAGTAAAAGGCAAGGCAGCGTTTTTTGTGTATAGATAGCGAGATGGGCACCCAATGGCCCGTTTCCAACTCGACGTAAAGCCCAGCGTTGCTTAAGCGCTGAAAGGTATCTCGTTTTTTATAAACTATAGCACTTGAGATGGAAAGGTACCTATAAATTCTGCAGAATATGCAATTCGAAAGGTACAAGGCCGTTTCTGAGCTAATCGAAACCAAGTTTTTGCTTTGAACTACACCAAACTACACACTCTTTCCAAGTGAAAATACGGAGAAAATGATCAAGTTTTGAAAAAAATTGGAAAAAAAAAATCATCTAGCTTAGGCAGAAGCTGCCTCAATTGGAAGACCCGTTATTCCTATCAGTGCCAAAGGCAAAGGTAGAGGATGCGCTGTTGCACCGATAGAATTCTACTAAAGTACCCTAGGTTAACTAAAAGGTTTTGCATTTGAAGCAACATTCAATCGTTCAAATTAGAACGCATAAGAAATTGAGCCACAATTTACTCGCTTCGAAGTGTGTTACCCGCGACAACGGTTGTTTTTTCTGTTGCTGTTCTTGTTGGACTGCTCCCAAGCTCAAACTGATTCAGATTAATAAGAAGGTTCAGTAAGATGGTTCCAAGAACAAGAATGTTTACATTTGGCATACAAATATGTTTGACACTTGACAACACCTACGTAGAAAACGAAAAGATGATGGAGAAAAACGGGCTCAATTGACCAATCGAAGATTTCCGTTGCTTTTGGGACACAGTTCCCCAGCGATAGACCCTGGGGCACGACGAACATACTCGCCAATTCACACCGAATGCTTGCCGAAGTCATGCATCACTGTGTGTTAGAAAGAGAGACACAGTCATATTTTCACGCTCTCTGCTTGGGGCAACCCAGCTTTAGGACCTAGAAAGAACTGCAATGCACCACTTCCTATACAATACACACCCCTCACCTTCTTCTCAAGCTGATAAGTTATGCGAATAACTGCACCATCCTCGGATCGGATCACATTTCATTCACATAGTGGATGGAGAAAAGATACCCAAACGAGCAAATACCCAAAAATTCTGATTGTAATGATTGACAAGCTCTTTTTCTTCAATCGGGCACTAAAGGCCATTTAAGAAGACCCTAATACCGAAATGAAACTCCGGTCGTACGACCTTTTAAGTGTTCACATTGAGCGAACAACAGTCGCAAATAGTCGCAAAATTAAATTGAAGTTTCGGTGTTAAATTTGGAACATTTGTCTACAAAATGGAAAATAACATTCTTTACGGGATTACAGAGATGCACATGATTGTGGATATATTGTAAAACTTGTCTAGTGAGGATGAAATGCTTTTGGAAAATCTAATAAATTGCCATTTAAAGGGAATGGGAACAATTGCCAAACGTCATCAGAGCCATTATGCGTAAATTCCACAGGACATCAATCTACTGCAGCACCCCACCGGCGAATTCGCATTCCACACCATGATGGAATCCTTTTGCTGGACCAAGCACCTTATGATCAATCGCAACAAAGATGTGCATAGAGATAGACCCATCACATTACATATACGACTTTTGGATCGACACCTCTGGCAGAAAAACGGTCATGTTTATGCCTATAATGAGACCTGTGATATCTACGCCAGCTGTCGGATGAGGAGCATGAGCCGGTGCAGCACCCAGCCAAACCCGTGTAGATTACGCCGAAGACGGTGACAACGGCAACGGTCACGTCTACGACGAGTGCCCAGGGCGGCGAACCGAAATCTGGCACTGCATCACATTAGCCACCAGCTAATGTGACTACCAATTAGCATATTATTAATCAGAGTCAATTCTAAAAGCGTTGTGGATGCATGTAACAACCAGGGTTCTCAACATACCGTACAAAGTACTGTACTTATGTTCGGTACACAAAAAGTACCGAACACAACAAGTACCGTACTCAGACAAGTACGGTACTTGCTTAGTTTTGTACTGTACGAAACACACAAGTACGGTTAATAATTTTTAAAGCACCGAACGAAAAAAATAAGTACCGAACTTTTCTGAGTTCAGCACTCGTGCGTACTAAACATTTTGAGTTTCGTACAGTTACAAACAAAATGATTTTTAGTTAAGTACGCGGAGTGTAAATCGATGTGAATTACAGACTTTGTGGTAGGTGAGTTATTTAAACCTATTTACCGTGACTGAAGACCTATAAAATCGCGAAAAAAATACCAAAGAGGATAAAAAATATAAGTAATGAAAAAAGGTAATGCCAATTAAGAGGAAAATCATGCCAGGATCAATGCAAAGACGCAATTTAAAGCATCTTCACTTAGTGCAAGTCTCAACAGCTCTTCAATCGAAAGAAAATTGCAAGATTTTAAATATGGCGAATGCTTGGGCTTTTAGGAAGATATTTTAAAGTACTGGAAGTACCTTCAACACAAAGAGCCACAGCTGGCGAAAGTAGCTGAAGTAGCTTTGGTTGTGCCGGCCACTCAGGTGTCTGTGGAACGCGCATTCAGTGCTTTGCCGAATATTTGCACAAAATTGCGAAATAGGCTTAGTGCCGATACACTAGAAAATATATTAATTGTAAAACTTAACTCTAAATTGCTCAAAGACATAATCATTGAATAAATAAGCACATCATTACAATTGCAATTATTATTGGAAAACGAGAATTCATTACATCTGGCAGGCCCTTGTACTAATTTACAAGCGAAAATGGTGGATAATGGTCATCCATGGTTCGGGGTTCTGTATTGTCATAAACAGGGCTATGTAGTTATGTGTGATCATTTGTGGTCTTGAAAAGCAGTTTCTTAAGCATTTAGCCGTTTTGTTCCTTAGTTGCGAATTGCGCCTATGCATTGATCTGGCATGATTTTTCACTTGGTTGAATGCAAAGTTTGTTTGCCACTACTACATTTTTTGATCCTCTTTGATATTTTTCCGCGATCTATTGATTCTTCACGGAAATTCGTAACGGAAAGTTGTTTGAATCAGTCTTTTAATATCTTGACCATATTCTTTATCATTGGTCATCCATGGTATATATCGCGGTTCACTATTGTTAAAACCATGGCAGTGCAGTTATGTGTGATCATTTGTGGTCTTGAAAAGCAGTTTCTTAAGCATTTAGCGGTTTTGGAGACCCCTTTGCTTTAAATTGCGTCTTTGCATTAATCCTGGCATGATTTTCCTCTTAACTGGCATTACCTTTTTTCATTATTAATATTTTTATCCTCTTTGGTATTTTTTTCGCGATTTTATAGGTCTTCAGTCACGGTAAATAGGTTTAAATAACTCACCTACCACAAAGTCTGTAATTCACATCGATTTACACTCCGCGTACTTAACTAAAAATCATTTTGTTTGTAACTGTACGAAACTCAAAATGTTTAGTACGCACGAGTGCTGAACTCAGAAAAGTTCGGTACTTATTTTTTTCGTTCGGTGCTTTAAAAATTATTAACCGTACTTGTGTGTTTCGTACAGTACAAAACTAAGCAAGTACTGTACTTGTCTGAGTACGGTACTTGTTGTGTTCGGTACTTTTGTTTTGTATACGAACCCTGGTAACAACAATAATTCCCATTTTTGAATGAATCAATAGCTCCAATCCATTGTATTTTTTCATTTGAAAAAAATTTCCGGGTATTTTTGGAAGGCTGACGTGCCCAAGGCAACTCGTGTCTAATTTAAAGAATTTTTTCGAATGAACGCGCGGGTGCTTATTCCGATAGCTATCGATAAATTTTGCACAAGTCAGCACTGATTCGTAGAGTCAAAGTCAACTGCCATAATTTTGTATGGCCGTACGACCAGTCTTAGGTAAAAAAAATACCAAAAAAAAAGTCGCACGACCGCAGTGTAAACAGCATATAAATTACAAGAATTGGTCAATTGACCAATCGAAGACCTTTGTTACATTTAGCTATGTGAAGCTACTTTTGGGACCTAGAAAGAACTGCAATCATACGTCGGAGTAGGTGTCCTATCACCACTCTCTGTTCAATTTTTACATCTCTATGATCATGATGAAATTAGTATAAGGTGGTCCTTTACGTAAAAGCTGTATTTATTGTAAGAGCTTTATTGTGAAAGCTTTTAATAAGCATTTGTTTGTCGTGTGTGTGTGTGAGTGAAATGTTAACATTTTTTGAGTTTAACCCTTAGTATATGGCAGTGGGGGGTACATTTATCCGCCTACTGTAGCAACAACTTATGCATCAATGAATACGGCCTACAATAATTTCTTCTTTATGTTTGTAATATCAAACTCTATTTTTTGACATAAAATATAAAAATTAGTTATAATTGCTTGATCTATTCCTTAAATTCTATAGATTATTGTCTGACAACATATTGGAGAGTTTCAATTTTTTGATCATGTACCCTCCTGCCACGTACTCTTCTGTAAGCTCGTCCATGCTATTTTCTAGACTTGAAGATAGCTCAATCGAAGGAACATCATCAGGGTGAGCAACCTTTAAACGCCCGGCGAGTATATGATCCGCCTCCAGTCTATGGAGCTGGCTGTGGCTATGAATATTGCCTGTGGTCCAGCAATTTTAATCTCCAGTTGCGTTTTGTGTTGTCGTTATAGCAGTATGTCTAAGTGGCTAAGTCCAAAATAAAGGGCTTCTACCGCCCCACACAAAATGCTTCACATGACACAGACAACTCAATTTCCCCCAGTGACTTCCATTTTCAATACACAACAGCTGATTTCTTTCTGTTGCCTGGTCACACTACATTGTCTGAGCGGCTCTGGAAATTATCAAACCATTTCCGCTCCGACAAAATTGTAAGCGTCTCCGTACTACGCTCAAGCTGATAAGTTATGCGGATGACTGCACCATCCTCGGATCGGATCACATTCATTCAGATGTTCGTCAAGCTCCTTTTTCTTCAATCGGGCACTAAAGGCCATTTTGAGGAAGCTCATGAGGGGAAAGAAAAGAAGACCCTAATACGTGGGATAAACGTTTCTATCTTGCGTTTGTTCGTGCGAACATATTCGTCAATGGATGGGAACAAGTGCACGAACATCATTTGTAAATAATTCTTTATCCTCGGATCGGATCACATTCATTCAGATGTTCGTCAAGCTCCTTTTTCTTCAATCGGGCACTAAAGGCCATTTTGAGGAAGCTCATGAGGGGAAAGAAAAGAAGACCCTGATGCGTGGGGTAAACGTTTCTATCTTGCGTGTGTTCGTGCGAACATATTCGTCAATGGATGGGAACAAGTGCACGAACATCGCCATCTAGGCCTTGATTGTGTTAGTTTTCGCTGCCATATTTTCATGTTTACTCATAGAGATTTTCAAGCAAATGGATGTTCGTGAGAAATGTTCGCCTGGTCAATTCTTGTTTGACAAATTTGTTCGTCAACAAACAAATTCGTGTGTGGATGCCCTGCTTTACAGTGAGTTGAAAAAATCAACTTGGGTTTAAAATGGAAATTTCGTTTGGTATATTTTTCACAACATTCGACGTGGATTAACAACAAGAGTGTGTTGATGAACTACTCAGTTCTTTGTATGGCCATAACGCACCATCAAAAACCCATAAATACGGTTGTCAAAAAAGTCTTGCGGTATTTCCGCAAGCTTGTCTAGTTCTAGTTGTATTCGTCGCATCGGTTCACGCTAGAGCTTTTTGGAAAGCTCTTTTCACGCGCTAACACGTGTTTGATTTATTGTTGTTTGTTTTTTTAGTCGTTCGTGAGTTATAGCGTCGCAAACATGGAGCAAAATAAAGAGAAAATACGGCATATTTTACAGTACTACTACGATAAAGGCAAAAATGCATCTCATGCTACCAATAAAATTTGTGCAGTTTATGGACCCGATACAGTTTCCATTTCCACCGCACAACGATAGTTTCAACGTTTTCGTTCTGGTGCAGAGGTGATCGAAGATGCGCCCGGAGACGGTCCGGAAGGCCTGTCGTCGAAAATTGCGATAAAATCGCTGAATTGATCGAAAGAGACCGGCATAGTAGCAGCCGTAGCATCGGCCAAGAGCTGGGCATGAGTCATCAAACCGTTATAAACCATTTGAAGAAGCTTGGATTCAAAAAGAAGCTCGATGTATGGGTGCCACACGACTTGACGCAAAAAAACATTTTTGCATGCGAATCGCTTCTGAATCGCAACAAAATCGACCCGTTTTTGAAGCGGATGGTGACTGGCGATGAAAAGTGGGTCACTTACGACAACGTGAAGCGCAAACGGTCGTGGTCGAAAAGCGGTGAAGCTGCCCAGACGGTGGCCAAGCCTGGATTGACGGCCAGGAAGGTTCTTCTGTGTGTTTGGTGGGATTGGCAGGGAATCATCCACTATGAGCTGCTCCCCTATGGCCAAACGGTCAATTCGGACCTGTACTGCCAACAACTGGACCGCTTGAATGCAGCACTCATGCAGAAGAGGCCATCTTTGATCAACAGAGGCCGAATTATCTTCCATCAGGACAACGCCAGGCCACACACATCTTTGGTGACGCGCCAGAAGCTCCGGGAGCTCGGATGGGAGGTTCTCGCACCAAGTGATTACCACCTATTTCTGTCCATGGCGAACGAGCTTGGTAGTCGGAAGTTGGCCACAAGAGAGTCCTGTGAAAATTGGCTCTCCGAGTTTTTTGCCAATAGGGAAGCGAGCTTCTATAATAGGGGCATTATGAAGTTGGCATCTCGTTGGGAACTCGTCATCGAACAAAACGGCGCATATTTGACTTAAATCGCATTATTATAACCAATTTTATGAACAATTGAAAATTCAATAAAAAAATACCGCAAGACTTTTTTGACAACCTTATATATCCGGTTTTTGGACGAACAGCCAATTGAACATTGCGTCAAAGCATGTTGGATAGTGTGATCAACTGATGCCAAAAACCAACTTCACAGTCGCATCAGCACTACTGGGACACAGAAGACTAGTGTACAGGACTGTCCCAGGAAGCAACGCAACTTTTCACAGACGGTTCAAAGATGGCCTCAGGAGTTGAGGAATTGAGGCTCTACTATAACCATATACCAGAGATGGGCATGCACACATATCGACACACTTTTCACACGCATACAAGCACAATTTGCGTGCGCCCCATTCGTGTTCTATAAATAGCTTTCAATGCTTATAGCGTACGTGTGATTTTGTGCAGTCGGCCGCGGCAGAGCTCCTATGCACACGAGGCAGCGCGCTGGCCAGACGCGCCCATCTCTGCCATATACACATATATATTGACAGCCAAGCGGTAATCAAAGCAATGTTCTAGCGTTCTAGCAAGCAGGAAGGCAATAAATTCCCTCAGCACCTCTAGGAAGGTGCAAATCTATTGGATTACCAGCTACCAGGAACGAAATGGCAGACAGTCTTGCAAAAGCCGGAGCCGCAAGTAAGCCAAAAAGTAACACTAAACATATCTATCTCCGTACAGACGCTAAACAGCAAGAGATGGAAGAGATAGCAGAGAAAGAAGGCAGAAGAAGGCTGCAGAATCTCTAAAACAATGTGCAAGACAAGAGACTAAAAACTCAAGCACTATATGCTATGTGGACTGATTGGAGACGGCGGCTTATAAGCACATTGATTGACAGCGGACAAATGTAACTCTGAAAAACACACACAAGATTACAATCAGATGAAGCGACGATGATGTCTTTTAGCGCAGAGGAAGTGGAGGCTGCGATGAAAGACTCGAAACCTTCCACTGCGATGGGATCGGATGGATTGGCCGACATTATGCTGAGGCACATTGGACCGCTGGTACCGATGATCAGGTACCTGACACAGGTCCCTGGTCATACCAAGTATCTGGAAAACCGGCGGAAAGCCAGCGGAGCAAGGTGCCTCATACCGACCAATCACTCTCCTATCCCCAGTGATTAAAATCCTGGAAGCCCACCTACTGCCAACCCTAAAGGACCACCTTCGCCCAGCCAAACACCAGCACGGCTTTAGAGCTGGACACAGCACCACCTCGGCACTGTGTGAACTCACTACCACCATCGCTGCAGGCCTAAACAGCATAAGACCACACGAAAGGTCTATCCTGGTAGCACTTGACCTGTCAAAGGCCTTTGACATGGTCAGCCACACCATCCTGCTACAGGACCTCCTCCACAGTAGCCTGCCGAACCACACCAAGAGGTGGTTGTCAAACTACCTCTCTGGCAGGCAAGCCAAAGTACAATTCCGAGCCAAACAGTCGAGGACTCGCATCATCAAACAGGGAGTATCCCAAGGCGGTGTCCTCTCCCCCCTGCTGCTATTTAACACCTATATAGCAGGGATCCCACAATCACCCCCCGAGGTTCAGGAGTGTACAGTCATCTCCACGGGTGGGGATGATATCCAACAACTAGAGGAGAGGATAAACGAATATCTTTCGCACCTGGCCGATTTCTTCGCATGTAGAAACCTAAGCCTCTGCCACTCTCCTAACGATTTGGACGAAGAAAATAAAGACGCAGCTGGATATCCACATTGGCGGACATAGGATACCCACCATCAATCATCCTAAGATCCTAGGCGTCACCTTCGACTCCATGTTTAAGTTCGCCAAACATTCGGAGGAGGTGATTAGGAAGGTCAGAAGCCGAAATAAGATCCTGAAGGCGATAGCGGGCAGCACCAGGGGCAAGGAAAAGCAGACCATAGGTAGATCCATGGTCAACTATGCCGCTCCAATATGGTCTCCGTCTCTGAGTGACACCCAATGGCGAAACCTTTAGCTTGCGCAGAACGCTGCGCTGAGAGTAGCCACAGGATGTCACACAATGACGCATCCAGACCATCTCCACCAGTCCGAAACCACAAACAACTCCTCACTCAGCAGTACCTCATCGGTTGCCACTGCGAGTCTCATCCAAACCACGACTGCACCTGCACTGCAGTCCGCTACGAACTGAGAACCGAGATACCAACAGTCCAACAACTACTGGGAAATGGCATGGTAACAGCAACAATATCCACTGATGTCGCCTGCACCTTAGAAGCCTACCAAGACAATGTTGTCCCACCCATCGATGAAACGTAGAGGACCCTCACCAGGCGCGCCAGGGCGACTCTTGCCCAGCACCTATACAACTACCTCGCCCGCATCAACCCAGAGGTGATCGATGAATGCCCCAAGTGTGGTCTCAACCCACATGAAACCAGACACCTCTTTGAGTGTCCCCTGAACCCAACTTGTTCTCACTCCCCTAGATTTATGGGTCCCAACTAGTAGAGGTAGCCACCTTCCTCGAACTGGACAGGGAATAGCTTCTCTACATCCAACTAATCATTCTCTTTATCTCCTCTCTTTATCCAGCCGTTACAACAACAACAAGTTTCACCTCACTGAAAGAGGCGTCAAAGAGGTCCCCCCCCACAAACAACTATTGGCAGTTGCCAAAACGTCCCAAAAATAGCAACCGGGGGTGTCATAAAGGACCCTAAGGTCTATGTGTCGTAGCTATCTAACCTAATCTACCTTCTCAGATCACAGATATGGCTTCAAAAAAGCACGAATACAGGGGCAAGATATGCCTCATTCCCAAAAGCAATTGCTAAGCTGGTTACAAAAACTGGATGAAACGATGTAAAGGGGAAAGCTATTTCAAACAAAACTTTTTGAGACCAATTTACTGTACAAATCCCTGGATTTCCCTGAGTTTTGCTAGAGGCTGTAGGATAGGTCCAGGCCTCTTCTCTCTCTTCGATTCGACACTTGCCTTCTGCCCTTCATTTTTCTCTTTTCATTTAAAGTCTCAACCAATTTCTAATCTTTGATTGATGGTGTGTTTTGTAGGGGTTTGAGGGGGGAGGGGGGGGGGGGGGCAGGCGGCACCACTTTCTTCGCTGGCAATGCCCTTTTACCCTTACCTTCTTGCCAATTACCTGACGATTCGATTCCCTTCGCGTCGCTATCTTGGCCGATTTGGAGTCCATTTGGGCGTAGGGCGATTCAAAGGCATTCGCTGTTGGCGTTGTTGTATCCGCCTTCCTTTTGACACCCTTCTTCATTTTGGCTGGTTGCTGTGGTGGAATCACTGCGTCCACACCGACTCCTACTCCCGCCGTACTATTCACATAGGCTTGGACAGCATTCGCGGTGGCAACGGCAGCCGCTGTTGCCGCTGATATGGCCGCTGCACCGCCCGCTGCCGCTGCTGCTGCTGCCGCCGCCGCCGCCGCCGAACCGACACCAGTTGTGGGTGGGGGGCCCGCTGCTACCGCCGAGGATGCACTGCTTCCGTCCAGTAGAGAGGTCTGGTTAGCATTTGGATACGCTGACTGCTGTTGCTGATTGGGTTGCTGCAGGAGGCTGGCCATGAGAGCGACAGCATTGGCACCAGCGCCTGCAGCTCCTGCGGCGCCTGCCGCCGCTGCACCGCCGGCTCCGGCCATGGCTGTGGTGGTGGTATTGGTGCTGCCGGGAACAGAGTGCGGTGGCATTGTGCTAATCGGTGGTATGGACGGTGCACTGACTCCACCGGCCGTTGATGAAACCGTGCCTCCCAGGGCCGAGACAGGACGTGCAGCGGGTGCTCCTGAGGACGCGGCGGGCGTCAGTTGTGAGGCGGCGGCAGTTACTTTGTTGACGGCGGCGCTGCTACTGCTACTACTGCTGGGCACAGCCACTGATCCCCCTGACTTGGGTGTGGTCGGTGTTCGTTGCTTCTTTTTGCCACCCTTGGCCGTCACCGGCTCCAGCTCGAGCTCATCCTTGGGCATCGATTCAATCTTCTGCAGGAATACCTTCTCTAGGGTTTGGGCCATCACCACCACATCCTCGCCGGGCTTGTTGTACACGTAGCAGTTGTTGAACATGGTGTTGAAATCCGAAATGGCCTCCTTGGCCGACCAATAATAGTTGTTCTCCAGCCGCTTCTTGATGGTACCCATGTCCATAGGCTGCTTAATGATCTTATGATAGTCGGGCAGGTTCAGCTTTTTGGCATCCACCGGCTGTTGGAAGGGCCAGGAGAAGTGATGCTTCCAGATGACCTTCATCACCGTTTTGATCAGATATTGCAATTGATTTGTATTGCGGCCAGGACGCTCCGTTGGCGGTACAACCGGTGGCTGTACGATGCCATTGACGGGCTCCACGGCTGGCTCATAGCGTGGCGGTGGTTCATTGGACGACATGGCGGTGGTTGTGGTTGTTGTTGGGTGATTCTCCTAATGGTGATGATGATGATTGTTATGACGTTCTACTGTGCCTGACTGAGACGGCCGGACACCAACACACACACACACGCCCGGGGCCGTCTCCGTCCGTCCGCCGCTATCTGCTGCTGCTGCTACGACGGCTCTAGAAACTGTTGGACTAATGCTGCTGCTGCTGCTGCTGCTGCTGCTGCTTCTCCTCCTTCCGAGCCTGATCAAGGCACGCTCTTCTTACTGCTCTTATTGCTATTGCTCTTCTTGTGGTTATTGGAGTTTTGTGTGTCCGTTGCTTCATGCTCGGCAATGTTGTGAAACTGTAAGAATAGGAGAATTAGTTTTGGGAGGCTAGAAGATTCGATTTAGTCCTCCTACTTACCACCACCCACTGGCTGTGGCTGTGTTTTGGTTTTTGTTGTTGTTGTAAGTTCATGGACACGACATTTTGGGAGTAGTTGTGTGTAGAATTAACGGTTTATCTAGTCTCTCGTGTGCTCTCTTCTCTCAATTGCAGCGTTTTATACAGTTGTTGTTGTTGTATCTACAAAAACAAAACAAATGAAATTCATATTAAAAATCAATTAACTATAATTAATCAATTAATTATGATTACATAAACCACACAAAAATTGTCTCAAACCCTCATGAGAGTCCATAAACAAAACACACAAAAAAAAAAAAAAGTATTTTAGAAGCATAGAAAATGCAACAGCAGCAGCAGCACAAGCCAAACAATTTTGTTGCCGCTTTAAACATTTACCAAATTTACACACACTCTTCACTTAAATCAATTTGTTTACAATCACATTATTTTTATTAAATTTCAGTTTATATGCTTTAATAATGTTTTATTTTCTTCTTTCTATTTTTCTATTTTCCACCGTGTGTTGTGTGTAGTTACTTTGCCGCCGTTTTGCCACTCACACAGCAACAGCGCAAAGAGAGCAAACATCATGCTCTCACGTTTCGAACTTCGAAAAACATGAGAGAGAGAGAGAGTGGACACACTCACACACACACGCACGCTTATAGAGCTGTCTCGCTTGCACTTGCCATGCACATTTCAACAAACGACATGGCGTTTGGTTAATTTTATTAAAAAAAAAAAAAAATAGTCTTTTTAAATATTAAATAAAACGAAAAGCGCCAGGAAAATAAATTTACAGCATTAATTTTAAAGCTGTACATGCTTTCAAAACTGTAGCAAGCAAGGTGTGTGTGTATAGTTTATGGAACAAATTTTATTTCACCACGCCGCCTGCAAAATTTTTTAATTTGGTTTTGTTGCCATTTTATTTTGCTGCTGCCCCATGATTCATGCATAATAAACTCGCTTTGTTTGTTGTTGCTGTTGCTGTTGTTGTTGTTGCTGTGGGCAATATGCACGTAATTTGTAATTTCTTTTGGTTTTTTAACACCCTCAACTGGCGTTGTGGTGAGAAGAAAAGCTGCTGCTGCTGACAACCGACGACAACGACGAAACACACACACACACACACACACACACATGCTCAATTGTCGATGCTCACATACAGTTTTTGCCTTTTGCCGATACCCGATTTCCATTCCATAACCTTCCCTCCCCTCCCTCAAACAACGCTCATCCATAAACATTACAGTGGTTCAAGTTGCATTTTGAAACAATTAAAAATTTTTCAAAATTGTCAACTCTTACTACGACATTGATCAACCGATTTGATATTTTAGAGAGCACAAATCCGATGGAAACCAAAATATTGTAACGCTATAGTTATATTTCAAAGTTCCCATCAGTTTTTAAAGCATTTACAACTATCAAAATGCAATCTGATTTAGCACGCCAAACAATATTTCACGTTACTTCCGCGAAGGAAAAAAATCTAAAAAAAAAAAGGTTCGAAAACGAACGAAATAGTTGTATATATTAAGGCTGTAAACCGGTCCTGAACCGAATCCCGGAGAAACTTTCAACTTTTTTACAACTTATGTAACTATCACAATATATTTTGCCGGATACAAATATTTTCATAGTGCTGAATCAGAGTATTGTGTTTCGATTTTGGGAATAAAAAAGACTTAAGTCAACTTGTTAAATGACAAAAAAAAAAAAGGTGCTGCTAGCTCTTAATTTTAAAGCAGAGTCCGGCGCGCCTCCCTATCTGAAGTGTATACGACTTCGCTTTGCGGCAGCGACATCGACACACCGACAGTATACGTGCTTATACAGCTCTCTTTTGCAACAACAAAGATATGCTAAATGAGCGCCACTCTCGCGTTGTTAAACACACACACACACGCAACGCCAAAATGAACCGTGGTATGGAATTTATGAATGATAACTTTATCGAATGATGTTAATTCGGGTATTGATTAACGTTTCTAATAGCTTCGTGAGCTGGACGCTAAACTCTCTTCAAAAATATGTCTAAATTATCTCAACGACGTAAGAATCAATGAACCAAGTTTCGAACCAATACTTTTTGAAAGGTAAATAAAGTCTTTTCCACGGGTTCAAACCCCCTAACTTCTCAAGTATTTCATTTGTTATACTTTTAAAGAACGTTTTAACGTTCGTTTACAAAATCCTAAAGATTGTAAAATTGACATTCAACTTAAATTGCAATAGTATCCAAATGTATAGATTTATATTGCTTCCTAAATTGTGTTTGATATTTTGATACCTGGGATACGTACGTTTCATAATTCATACTCAAAGGCTTAAGTACACCCAGAGTAATCAGTTTATCAATTTAGATTTGTCTTCTGCTCGAATTCGAGAAGACAATTTTGATCTCGACTTCAAACTTTCGTGCGTTATTGACAAAAAATCGATTTAAGGATTGTATAAAATATAGACAATGTCAAAAACATGTCAAATTTTATTATTTCTTTTATTTTAGGAACGGGGACTTGATCCCACGGCCTCTTAGTTTTCTAAGCAAATGTCTTGTCCACTCGACTTCAGCCCGTTTTGCTTGCCGAGTGGCAAAATGCGAGCTGCTTACATTCCTAAGTATGATTTTGATGCCAGGGTCTTGATTATGGCTGATATTAGAATGAGCTAAGGTGACGCCGTCCGTGTGTGTGTTCAGTTTATGAGTTCCCGAGTTCAATTCCCAGTAAAGTAATTGAAAAAACAAAAGTTTTAATCAGGGAATCAAACCGAATTGCAGTTTGGTTTTGTTTCTGTAAAAAGGTTTCGTTTTGGTTCGAACATTATTTCGGTATTCGGTTCCGTATGGACCCGCGTAAAATATAGAGAAAGATCGGTCATTGGTTTTGGATCCATTAGATTGCTTTGCGAAGACTGGAAAACCAAATTTCTATGCTTACTTTCCCTTCTCAAAGGCATACAATCCCAATAGTGAAAACTTTGTCGAGTTCTCTGACCACAATTTTAAGTACATTTGCCTTATTTTGTAAAAGTTTAAGCCTCAGAATGCCATTATAGGCTAATCACACTGAGCACATCTAACATCCCAACATATTTGAAAATTTATGTTTTGTCCAAATATTAAGTAGATCATTTACAGAGATATGCAAGAGTACCTGTGTTCTTCACTTCATCAATACTCGCTTTAAAAAGCGTATGCGATGTGACCTGTCACTCAAAACTTTGCAGTCCAGTCAAATAAACACTTGTCTTGTTTTATTGGTATTTTTGTGACTGATTGTCTTGATTGATCGTCTGTCAGAGTGGTTGTTTCTGCTGTGAGAGGCACAGCTCGTTGATTTCGTCTGCGATTGCCAGTCGTTCATTTATAGCAGAGTTCCCCAGCGATAGCCCCTGGGGCACGAACATACTCGCCAATTCACACCGAATGCTTGTTGAAGTCATGCATCACTGTGTGTTAGAGAGAGACACAGTCACATTTTCGCGCTCTCTGCTTGGAGAAACCTGACTTACATGGATATCATGATCTCGCTCTCTTCTCTCTTCTTCAAAAAAGCAAAGGCAAACGCCGTTAAGTTGTTGTTGTAATCTCAAGAGAGAGAGGGAGAGTGAGTGATTCCATCAACAACCGCTCTCTGCTTGTACGAGTATAAGAAATGAGCCACACGATTGACATTGCATAGGTGGAACACAAATGGGCCCTGAGTTGGCAGTGTTTGAAGACACTCCAGTTTGAAGAATATCAAGTACGAATGCAGTACACCAATAGTTGCGGTGCACTCCTAAAGATCTCTGTCCTAAACCTAATTTCAGCTGATGGATCATAAATGTACCTTCAACATAATACTACTCATATTTGTCTCTAAAATTTTATGAAAAATCAAACCGAAAAAGTGGAAAACCAATTCAAAATCCAACCAGTTAATGTAAATTAAGTTTCGAGCTCGGGAGACTCTTTGTTCCTTCTTTTTAAAAAAAAAATTATTCCCAAATAGCAGAGACAAAGAGTAAACTAATTCTATTCCGCTTCAAATTTGCAACTCAATCTTGTTTCTAGACTCAAATTTCACCAAAAAACACTTTTCAAGCCTATTTTCAAATTTATATTCAGTTAATGTAGCATTTGGAAAAGGAAAAGGCAGCTGCTGACTTGCAGTAGACAGGCCAAGACTGCTGACGATGAGACCGGGAGGTTTCTACCAGCCATCTTTGTGATGTGCTGTGTTCCTGTTGTAAAGTTACATATGGGCAAAAACATAACATGACCTCGAGCCTTCTAAAACTTGCTAGTTTAATGTTCAAAATATTTGTTATAGTAAAATTATATGCAAATATTTGCGAAACTTGAAAGTTGTTCAAAACATTAGAAACAACTAATTTTACCCATCCAAAGGACTTTTAAATTCTATTTTCATTACTTTCTAAATATTAAGCAAATAATTTACACAAATTTCAATAAAAATTTAGCTAAATAGTTCAAATTAGGGAACTTTTTGGCCATATTTCATCAAAATATTTATAGCTTTAGTTTTAACTCCTAGATAATCTGATATTATGTCTATTTAGTGAAATTTGTAATGTTTCTAATGTTTAATTAGTGAGTTTAGCTGGCTCGAGGTCCATAAAACGTTGCGTTTGTTCACAAAAAAAAGCTGGTTGCCTATACAAAACTGTTTCAATGTTCTTCCGAACGACTTTTCAGTAGGCTTTTCGCTGAAGAAAGCATGATTTCCAATCATTGCTAACAACTTTTCTTTCTTTTTTGGTTGCTTTCAACTTTTTGGTAGTAATTCTTAAGCTTTGAGGCTGAACTTTCTAAGTGCAAAAGCTTGAAACTTTTGAGTGAGCTTAGAAGTGCTCGTTAATTTTGAAATGCGAAGCATTCAAAAAAGGGTTGAAACATTTGTTAGTTTCGTTTACAAAACAAGAGAGCGTGCCGTCTCTTATATAAATTTGTAATTTATTTGGCAACCTTTCTAATGTTTAATTAGTGAGTTTAGCTGGCTCTAGGTCCGAAAAAAATTTGTATCAAAATTTTGGGCAAACTTTACTTAATTAAAATTTTTAGATCAAGTTTTTAAGGCCTCAATTAAGAGTTAGTTGAAAGAATTATTTATATCAGGGATGCCCAAACGTTGCTTATGGTAATGCAAACGCTTCTATATATCAATTTTAGGGAAAGCTAACTTCGGCTCGACCAAAGTTTATATACCCTTGTAGCTTAGATAGATTAAGGTTTTAAATGATTTTCGTCGAACTTTCTTATCTGAGTTATTTCCCAAACTCAGCAATAGATGCCGCCACTACTGTTTGTACAGATTTTGACCAAACTTCCTAAAATTGTTTGGAAACTGATAATATTCATAACTGGAAAGTATAAAGACTCTACCATTGAAAACATAAAAGTTTTTCTGACTAGAACTACTTTTTTGACCGATCGTTCCTATGGCAGCTATATTCTAAAGTCATCCGATTTGGATTAAAATTGGCCGAATTGTGTGGTAGCATATAATATTGATCAATAACAAGTGTGGGAGGGATAGCATTGAAAACAAAAAAAAGTTTTTTCTACTAAGACTTTTTTTCAGACCTAACTTTTGTATGGCAGCTATACTATATAGTTGACCGATTTTCATCAAACTTGGTGGAATTATGTGAAAGCATAAAAAACTTAGAAATACGAGGTTTGGGGACGTTTGCGTTGAAAATAAAAAAGTTTCTTTCACTAAAACTACTTTTCCGACCGATAGTTCCTATGGCAGCTATATGCTATAGTCATCCGACAAATCTGCAGCGTATTTGTATCAAAAGACTTCGTGCAAAGTTTGGTTAAGATAGCTTTAAAACTGACGGAAGAGATAGCATAGAAAAAACAGGCGGCAATCACACGAACTCTTCTCAGACATGTTCACAATTCCAATTTCACGACAGCTTTTCGAAAGTGGAATTGATTCGTGCAAAGTTTTTAGAATAAAAAGTTCAAAAGTTGGCTTGTGCCAAGAGAGTCTCACTTTTTGGCCTCACTCTTCTTGACAAACGCTGATTTAAGCTGAAAAATGAAATATTGTTTGATGTTTAGAGAATTTGGTAGTACCAGCAAAAACGAAAACTAAAACGTGAAAGTTAGTCTCTCTCATTTTCAACTGTTTCATTTGACTTGTGGTTTCTCTACAATGTATCTAGTACAGCCATTGTCAAGAGGAGCTAGGTCAAAAAGTAAGAGTGATGGTGGAATTAATAAGGTAAAGCCGAGCGAGATATTGCTCTCACTGACCAAAGGGCCAGTGCATGGTATAATTCACACGGTAGTGTCGTCAGAAATTGACATCCCCTTTCACCATTCAACACTGGTACCCAAATAAAGATATACCAAAAGACCCAGATTGGACAACATTTCAGCCGGAATGGATTCTATTTCTTGACGGATATTGATTTTCACGTCTTCCAGGGTCCTTGGCTTGTTAATGTAAACCTTTGATTTCAAATAGCCCCACTAAAAGAAGTCTGAAGGCGTCAAATCTGGTGAACACCATTTTCAAAAAATCAATTGTAGAGCGGCTTGTGTGTGTGGTGGAGTGCCATTTTGTTTGAAACCAGTAGTGCGCACCATAAGCTTTTGACGAACAATTGGCAACAAAAAATCAATTGTTCATATCGCGATAACGCTCCTCAGTGACAGTAACCTTTTTGCCAGCTTCATCTTCGAAAAAGAACGGCACCAAATAATGACTTTTTCATCGTGAAGAGGTAACTGAGGAACATGATTTTGTTTTTTCGAGTTTTCACAATTGACTTGTTTTGTTGAATGTAAATTTCAACAACTCTTCATGACATGATCGCTGTCAAAAGTTATAGTGTTGCCTCTATGTACATTTGGTACAGAGTATACAAATGGTATTGCTGTAAAGAAGATGCCTGGCTCTAAAGGGGTTGGGAGCTTTGTTGGATTTGGCTTTGTTTTTAGTGCTGCCAATAGTTCCTCCATTGTTAATACTGCATCCAAGTCTGGATACGTGATATACATCGGTGCCAATTGGAACTCCATGGCGTTTTGTTGAGGGTTAAGGAGATTATTAAGATCTATGACCTTCACCTTGTATAATTCCATCAGGGACCAGTGCGTTGTATATGTTAGAAGTGAACGGCAACACACAAGCAGAGACAAACAAATGTTTTGCCATCTCTTTCTATATCACAAGCATACATATACTGGTCTCAGTAACCGTCACCTACCTAATTCCACCATGGCGTAAACTAGCTCTGACCTACTCTGACTTGGCTCGTGTCGGTGTGAATAGCGAATTGTGAGAATTGATGTGGGTGCCGATATTGTGAGCAATTTCACGAAAACAACGCAACCGAAGCGGAATTCCGTACAAAAAAGTTTGAAAAGATGACGTCAATAGTATTAAATCGAAACGGAGAATGTTTTAACCAAATTCATTTTGAAGCCTCATAATTAGTCTTTCTTTTTCAAGTATGTTTCGTTTCGATGAAGTGGTAAACACTATAGTTTTTGTGTGCTCGGTATGTATGTCAACTTTTTTTTTGCCAACAAAACACAATTTGCGGTAAAGTTTACTTTCGGGGAACATGCTTTATCGATTTCCACTTGTGAGTTTGTTGTTGAAACCATCACAGGGCAACTCTAACGAACTCAATTGAAGCATTTGAGCCGAGCCTTGCAGCAAAAAGGGTCAGAAGAATACGAGCGCAAGGTACGACAAGGTAATTTTGCAACATGTTGCGCAGCCGGTCAAAATATACCTTGAAACGTTGAAATGGGAAGTCCCTACCGCATCCAACAAGTCCAAAATTGAATCGATTCGTGGATCGCATCGTAAAAGATGCATCGATTTTTCGAAATGTTATCCAAAAATTGGCAGAAAAATGGAGGAAAAAGTAGTGGCTAGTCTTATACATTCTTAAATATGGGTCCTTTAAGCCAGAGGTCACCAGCCATAGACGACGAGGGGACGAACATACTCCTCAATTCACAACGAATGCTGGCAGAAGTCATGCATTACTGCAGAGTTCCCCAGCGATAGCCCCTGGGGGCCGGACATACTCGCCAATTCACACCGTATGCTTGCCGAAGTCATGCATCACTGTGTGTTAGAGAGAGACACAGTCACATTTTCGAGCTCTCTGCTTGGGGAACCCTGCATTACTGTGTTGAAGAGAGGGACACAGTCCCATTTTCGCGCTCTCTGCTTGGGGAACCCTGCTTTAAGCTGGATAAACCGTGCATGTTGGGCCCAACTCTGTGAGCGGAGCGATTTTTCAACTTGATTAAATAAATAAAGGTTATAAAACAATAAATTATGCATTTCTTAAATAGATTTGCAGTTTGATTGATAAGAAATAAATCAAAAAAACGTTCCATATTCCAACGTCCCAATTCGACGCTATTTTGATGGACATAGGAAAAATAATGCATTAGTTCCGCAAACTAGTTCCACCATAACCCAGTAACTAATCCTTTTTTCCATACGATTTCAGAGATTAGGCACTCTGAGACCAATTTAAAGCGCAGCGCACCACAAATTTTGGATACCAACACAAAATTTCATTGCTTTTTGCAGTACCCAACTAATTAAAGTCATGTTTGTAAGAATAGTGTTGGGTAAAGGTTGCTCATTTCAATGAACAGGTTGTTCAGTGGTTCATTTGTTCCGCTGTTCACTTGGCCGTCAACTAACCCCCAAGTCATGCTGACGATTAGCGATTATTCGAACCAATTGACGGTCCATTTACTGGCTCCTATACATGCAGGTGCTGGACTTATACACAAAGCTCTTAATCGACATTTTCCTTAAGGACAAAGTTCTCTTTATGTTCTGTCGAACAATTACTTTCACTGCATCCAGCTAGCTGTTTGCTTGTGAGGTGAGAAACTTAACATATAACTGAACAGCTTACAGAACAACTCACTGAGCAAGAGAGACGCAACATATAAAATTGAACAGCACACAAAAGAACTCACTGAGAAACAAGAGAAACTGAACAACTCACTGAGCAAGAGAAACTGAAAAACTCTCTTTGAATAAGAACAATTGAAGAAGAACATGGGGAACGAACTCTGCTTCGCACAGCAGATCCACTAAGTTTTTGGTGATTTACAGTGGGCGAAAGATTTTCAACTTTTGCGAAGCCGCATTTATGCAGGCCAATTACGACGCCATTCCATGATTACAAACAACTAACTGTTATATAGCATAAATGTCAATTTGTCAAATGGTTCTCGATAACGAGTGTGTTCAATACGTGTATACCAAAAACAATTGCGACTACCACCAAATGGTATAAAATGCCGGCCGGCAAAACGAAAATAAAAAACAAAACAAATTTTGTATTTTTTTTTTATATATGTATATGGCTTTCACTTTTATCATCATCGTGTATTAACTTTCTTTTGCGCAAATTAATTATATGCCGTGTAAATTTAAGCCAGACCCACTGTAAGTGATTTGCGGTGCACATGTGTGTGTGTGTGTCTGTGTGTTTGTGTGACGCAAAAATTAAACGGAAGAAGAACAAACAGCTAGAAAATAATAATAAAAATAATAATATGACGTATGGCCACATTTTTTTTTTTATAAGGCGCAATTCTGATCATTATTTAAAAACAAAAAAAAAAGTTTAAACAACACAAACTGCAACAACACACTTTACGCGCTCTCCCAACAAAACAAAACATTAACTGAGAGAGCAAAAGACAAACCACTCTCTCTCTCTCTCTCTCTCTCTTTCTAGCTCTCTTGTAATTATGTAGTACAGTAGACGACTTTGAGTTTTCAACAAAAATTTGACGTAGAACGAAACGACGTACACACGTACGTTGGCGCGTGTGTGTGTGTGTGTGAGTGTGTGTGAAATTCAAGGCAAACACGATGACGTAGAGTTTTAGCTCACTCTCTACTCTTTCTAGCTCGATCGCCACTAAACTTCAACTAGCGGCGCACAAATCTTAAAAAAAATTTGTATTTTAAATAAATAAAATACACAACACACACATTGCAGCTGTCTGAAAGGGACAACACTACGTCCTACGTAAGACGTAGTCAAATGCAAATATGGCGGCATGACGAACACACACACACACACACACATACAGAGAGCGACAGAGAGCACGCGTATACCGAAAGGCGGCAAGCAAAATTCACATTCTTGTTGTTGTTGTTGTTATGTATCTGCAAGTATGCAAGATGATGATGGTGACTCTAGCCCTCTCTGCCTCTGTGTAGGTTAATAAATCGTGCTAATAGTGGCACGAATTTAAAGCCGGTTTACATGCCACTGCTGTTGGCTGCCACTGCCGCCGCTGCTGCTGCTGCTGCTGCAAGGCATCAATGAAATTTATTTCGAATTTGAGGCATTCTTACTTATTTTTTTTTTGGCGCGCCAAACATACAAAACAACAAGAACAACCACCAGAGAGCCATGCAATGGCACAGACAGCCGGCAAACTGACTTTAAAATCATATTTTGTTTGTTTTGAAATTAATTTTGTGTAAATTGTCACACAAGTTTCGTCTGTTGCAATGAATTGCTGTGTTGTTGTTTACCCACCTTAAAGAGAACCTACTGCTGGCGCTCCAAGAGGCGGGGAGTAGGCATATGCCAGAGATGAGCTCGTGTCACATACGACACGACACACACATGCACGGCAAACACAAATGACACCAAAATTAATTGTTTTAGAATGAAAAACAAGAGGAGATTGTGAGGTAAGGCTGGTAAAGTAAAGAAATACCGCCTAAATTTAACCAAAATCTGCTTTTATTTTATTTGATTTTGATTTTCATTAGAAATTGTCCACAGAATATTGTAAAATTTATTAATTAAAGACCGAATTTCGATCTGTACAAAAAATAATTTAAAAATATTATGCCAATATTTAAAAAATATGGTAATACTTAAAGAAAACAAGAAAGAAAGTCGATCAAGCCCGATTATAACATACTCTGTACCCCCCCAAAGTTGTAAATATGTGCTCAAATTAAGTTAGAAGCCACACAAAAGGGGCAAAAAAAAAGCCATAATTTGATTCCTGTTACATACTTTTGCACCAACTTAATATACTCTGTGTACCCTTTGGTACAGAGTATAAAAATTTTAAAATATTTAACAAAAATATGGAAATATTTAAGAAATATTTAGAAATCAAACTGGCAAGTTTAAACTGGCTCAAGGTCACGTTATGTTTGCAAATAACTGTTAAAAAGGAATACACAACACCACAAAGGAAGCTGGTAGACTGCACAGCTGTTTCATGAACCTCCCAGTTCAATCTTCAAATTTAGAAATATTGAAAATAATATATGGAAAGTCAAGCAACTTTAATTTGTCACTGAAAATTGCACAGGTTTACATAAAAAGGCCAACTTTTGCAACAGGGTCGCTGAATTCATATCAATTGTCCGTTTTCCCCCCGAATTTTTCTGTCAACAGACCATTTTCCATATTAAAATCCAACTACTGATATATCTTAAAAGCAAAATCATAACTTCGTGTTTGGTTTTTTCTGTAACGTCATTCAATGCAGCTTACATTAAAAGAAATTTCGTTGGAAAAGGTTACTTAATGTGGTCAAATGACCTAAAAATGAAAACAAACTCATCCTTTTTGCTCTCTTGGCCTCAGCTTCGGCATGCGTTCGGCTTGTGTATGTGTAGATAGCGAAACGTTTTCGGTCTCTGCGGCGCTGGCTTTCAAACCGCGATTGTCAAAAAGAGCGAGTCCAAAAAGTGAGAGTGTATTGGTGCAATCTAGGTCTAATCTACTTCATCGACCGCTGGCCAGCGACTGAAGAGATGTTTTGCTCTCTGGGCACTAGCCTTGGCATGCGTTCGGCTCGTGTCGGTGTGAATAACCACAAAATTGTGACAATTTTGACAATTTGACAAAATTTGGTCCTAGTTAAGCCTCATTTTGTCGTCATTTTCATCTCTTGATCGTCTAGAAGCGTAGTTTAAGGCAAATTTCTCCATCTATAGCCCCTGGGGGCACGAACACATTCGAAGATTCACATGCAAAAGAGCCTAATGCATGCCAAAGTCATACGTAACGAAATGTTTGAATGTCAGTCGCAGTGAGCGCTACAAGACAACCCTTTCCGTGGCAGTATATTGCTCAGCAACATCGCTAAGTAGCATTTCTACATTTCAAATCGCTGGTTTGGCCTTATATAGCCTAAAAAATAATTACTTTTTGAAGTTTTACGCTCAAATTACAGAAATTCTTGCTTAAGGAAGCTAAGATTGCCTTAGAAACAGCTTTTTTTTTGGGCTTTTGCTACATTGGGAAAGAAATTTGGTCTAATTAAGCGGGCAAACAACAATAATTTGACAAACATTTGCTAAATGTTCGCTACAAGCAAGAACAACCACAAGAAATAGAAATAGAAACCCGATTTTTGTTTGTGTGTGGTCATTGCTGTCTCAAGCACACGCATGCGAGCGCTGACTACGCAAAGTCAACGAGAGAGAGAGAAGAAAGTCACATATGATGTTGTTGTTGCAACAAAACCTTCGTTTGGAAAAAAAGAGAGGAGAGCACGCATATGGAATTGTTTTTGCTTTTTATAATCTAATGGCCGCGTATATCGTATGCGCGCGGGCTATTCCTTTGCGAAAAGCAAAAACAAATGCATGGCTTGCGGAATTGGAACCCCAAAATCAAAGTAAAATTGCTCGTTTGGTCTTAGAACCCATACCACAGATGGTCAGAAAGAGAGTTAGCTGAAGTTGCAGGGTTTTAAAAGGCAACGCAAAAGTAAACTTCTGCTCCAAAGAAAGTCTAAAGTTCCATGAAAGCTGTGTGCAGTTATAGGGCGCGCGCACACATGCGGCTAAAAGATGAACTGACGGCAAAACTTAAGTCTGAGCTTGACAAATAACCACGCCGGGCTGGTTTGAACTTTAAAATTCAGTTGTATCAATCAATCTGACGTTCGAAAATATCATCTTTCAGCCGCATGTGTGAGTGCGACCTTCAAGAACACCTTCAAAATGGAGGTGCAAAAAGCGAAGAATTCGTTAATTTAAATCCGAGGGCCTAGACTTTGTTCAGTTTGAAGTAGGCGAGGTAAGAAACTTTGAAATGTGGAAAATATATCTATATAAATATGGGTTTGGTGACACAATTTGTCATTTGTCGTCACCCTGTTCGAGCCAAAAGGCTTCAACTATGTTCACACAGGCAAATAATATGACAAAGTTTTGATGAAAATTTGTCTAAAATAAAATAATTAAATTAGAATTTTTTTTCGTATAGTTTGGAATGCTGAACTCGAATATCGATAAATTTTTTTCGATTTTTTTTTATATATTTTTGTACATTGTATTCAAACTACTAAACCGATTTGTAAACAATATTCTACGCGATTATTAAGAATGAATAGTAAAACATTTTATCAAAATTTCATTTGTCAAATTATTCACCTGTGTGAACTTGGCCTTTAGAAACAATCATTTTAATTACCTATTGACAAATGTCTGCCGTTTTCCGTACTTTTTCTCAAGTGTATTCCAATAATTTTACACTTTTGAGGGTTCAAGGAACTCAAGTAAGCTTAAAATTCCTCACAAATAATTCAATTTTATCTAAACCTCTCTCGTGTCGTGCACGCTGCCAGCTCTAGGATTCTCTCCCTCTGCCGTTGGCCGTTTAACTGCAGTTTTTGTTGTTGTAGTTGTAAGAGAATGCAGCGCAGCTGCCGCGTAAGTTTCAATGAATGTTGCCCGCCCCCCAAACCCTCCCACCCTCACCGCTTGCCCAGCTAAAGGGGGGTTGTTATTGTTGTTAACGGCACGTTTAAAACGCGAGCGCACGCCTGTATTGTGTTTCAATATTTTCGGATGCGCCACGTGCGTTGCAATTTTGTTGACAAAAACAACAATTATGTGTATTTTAATACACATACTTACATTGTTTTTGTGAGGCTATATATCCAAAAAATTATCCGATTTGCTTGGTGGCTGCTGCTGCTGCTGTTGTTGTTGTTGTTGAGTTGTTGTCGATTTTGTGTTTTATTGACTTTCTTTTCATTAAACAAATACAACTGCAAACATAAAAAAATGTTGTTTTTAATCAAAAGAACACAACAAAAAATTGCTTTACGTTTCGTTTACGTAGATAACGTAACGCAACGGCGGCAAAAAACACACGCGCGCCCGCCTGTTACGTGTTACGGAGCACGTAATACTTTTTTTTTTAATTCAATTTATGTGTTGTTTTTTTGTTGTTTGCAACATATTTTACAAAACCCTAAAATTGAAAAAGTTGCACTTAATTTTTTTGCATTTTTTTTTATTTTTTATTTGTTAATATTATTCACTGCGAGCCCACACATACACACACACACACACGCACGCACACAGTCAGCATTGCTGCTTTTGTTCCACCACCAAAAAAAAAAAAAATGTCATGTCCATTGAAGTCTCACATTTTTCAAATGCATTTTTGGCGCTAAATTCACAGCATTTTCCATCAACTTGATGGCCCGACACACACTGGGCAATTAGCACTTCCAGTTGCTGATAAATTTATATAATTTTTGCTGAATTTTACCACAATTTTTTCCGTTTTTTTCTTCTTTTTTTTTTGTAAGTAATTTCCACACACACTCTTCTGCCGCGATATATGTACGTACGCGCTACGAGATTTTTCGACAAACGCGCGTTTCTTGTGAGTAAAAAAGTAAAGCAACCGCAGTCGTCGGTGTCGCCGTCAAATATACAAAAATTGTAGTTCGAAATTACTCAAAATAAGAATACACAGAGAGAGAGAGCTGTACTGTACATAGCTGTACTGCTTAGACGCCTGGTTGACACAGCAAGTGTGCAAATGCGATGGCAATAGAAGAGAGCGGCAGGGTTGATTGTTTTAGTATGGGTGAGAGAGAGTTGGTTGCCTCGGAAACAAAATGGCGAACCCGGAGCATGAAAAATAATAAATAGCAAATGCCAGCCGGCTATTAATGTTCTATTTAAATCTAAATAAAACATTAAATTCGATACAAGTAGTTTTTATGTTGATTTAGCATGTAACTTGAAGCTTAGAAGGCATTTTTAGAGCCAAGTAACCATAAATCAGTGTGACCAGAGACTAAGCAACAGCTGGTAACAGTCTGGCAACTCTGAATTAGAGCTGGTAACTTGGAATTATATAAAAAAAAAAGCCGGCTAGTGAATTTTTGTAAACTTAAACAAAATGAAACATTAAAAAAATATATAAATTAGCAACTATATTCAATTTTTGTCAAGAACCTTTAACAGTTTACTGTTATAATTAGAGCTAGAGGGACACTCGTGACTTGAATTTTTAACGTGTCACGACATGATCGTGATTCGTAATCCGTGCTTGTTTCGTGAGGGCTGAAAATGATATGTGACGCATACGTTATATGAAATCACATTAATTTATCTTTCAAAAACAAATAGGTAGTTTGCATCATTTATTTAACAAAAAATGTCTTGCATAGAAGTATTTAAAAATGAGATAATTGGAAAATTTAAGAACAAAATTTATAGTAAACATTTTTAATCTTCACTTTACATTTGTGGAAAACCTAACGAACACAGAGGGAAAAACCGAAAACATAGGACTCAAAATGAGCACTGTCATTTGTAGTACAATGTTCTTACAAAAAACTTGATTTGAGTTGATATTGTTCCGTTTTGAAGAACATTTTAAAGTCAACTGGAAAAATTTGATTGAGTTTGGATAAGGCTATAAGTGGATCCTTACATTTTGGGACTTTGGAGGAATTGTGCCTTCCATATTCCATAGGATTAGAGACATCGCTGTATAACAAACTTCAACGACCAACTACTACTCCACCCGACTTGGTTCATTGGAGTCTTTCAGCAGCATTGGAGCATTTATCACGCAAAATTTTGATTAATTTTTATTAATTTCTTAAAATTATGGACGGAGCTAGTAATGTAATACAGCAATTCAGAAAATGTGTACACACATTTGTATTTTTCGAGCCAACGTAAAGGGCAAAGAGTTCCGAGGGCTTCATTTTATATTTTATTTAGCAAAAGTTGAATTTTGTTAGCAGATTGTGTGACTTCAGCCCCTATACGTGTACTTGATTTTTATTTCGTGAAGCGTTCGTGATGTGAATGAATGTTCGCTCACGCGAGCACCTCTAATTAGAGCCAAAACTCTATTAGAGATGAGCATTTTTTGCATAAACGTTTTCTGTTGCGGCTTATTTAAAAAAAAAAAAGATACTACTTAATACTAATTGTGATAAGATTTACGTGTATTTTGTGCAACAATTGTAGGTGTAATTCTATTTTATTTACTTAATGGAATTAAAATTTTGGAACCAGTCCCAGCTGTAAAACTTAATAAGGGATAGGATTTCTCGCCTACAGACGCTACGGCCACACTGTGTCCGCTGTGTCGCAGAAGAGATTTCTATATATATACATACATATATATATATACGTATATACGTACATATATACATTTACACAGCTTAGTCCCCAGTTGCCATCATGCCACGAGGAAAATTCGTTAACCACAAAGGCCGCAGCCGTCACTTCACCTCACCCGAAGAACTGCAACAGGAGTCCGAGGAGGAGAGCGAACAGTCAAGCAGCGGCAGTGGAAGCGATGAAGAAGCCACTGGTGCCAGCGCCTCCGCCTCCACATCCAAGCCCAAGCAGACCACATCCGCAACGGCGTCGTCGCGCAAACCGGCCAACAAGCCCGCCCAGCGACAGAAACAACAACGCGGCGCCGCCGCCGCCGCCAGTTCATCCGAATCGGACTCTGAGGACACCGACTCCGATGACGATTCGGAGGCGGAGGCACGTGATGCCAAAAAGGGAGTGGCCTCGCTCATCGAAATCGAGAATCCCAATCGGGTGACCAAAAAGGCCACCCAAAAACTCTCCCAAGTCAAGCTGGACGATTCGGCCCCAACGGCCGCCAAACCGGAATTGACAAGACGCGAGCGCGAACAGATTGAAAAGCAAAAGGCGCGCCAGCGTTACGAGAAACTCCATGCGGCGGGCAAAACCACAGAGGCCAAGGCGGATTTGGCCCGGCTGGCGCTTATACGGCAGCAGCGTGAGGAGGCAGCCGCCAAGCGTGAGGCGGAAAAGAAGGCCGCCAACGAATCGGCCAAGAAGCCGCCCAAGTAGGCAATAGAAGGGGGTGTGGGGGGGGTGCAACCACAAACTGCAGGGGCTAATGGCAATTAGTTAAGTTCAAAGCTGAAGCTAACATTAATCACAAATTTTTTGTATAATTCTCCGCTTTATAATTTTCCCATTTGGAAGGAGCCGCAAATCCACCCCCCACCCCCCGCCACCACCACCACAGCAAAACTTCTTTACACCCCATTTTTTTAAGCAAATCGTCTTTTGTATTTGAGAGAATCATCTAAAACAAGGAACTTAAATAAATAAATTATAGAAATCTAAAGAATGGACAAAGGATCAAAATCTTGGAATTTCTAAAAGAATTCTTCCCCTAGAAACCAAATTCTTCACTACTAAATGGGTTCAAAATTTTCTGTTTCTAAATTTAAAATTTGATATTAAAACTGTGAAACAATTTTTAACAATTAATTTTGAGCAGTTTTTTTAACAGAGCCTGACATTGTCGCTGAAGCACGGGGGCAAGGACGAAAACATGGACTAAATCTGGGTAATTTTTGAATAGGATGAAGACTTTAGGACTCTACGCTACGTTGTGAAGTAAAGAGAAGTAAAGTAACTTCAACATTTACTTTTGGCGTGTACGCAGCTGGGTTAAGAGCAAGGACTCTGCAAACCTCTAAAATTATGCAGAAGGTTCGGTCTAAAGTCTAAACTTCGGATCGCGGATCGGTTCTTGGAACCCCTGAACCCCTGAGGTTTCAGTTCGAGCCCCGGCTTGAACATAAAGAATACATCGAATGTATTCTTTATGTAGAAGATTTGTAGAACACACGTTGCCGAATTCGATTGATCGGAACTAGTAAGAGTTGTGATTTCCCGGAAAAGATTAAGGAATTCAGTTCAAACGTTTTGTCATCAAGAGTTTCAAATGAAGATAAATGGAAATTTTGATCTTATATATAAGGTTGTCAAAAAAGTCTTGCGGTATTTTTATTGAATTTTCAATTGTTCATAAAATTGGTTATAATAATGCGATTTAAGACAAATATGCGCCGTTTTGTTCGATGACGAATTCCCAACGAGATGCCAACTTCATAATGCCCCTCTTATAGAAGCTCGCTTCCCTATTGGCAAAAAACTCGGAGAGCCAATTTTCACAGGACTCTCTTGTGGCCAACTTCCGACTACCAAGCTCGTTCGCCATGGACAGAAATAGGTGGTAATCACTTGGTGCAAGATCCGGACTAGACGGTGGATGCAAAAGAACCTCCCATCCGAGCTCCCGGAGCTTCTGGCGCGTCACCAAAGATGTGTGTGGCCTGGCGTTGTCCTGATGGAAGACAATTCGGCCTCTGTTGATCAAAGATGGCCTCTTCTGCATGAGTGCTGCATTCAAGCGGTCCAGTTGTTAGCAGTACAGGTCCGAATTGAGCGTTTGGCCATAGGGGAGCAGCTCATAGTGGATGATTCCCTGCCAATCCCACCAAACACACAGAAGAACCTTCCTGGCCGTCAATCCAGGCTTGGCCACCGTCTGGGCAGCTTCACCGCTTTTCGACCACGACCGTTTGCGCTTCACGTTGTCGTAAGTGACCCACTTTTCATCGCCAGTCACCATCCGCTTCAAAAACGGGTCGATTTTGTTGCGATTCAGAAGCGATTCGCATGCATCCATACGGGCAAAAATGTTTCTTTGCGTCAAGTCGTGTGGCACCCATACATCGAGCTTCTTTTTGAATCCAAGCTTCTTCAAATGGTTTATAACGGTTTGATGACTCATGCCCAGCTCTTGGCCGATGCTACGGCTGCTACTATGCCGGTCTCTTTCGATCAATTCAGCGATTTTATCGCAATTTTCGACAACAGGCCTTCCGGACCGTCTCCGGGCGCATCTTCGATCACTTCTGCACCAGAACGAAAACGTTGAAACCATCGTTGTGCGGTGGAAATGGAAACTGTATCGGGTCCATAAACTGCACAAATTTTATTGGCAGCATGAGATGCATTTTTGCCTTTATCGTAGTAGTACTGTAAAATATGCCGTATTTTCTCTTTATTTTGCTCCATGTTTTGCGACGCTATAACTCACGAACGACTAAAAAAACAAACAACAATAAATCAAACACGTGTTAGCGCGTGAAAAGAGCTTTCCAAAAAGCTCTAGCGTGAACCGATGCGACGAATACAACTAGAACTACGCGCTTGCAAAGACAAGCTTGCGGAAATACCGCAAGACTTTTTTGACAACCTTATATAAACCTGTGCTTTTCCCAGAAAAAAGACTGTTTCTATGATTTTCATCACAAATAAGTAATCAAACTTTTTGTACACAAATATTTGAAGCTTTGTGAATTTAAGTAACTTTAGTTTTAATTGTTATTTTATTTGTTTTTGGAGTTTTTCTTTATATCATTTATAATAAAACGTGTAAACAAAAGAATTAATTACCTAATTTTTTGTTCGCCTACCTTCCCAAAGCCGCCTCTAGGCGGTCCAAGGATATAGTCCTATAAAACTCGATCCGTGCAAAAATAAAAGTTTTTCTAAAACAAACGTTCACTTTTGATACATACTAAATCCAAAAATAATTTTTTTCTTGGAAAAGAAAATTTGGGCACTAGAGGGTTAAGGCAATATGTTTTTACTCCTTGTTGTTTGTGACCTTCCCAAAGTTTTACGACATTTGTCGATGAAATTTTCGAAGAAACCGGAGTGCACTCTCTGGACTTAAGGACAATAAAGCCCCAGGAGAAGAATTTTTTAAAAATGCCTCCCCAACCTTTATTGAGCAACTGACACTCGCCTACGACCATATTTTCAGCACCGGTGCGATTCCAACTTCATTTAAAAAGAGCTTGATCTTCCTCAACACCAACGGAAGCCAGCAATTATCGAGGTATCTCGTGTCTGAACGCAATTATGAAAATTTTTTGCAGGAATACTACTGGACAGAATCACGACTTGGGTTAATCGCAACGATACCTTGAGCGAATTCCAGTACGGATTCAGGAAAGGCTACTCTACGGTCTATAGCATATTTTTACTCATCACAAGCGAAGTCTTACATCCAAACTAAAAGAAAAATGTTCATATGCTTTGTAGACTTTAAGGCTGCTTTTGATACGGTCAATAGACGAAGCCTCTTCTACAAACTGAGCAACCTAGGTACATATACACTGCTCGCCACTTGAATAGGACACCTCTAAAGTCGATTTTCTATAGTTAATTGCTGCTAAACTAAGCCATCTAGGAAAATAATTTTTGTTTTCTTATAAAGTTTATTTAAATGTAGTAATTAGACGAAAATTACAAAATTATTCAAAAGTTGTAAGTATATAAAAAAAACATTGTTAACCAATAAGTAACAAATTTTGGAGTCTTCATTTTGCACCACTTGAATAGGACAATTTATCTAAAAACCATTTAAGAATATTTCAATCCTTTTCAAATAACAATATTACTTAAATAAGAAATTACTAACATGTTTTTAAACCAAAAAAAGTTTTTAATAGTGTGTTGAGCCTCCTTTTTTCTCCAAAACCTCACACATTCGGTCTGGAATCGCAAATAATTCAACGATATCGAGCCCCATGCTAATTTGATAGCTGCAATTAGTTCGGGAACGCTTGAATATTGCTGACCTGATCCATATACTTCACGTGTTAGCCATCCCCACACATTCTCAATGATATTCAAGTCCGGTGAATAGGGTGGCCAGTTTAATAACTCCACGTTTTGGCTCGCTATATACGATTTAACAATCCGGGCCGTATGTATAGGGAGGGGCATTATCATGTTGATAAATCCATTTTAGATTTGCAAAAAGAGTTTGGAAGTGTGGAAAGGCCTCTTTCAAAATACCATTATAACATGGTGGTTGGAATAAATTTAAGCTCACAGGTGCCATAATAGGAAATGGCCCCCCCCATACCATAATACCTCCAGCACTGCTGTGCAACTTATCAAGATGGTGTGGTTCTTTTCGAAGATCATGAAAATAGTAGCTGTAGCCATCGGGGCCCTCCAAATTAAACTTTTTTTCGTCCAAAAAGACAACACGTTGCCACTCCGAAGTCCAGGTGACATGTGCGCGCGCGAAATCAAGGCGTTGTAACTTCCGAGCCGGGTTAAGAGGTGGCTTCTTCTTGATTTTTAGTCTCTTCAGGTGTGTAGCATTATTAATAACACGACGCATGGTTGTCAAACTTGCTTTAACGTTGCATTTTTCCCTTATCTTGGCCAAAGAGTCGTGCGAATTGGAAGCTTCTCTTAATATAAGTCGCTTGTCCGCGATGGTAAGCACACTGTGGGTGCGGCCCTTCATGTTTTTACCATAATTAGCCACATTATTTAAAAAATTTGTTATGGCGTGACGGCTCCTGTCGACGTTTTTTTTTGCTATTTTGGCAATAGAAAGGTCAGAATCCCTGTAAGCTTGGATTTTTCCTTTCTCCGACTTAGATAATGAAGTGCCACGCCCCATTTTAATTTTTTTTAATTTTATATTCAACTTCAATTAAAGCAAAAAGTTTAAGTAAACCAAAATTTGTGTGCACGTGTCAACGATACCGACCAAATAAAATGCATGTTCTATTCAAGTGGCGCAAAAATTCCATTGAATTTTTGCGAATGCTCACATAAAGTGCAAACAACTATATAACGGTTCTATTCCAAAACTTGGAATATACCAGAAAGAGCGAAGAATGCTTGCACAAAGATAATATGCAAAAAATACCGTTATTCTACCATTTCGTTTTCGAGTTACGAGCAGTTTTAAAGAGAGCATACAGGGTGTCCTATTCAAGTGGCGAGCAATGTATAAGGAGTTGTTTAAATAATTATAAATTTTGTTAAAAATCCTCTGTGACAATTTAGAGCCTATATTTAAGAGCAGCAGAGAGATAAGCAGCAAGCGTAATCCAATTTTCTCCGTTGAGTCGATCTCTAGTTTTTTCCATTATGAAGAACCTTTCTCCGAAATATTTGTATCGTAGTTCTCCCAGGATTGGGCATTCTGAGAGGAAATTGAAGGCATCCTCCAGCAGCTCGGATCTCGCTTGAAATATTACTTTTATGGCATCCACCGAAAAATCATCTCTAAAGTAATTATTTTGACCCAGGTTGAAGTTTAGGCCTTTATACAAAAGCCAAGTTTCGCTCCTTCGAGCAGTTTCCTCAAAGGATTTCCGCGGGGCTTCATCAATTCTATCCAGTACAGTGTCGTGCGTTCTTTTCCATCCAGCTATGTCTTCTATATCGCAAATAATACTTTTAGCCTGGAACATTTTGTGCCATTCTGCAAAGCACTGCGATTGGTCGCTAAGGATTTGCATAGCGACTAACTTAGGGAGTCTGTAATGAGGTATATCCATGATTTTCCTAATATATGTAAAATGTCTGTCCAGCGTATTGTGATTTGTGAGGGTAGGTAGACCAGTCTCTAGGTGTATCGCATATTATGGTGTATTAATTGGCAGCTTAAAAAGCTTCTTAACAAAATTACGTGCTAGTTTTTCCACACTGTCGTATTCCGCATAACCCACACACCTCTGCTGCATATAGCATAATGGATCTTGCCGTTGCTTCAAAAAGCTTATATTTCGCACTTGGTTTTATGTATTTTCTTGACATAAAACTTTTCCACGTGCTGTTGATTGCAATCCTTGCTTCTGCCAATTTGTTCCGCATATTCTGTGTCAGTGTAACACTTAGATCAGCGATGCCCAGCCGTACGCTCTTTGGGTACGTTTTGTTATTGTAATTGCACCGAAAATAGGAATTCAATGATCGTATACATGCACGGCGCGAGGCATACAAAACGACACACATGCTAACGATTTCGTGTGTATGCGACGCGTAGAACAAAAACCGGTATTGTTCTCTTCTTTGATTGGTGTTTGCGAGCGCAAGCAAACTGACCAACAACAATTTCATTATTGGTATTGGTGCTTATCTTTGTGAGTATTGGTGAGTGCTCTGTCGTTTGCTGCTTTTGGGCATGCCTGACCTAAATACTTGTATTCCTTCACAGCTTCCAGTTCTGCCCCGTCGAGGTACCACTTCTCCGCTCTTGCAAGGCGCCCTCTGCCATCTCGAACCACCATGATTTTGGATTTTTCTGTGTTAATGATAAGGCTCCACTGCTTACAATACACAGATACTTTGTCAGTAACTTACAAGTGACAGCTCCAAGACTTGCACCTCCGCTTAAGTAGTCATGTAGGTCTTCCATGAACAGTGCGAACAGCAACGGGCTTAATAGGCATCCTTGTTTGACTCCTCTGATTGTCTCAAACCAGTCCGAGCATTCGTCTCCGTCCCACAGGGCAATACAAGCTTACGGAGCGCAAGTCTGGGGCTATGGCCAACATGAGGAAGTGGATAAGCTGGAAGCCTTTTTCATTAAGCGTATCTATAACCTGCCACAAACAACGCCACACTATTCACTTGCTCTAGATACGGATAGATACGGTAGCGGATTCTACATGCTGGACCAGCACCTTCGGTATATCTACAAAACTCTGTTTATATATGATAGCCATAGGTTGCCACGAATCCTGTCGCAGTTGGTATTGGATAAAAATGTATTCTGGGCAAAAGAGCTATTCACACTGAGCTCATTGCATAACATAGAGTGGAACTGGGGCAACGAGACCTTATGGAATGTCATTTGCATTGCACTATTAGCGGAGCTTAAGAGACACAGACTTACAGAACTCGTGCAGCAAAAATTAAGAAGTGAATGGAGAATTTACCGAGAACTTGACCATACCATGTCATGGATTATTAAGGCAAGAAGTGACATGATACTCTTAAATGGAAACAGATTCATTGCAGGACCAACTAATAAATGCGAATTGTGCAACACAAATGAGGTAGAGGACATAAATCATTTTCTGGGTAGATGTCCAATACTACGAGAGCACAGAATTTTATGTTTTAGCCAACCTGTCTTAAGCCCAACTCAGATTAGAGACATTTTAAATGATGCGAGCGACACTAATTGGAAGGGCTTAGTAGAGTTTCTAGAGTATAACAAGTATCACAACACAAATAATATAAACTAAAGAAATCTGGTGGGCCCCTAATCCGACACTAGGTCCCAACGAACCTGTATCTCGCGACGAGCGGGGAAGCAGGATGTAGTAAGACTTTTTGTATGGTATCTAGGGAACCCTCAAATAAAATGAAACAAAACTCAACAAAGTAATAGAAGCGAATTCTCCGACTGACGACATATAGTCATAGTCGAGTACTATTTAAAACCTCTAGCAATTAGATATGTTATATTTTCTTTTGAAATTTTTTGTATAAAGCATGTGTATAATTGGTTTTAAATAAATTTATTATTATAACAACTACTACTACTACAATAGATTTCATATAGCGTGAGTACGGAGAGTTTCTCACAAAGTGGGCCAACTCTAGTAATGTCAAATGTTAACTACTAAATTTAGCACAACGAACTGTAATTATAGAGCCCTTCATGGAATCTAGCTTGGTCATCGTCCAAATCAAGAAATCAAGAAACCTTCATCAACATTAGATTCTTCATAGTTGCATTTCATTTCTGCTCTGCAATTGTCATTTAAAAGTTCTCCTGTTCGAACCATCTTCGATCCATTATCGAAATGGAGAACTTCTTGAATGATTGCGGTCAAATTACAAGGAATTTCTAGGTTTCCCTGTATGTGGCGTTGGGAAAACTACTTAATTTTGTGAACCGAACCTTATTTTTTCTAAAAAAAAAGTGGTCCGGTTCGGCTTCAGGTTCGAAGAGTCAAAAATATTAGGGGTTCGGTTCATGGTCCGCCTCGTCGGACCCAAAAACCCCCAACCGGACCGGTTTGCAGCCTTGGTTAAAAGCAGAGGTCGCAAAAATCGATCCCCCGTTTGCCTTTGTCAGAAAACGACAGCTTTCGTGCGAACACATTGAAAACAGGTACCGAAATAACTTTTAACTGCGCTCTCTGCTTCTATTTGGTTATGAGAGTAGAGAAACAAATTTTTTTGATTTTTTTTCCTCTTAGGTCTTTTTGGGACCGTTTGGCCTCATTCCCGAATTCAAAAGGTCTTCTTCGTATGTATGCATCGGTGTGTAAGGCTCGGCTAACGATATGAATGTATGTGACGAACTATATGCGCTCTCTCGTTCTCTCTCGCATAGACTCTCTCTGCTTATGTTAAACTCTGGCGCAGCTCTTGAGTCTGCAACCTTTTCAAATAACATTTTGAGAGTTTGGTCTTCGAGAAGCACGCAATTTAAGACCAATTGACTGAGTTGGGCCTGTTATTCGGTTGCTGTCAGACCGATCAGTGCTGTGTGGTCAACCACTGCCACTTAACAGTGAGCGCGATAACAGAACACATTCGGTTGCGGGAAGCCCAGGCCGCTTTTATAAGGGGCCAAAAAAGTCTTGCGGTATTTTTATTGAATTTTCAATTGTTCATAAAATTGGTTATAATAATGCGATTTAAGTCAAATATGCGCCGTTTTGTTCGATGACGAGTTCCCAACGAGATGCCAACTTCATAATGCCCCTCTTATAGAAGCTCGCTTCCCTATTGGCAAAAAACTCGGAGAGCCAATTTTCAAAGGACTCTCTTGTGGCCAACTTTCGACTACCAAGCTCGTTCGCCATGGACAGAAATAGGTGGTAATCACTTGGTGCGAGATCCGGACTATACGGTGGATGCAAAAGAACCTCCCATCCGAGCTCCCAAAGATGTGTGTGGCCTGGCGTAGGTCCTGATGGAAGACAATTCGGCCTCTGTTGATCAAAGATGGCCTCTTCTGCATGAGTGCTGCATTCAAGCGGTCCAGTTGTTGACAGTACAGGTCCGAATTGAGCGTTTGGCCATAGGGAAGCAGCTCATAGTGGATGATTCCCTGCCAATCCCACCAAACACACAGAAGAACCTTCCTGGCCGTCAATCCAGGGTTGGCCACCGTCTGGGCAGCTTCACCGCTTTTCGACCACGACCGTTTGCGCTTCACGTTGTCGTAAGTGACCCACTTTTCATCGCCAGTCACCATCCGCTTCAAAAACGGGTCGATTTTGTTGCGATTCAGAAGCGATTCGCATGCATCCATACGGGCAAAAATGTTTTTTTGCGTCAAGTCGTGTGGCACCCATACATCGAGCTTCTTTTTGAATCCAAGCTTCTTCAAATGGTTTATAACGGTTTGATGACTCATGCCCAGCTCTTGGCCGATGCTACGGCTGCTACTATGCCGGTCTCTTTCGATCAATTCAGCGATTTTATCGCAATTTTCGACGACAGGCCTTCCGGACCGTGGCGCATCTTCGATCACCTCTGCACCAGAACGAAAACGTTGAAACCAACGTTGTGCGGTGGAAATGGAAACTGTATCGGGTCCATAAACTGCACAAATTTTATTGGCAGCATGAGATGCATTTTTGCCTTTATCGTAGTAGTACTGTAAAATATGCCGTATTTTCTCTTTATTTTGCTCCATGTTTGCGACGCTATAACACTCACGAACGACTAAAAACAAACAACAATAAATCAAACACGTGTTAGCGCGTGAAAAGAGCTTTCCAAAAAGCTCTAGCGTGAACCGATGCGACGAATACAACTAGAATTACGCGCTTGCAAAGACAAGCTTGCGGAAATACCGCAAGACTTTTTTGACGACCTTATATTTGGTTTTTCGGTCAGTGACGTGAGCATAGCGAACTGGAAAAAAGGGTTGAGATTTATTTACGAGCTATGGTTAAAAGTATAGTATACTGCTCTGCGGCAGCGACATCGACACACCGACAGTATACGACAGAGTTCCCCAGCCCGAACATGCTTGCCGAAGTCATGCATTACCATGCAATGCAAGTTTGACGTCCTCTTAATTCACATATCCATTCAGATTTTCTAGTACAGATCATATGAAGTCCTGCGGTCAACCTTGATATCCTTTCAATGAAGCTGAATATAAAGCGCTTCTTTCTATAGAATCGCCACCACAATCTCCTATTCTGCAGTGCGAAAATTAGGCAGCATATTTGTTGGATGAATTTGTGGAACCTTTTGTGGTCATGGTTCAATATTTATACCCTTACAAAGGGTATTATAATTTTGCCCAAAACTTTGCAACGCATAGAAATATTCATTTCCAACCCCTTAAACGATATATATTCTTGATCAGGGCGACGAGCTGAGTCGATTGAGCTTTGTCCGTCCGTCTGTCTGAGTCTCTCAGTTTTAAAGCTATCGAGCTGAAATTTTGCACAGAGTCTTCTTTTTACAGCACGCTGCTAATATGTTGTAACCAACCGGATCGGATGACTACATCTTATAGCTGTCATAGGAACCATTGGTCGGAAAATGGGTCTTACTGAGAAAAACTTTTTTGTTTTTGAATGTTAGCGTCCTCAATCTCGTCCATTCCCAGGCAAATTTCCCCACACTCTCTGCAACCTGATGGAGGATGCACTCTCAACACTTTCAAATTGGACGACACAAAGTGGTCTTGGAGTCAATCCAACCAAAACTGAACTCGTTCTCTTTACCCCGCAAGTATAAGATACCAAATTTAACACCCCTACGACTAATATGGTTTTCACACTGAGCACATCTTTGGGGAACGAATGGAATTTTTGAAAGATGTGAAACACCGATTCACACTGGCCACATCCAACATCCACCATCCATTGGCAATGTGCTTAGTTTGCAAACAAAGAAAGAAAAAGTGTACAAATTGTATGAAATTATGAATGAATTGACAACTGTTTTATCTGTAGCAAAACTGTAATTGTTGCAAAAACTTATAGTGGCGCTGGATTCAAATGACCCAAACGAAGAATTCAACGACGAGGAAATGTTTGCATGGCTTTCTAGTTCCAAATGCTACTAAAATCGTGAGAGACAAATTACCGAAAATTGGAAGATCACTTCATGTGAAGTCCGGGAACAACCATATCGAAACAATACTTCTGCAGATTTTAGTCCCAGCAGATCAGATCCGCTATAGCAAATAATTGTGTCAACAGAAGCCAATAATAACATCAAGTCAAAATTTTATTGTATTTTTAATTCATTTTATTTTCAGCTAAATATCGCACTGGTGGCTATCATTGAGATCGAAGGCTGGCTGACTGGGCCATCTCCGTGTACACATGGGAGTTCTTCCTGGCCGTCTGCAAGCCCTCAATATTCTCCTGCCGCAAGTCAAATAAGCAGGTTCCCCATCTCTGCAAACCTTTTCACTCTGCTCGCGGTTCCTTTTTTACCGGCTTCAAGGAAAAAAAATTGTAAAAGTACAGAAATACGAACAAATATGCCAATTTATCAAACATACCAAAGATTCATTGTTTACATTTTCACTTTGATTTCCAAGTTTTTCACAGTGAATGACAAATTTTTAGTGTTGCATTTGAAAACTATCGGCTGAAAATTATGTCGAACAGTGTGAGATAGGAACATCCATTGTGGATGTTGAAATGGATGAGAATATTTCGGCACGGCAAAACCTTACGGCACATCCAGCCAATGGATGGTGGATGTGGGATGTAGCCCAATGTGAATAGGCTATAAACAACACACACCTAAAATTTAGCGATTCTGCAAGATACCTTGGTGTAGTGTTGGACAAAAAATTATATTGGAACGAAAACATAACTGAACGTATCAAAAAAGCTAACCAAAGTTCAACGTAGTGCTGCATTATGCATGACTGGTGCATTGCGTACAACCCCAACAGATGCACTTAACATAATGTTACACCTTATGCCTCTTAAGATCTTCTGGGTAGAGAAATCGCCAGTAACGCCGCTCTCAGGCTGAGAGAAAGCGGTACCTGGAAAGATAGTAACTCTGGCCACTCCTCTATACTTCTGCATCAAGTAACGCTTGACTACTGCATCCCAACAATAACGTTTACCACCATGTATAAAGTCACCATACCGAGTCGACTGGACTGGAACTCAATACCTCACTGCAAACCGAATGCCATAAACTTTTACACTGATGGCTCCAAACTGGGTGGACAGGTAGGAGGAGGAGTCTTCAGTCCAGAGCTTGGGATCAAAACTTCATTTCGGCTTCCTTACCATTGTAGTGTTTTCCAAGCAGAGGTTGTAGCCATCCAGGAAGCTACCAAACTTCTGGGAACCCTCGCAATCCAAGGAAGTAAAGTATTCATTTCATTCAGATAGTCAAGCTGCATTAAAAGCCCTTGACGGTTATATCAACAATACCAAAACACTTACGGAGTGCCGCAAATCTCTTAATGAGATGGCTCAGCACTTCGAAATTAATCTCGTTTGGGTGCCTGGACACTGCAACATTGAAGGCAACGAGATGGCCGACCACCTCTTACCGGATAAGAGCAACATAGGGGTGCCTCTTGTGACCTTTAAGCTACAAACAAAGGAAACTACTCATCGAATAACCAAGAATCGATGGCAAACAATACACACATGTGAAGTATCTAGGCTTACATGGCCTACTCTTAGTATTAAAAAATCTAGAGCGTTACTCCGTCTAGAAAGACTGCATATTTCCCTACTAGTAGTAGGGGCCCTTACTGGACATTGCCTAATAGGTAAACATGCCGCTAGGCTCGGCATCAGACACAATGACTTTTGTAGAAGCTGCAATTCAGTGGACGAGGAGGAGAGTGTACAACACCTCTTCTGTCATTGCCCAGCTCTTAGCAGAAGGCGACTCACAGTTTTGGGTCGTCCTTTTCTAAGCGATCTGTCAGACATCTCTGAAATTAGATCTAGCCTCTCTACTCAAATTTGTGATATTTTTATAAATGGTTTCACGGGAAAGACCCTCCCTCTACGATCGCAGCGTAGAAAGGGTTATATGGGTAACACAACGGGCCTTCATTGGCCTAAGTGATGAAATGGGATTCTCACCCATTTCAACCATTGCACACTGGGCTTTTTTTCGTTTTTTTTGGCATAAACCCAAAAAAAATGTTGCTCTGTTTTTTGAAATAACTTTAATTTTTATGTTTATAATACTCTAGTTAAATAAAAAATCAATCGATAAAATTTTTCACGGTCACACTGATTGATCGATACACTGTCAAAGTCAGCTGATTACGCACGTGGTAGCTTTGTGTACAGTTTAGCTTAAAGCATTGCTAAAGTTTTATTGCTCTCGTTGGCCACATATAAACAAAATACAACTTTAAATGATGCAAAGTCGTAGTTCAGGTATGTAAAACAAGAGTTATATAACCTATTCGTCAATTCTATGTGTTTTTGTCCTCGTGAAACGTGTTTTATTTATGTGTGCTTTTTTGATTAATCTTAGCAAATTTAGCAGTGTTTCGTGGAGTAGAACTCGCAAGGCACTCCAAAGTGCTCAGGTATTTAAATGTGGAGTTACTAACTAAAGTGTCCAGAATAATATGCAACTTCGTTTGTCTGCTTTAATTTGCTTTTTCGCGAAAAAATCGCCTTTTTCCAGAGGGATATGCGTTTGAGCATGCAGAGCTGCTACACATTTTTGTCAGCCACAAACGCTCAGAGGCCGCTGTCAAACAGCATATACAGCAAAAAATTGGGGAAAATAACCTAAATAAAAGCGTCGATTCTCAAGTAAATGAAAAGGTAAGCGATTTTGTCAAATATTTTGAAAGAACATGGCCAAAGTGCGGGCGACAAATTCAAAGATTTAAAGGTAAGCATTCTGAATGGCTTAATAAAAAGATCAAAATTGACATCGACGTAAGTTGTGGCTCGAGAAATAGAGGTGGACGTCCAAAAGTGGACTATGAGAACGCTAGCTCCCGGCAAAAACGAAAGTTGGCGACAGAGCTTTCAGAAGTTAATAATAACTCATTGCCTATGCTAGTTCATGCTGCTAGAGTTTCAGCTACCAAATCAGCAGATAAGGACATGGTTGCTGTTTTAAAAGCAGCAGGATCAAGCGAGGATCTAAGTAAACTGAAAAGGAAACTTTTTTCGACTGAGTCCGTACAAATGTCAGCTGACAGTGCCTTATCATTTTTATTAGAAAATGGATTTACAAAAGAACAATATATTAATTTAAAGCAAAATGCAAAAAAGCACGGTTGCGATATATACCCGCCATATATGGATCTAACTAGTGCTAAAATAAAACTTAGACCAGACGACATTCAATATTTTGAAAATAAAGCACAAGTTCCTCTACAAAAACTTTTGGACCATACGGCCTCGCGCATACTGGAAATGCAACATGAAGTGTTGGATATACTTCCAAATGTGATACGTTTAAAATTAATATATAGCTATGGATTTGATGGCTCCTTAGATACTTCGGACCCATTGCTATCTAGTATCTACATAAAAGAAAGACAAATTAAAAATAAAAAAAAAAATACCAAATGAAGTTTTCTCGCTGCTGCAGTCAACACGCTTTGAAGTTTTACCACATACTGATGAAACTGAAGAAGATGAGTTAGAGGATGACGAAGAACTTAATGAAGAACTCGAAGCGATTGCTTCAGACAAAGAATATTTTGAAGAGAAGAGAAAATTAAGTTCTCATACGTTGTAAGTAGCCTAAGTAAGCTGTTTAAACATAAATAAATTTAAATAATTTAATATTTGTTTTTTATTTTCAGAACACAACACTAACTTAAAAATCGATTTTTTTAAATACTAAAAACTTTGGAACTAAGGCACAGTTGTTAAGGCACAACAGTTAAAAACTGGTTAACATTAAAAAATTTGTTACAAGGACCAAATTTCTTAATAAGTTTGGCCCAAATTGGTTGTTTTAGATGTTTTTATTTATGTCTAATTGTTTCAGTAAGTACAAATGCACACAATAGATGAAATCTATCGAAAAACATATTTATTTTGAATTTTCCAAATAATTTTAGGTACCGTGTTGGGGGAAGGGGATGTAGGCGTGGTCGAATCATAAAATAAACAAAAACCGAAATTCTACTTTAATTTGAATAATTTATGTGCAAAAACTTAGCTTTCTATCTTTCAATTTGAAGTTGATGCCAAAAAAAACGAAAAAAACCCATAGTGCATTGCAACCTAACCTAACCTAACCTAAAGCTGCAATTTTGGCACACTTTTTCTCTTGCTCTTTTCTGGTGTCCCTCACTTAGGGGAGTTATCTTGGCCCATTGCTTTTTTGTCTGTTTGTAAATGACCTCTCAATTCTTCCATTTTTGGGAAAAAACAAAAAGTCGGTAATCATAACACGATACTTTGCTCCATTGACAGTTATTTTGAGAAAGTACGGCCCCAAAGATGTCGCCAGCCCACAAACCGCACCAAACAGTGCATTTTTCAGGATGCATTGGCAGCTCTTGAACTTGTCTCAATGGGGGAAAACCAGCTAAACTTCATACACTCAAAGATCAGCGTACAGGAAACAAAGAAAGCTGTAGATAAATCCACCACTTACCAAGTCCACACTTAGCTGTGAAATATAAAGATTGTTGCTTAAACAAATTATTACTTTAAATTTTATTTTGCATTAAAAACTCAACTTGGAAACTTTTTTCTTTTCTTTAAATCAGCAAATTACATTTTATATATAGCCATTCTGCTAACTGTGTGAGTGTAAGTGTGTGTGTGTGTGTGTGTGTGTGTGTGTGTGTTTAACCTGAGTAGAAGCCCTCGGGAAGAAGGCTCAGATGGATGAAGAACATAAAAAATCAGTAAAGAGGAGCATAGCTTGATGGGTGAGTGGGGGGGCGGGGGCGGGGGGTGTAAAACAACTGTAAACTATAGTCTTCACCGATACCGTCGCTCCCTTTCATCATAGTAATCGTTGTGCCTATGCCTGCTGCTTCTCTCATGACCTCCACCACCACCACCTCCACCGCCATCCCTTTTGCGTTCGTGTCGCTCGGAACGATGGCTGCGACTGCGACTCCTGCTACGGCTGCGACTTTTCGAGTATTGCCTGTGCTTGTGCTTCTTCTTGTGCTTGCTGCGATGACGTTCCCGTTCCTCGGACATAAGCAACGGCGGCGGCGGCGGTGGTGGTGGTGGTTGATAATCCTCATAGCCACGACGTCCTCCGCCATAGGAAGAGTTGGTTGCATTAGCAGCCACATACTCACGATCATCATGATCATGCCGATAGCCGCCGCCACCGCCACCAGCCATTGGACGCGAACGGCCGCCGGCCTCTGCATAATCAGCCTCCAACTGTGCAACTGGACCAGCTGCTGTGGCTGGATTAGCCGCAGCCGCTGCTGGCGAGCGGCCCGTACTTAGCTGATTAACCGTAATGCCCTGTTCCCGGCAATACTGCTCGATTTTCTTCTCAATCTGCTTTTGTATGGGCACCGGGATGCGCGGAAAAAGTGTGGAAAACCAATCCAATTTGGTCATAAACTGATACACCATCTGGCCAATGGTGAGAACCTGGAAAAGAAAAGCCACATTTAAAAAAAAGCGCCCATTTTTAGGTTGCTGGAATGTCCAATTGTTTGGGCGGGTGATTTTGGTGCGCGTGATTGGTGCTCATACAGTTGACTCACCTGGCCGCCGCCCGCCTTCACATCGATTTCCTCCTCATCCTGTAGATAATCCTCATACCAGTCGTACAGATCACCCGGCGGTTGAGTATATCGTAAGTACATGAAGCCTGAAAATGCGAAACACACACACACACAAAATGAAGCTTAAATCGTGTCTAGGCCGTATTGGGCAGAAGCAGCAGCAGCAGCAGCAGGACTAGGAGCAAGCTCATGCGACTTACCAACACCTACCTAGTGCCCGGATGTAGGCCGAGTCTGTGTGATTGAGCAATCCATTGATCTGCTTTCGGGTCAAGCGAAGCGTATACAACTTATAGAGCAAACAGTAGGCAGTGGAGACGATACCGCCAGCGCCAACACCACGCACCTGGAAAATGGCAATCAAAAGGAGGGAAAGACGTCAAGTTAGATTACAGACCAACAACTGGGGAAAGGGAGCATCGCCAAACGATTAGCGCTACATTTCATAAACAACTCACACCGCCGCACATGCCCGTCTGGCCGGAGGTTTTCCGTGAGCCACGCTCCCAGGGCTCCATGTGCTTCACCTGATAGTAGATCTCGTCCACCACCTCATGATACGTTTTCAGCTTAAACAAGTGCACTGCAAAAGTACAGAAATCAATGATAACCATCATCTTTGCTTGCCGCAACTCACCTTTAAAATAGCTGGAACTTTGTATATTGGCCAGAATCAAGGGATTCAGATTCATGGAAGTCTCATTGCCCCAAAAGGGCAAAGTATTGTGCTGTTTACCCACGCCGGATTTCTTGCCGCCAGCCGAAGATGACGCCGAGTATTCTAAAGACCCAAAGCCAGCCCCGCAATAAGTGCGAACGAGAGAGGGAGAGATAGATGGTGGGGGGGGGGGGGGTGGTGGAGGAGGTACATTGAATGTATAAATTGTGGAACTAATGGCTGGATCTTTTAATGGTTACCTTCATCCATGACTGCGCTGCTGCTGCTGTTGACCTTCCTTCTACTTTAAAACATTTAAGTTTTTTTTTTTGTATTCAAAACGTTTACGTGCCCTTAGGAAGCGGGGAACGAAGAAGAGCAAAGAAAATGCCAAAATTGGCGATGGCCAAACAGTGTGACCGCAGGCTACCGCCCAAAACATACCAAATGCAAGAAGGTCACTGTGATTGATCACGCGTGTTGCGTGATACCACTTTTTTTTAACATTTTCGGGTATTTTCTGCCTGAGAACTGTAAAAATAATCGAGTTGTCTTGCTTGTCATATTCAAAACTATGATAAAATGCAGGCCTAATAGATTATCACATCTCATTTATCATGTTAGGGCGCACGCACAAAACATACCAAATGCATGAAGGTCACTGCGATTGATCACGCTTGTTGCGTGTTACCATTTTTTTTTTTAACATTTTCGGGTATTTTCTGCCTGAGAAGTGTAAAAATATTCGTGTAGTCTTGCTTGTCATATTCAAAACTATGATAAAATGCAGGCCTAATAGATTATCACATCTCATGTATCATGTTAGGGCGCACGCACAAAACATACCAAATGCAAGAAGGTCACTGTTATTGATCACGCTTGTTGCGTGATACCATTTTTTTTTTTTAACATTTTCGAGTATTTTCTGCCTGAGAAGTGTAAAAATATTCGAGTAGTCTTGCTTGTTGTTATGTTTTTTATGTTTTTTAAATGTGAATAGTTTGTCAAATTCAAAACTATAATAAAATGCAGGACTAATAGATTAACACATCTCATGTATCATGTTAGGGCGCACGCACACATGCGGCTTAAAGATGAACTGACAGCGGAAAATCGTTTGTTATTTTCCCGAAAAAATCGGCGGGACGGAATTGAATTGAAATTGAATCGGAATGGGAACAAATTTTCTTCAAAACTAACAAAATCTGATAAAAATTTGATCAAATTATTTGTGTATCCTGCAACATCGGCCATTATGGGTATTTAGGCCAATTTTTATCATCATTTGGGCCAATTATTAAACTGTGGGACCTTAGCTTTACAAGTCAAATAGCCTTTTCTACTTAGATTAGGCCCATTTTGTGGCCTGATGCTTATATTCCGGAAACTTACATTCCAAACGCTCCTTATTTTTTTGTCTGTGACATAATGTAATTCATCTCAAGCCGGCTATAAGTAAAACTAAGGTTATACAGGCAAAAAAATTTGTTCAAATTTTTATGAAAATTTCGCTAAATAGGCAAAATTTGGGAACTTTTCGGCCATATTTGATCAAGTTATTTACTTATAGAACCATCGTCTTACTTGTATGTTGTACAAAATCTATAATCATGGCTATTTAGCGAATTTTTTCTATCAAAACTTGAGCAAATTATTTGCCTGTGCGACTTTTGCCGTCAAAGTAACGCTGTTGCAGTGATTTTGTCAGTGACTCACCACATTTAAAGCTCATCACTAATTAACAGAGTTGCCCCTCTGTCAGCCCCGTTTTGTTTGCCGTGTGCGGAATTTGGCTGTTTATGGCCTGTGGCCACACTGTTAATTATCCTTTTTGAGCCAGGCAAAAAAGAGAAAGACCATAGGTTCAAGTTCAGCCAGGCTCAGGCAACATAGCTTCACCTGGTACCGTGTCCTTGCTGAGTAGCCAATAGAAAATTCCAATTTTTTTTTTTGTTGAGAACTCGTCCTTAAGATTTTGTCATTGAGTCTTTCTCAAGGCCAAGACGCTAGCAGGACTCCTTGGGGAAGCGTAGGGAAGAAGGGAAGAGGCGACCTTCATATTAAATAATATATGTACCTACCTTAGCCTGCGCGAGTGTGTGTGTGTGTGTGTGTGTGTGTGTGTGTGGGTGCAACAAAGTCACAAAAATCACAAAATTCAAAATTTATCCGTAATAATTTTAAAAGAAAAAAGAAACTAAAAATGCAGCCACCTGCTGCAAAAATCCTACCACAATAAGGCTTCACCATGTCCAGTGAGTGCTCCACGGAGAGCGACAGCGAGCTGTATGATCCGCTGGCCGAGGAGCTGCACAATGTCCAACTGGTCAAGCGAGTGACACGGGAGAACATTGATGCGCTCAATGCCAAATTTGCCAATCTGCAAGAGCCACCGGCCATGTACTTAACAGGTGAGTTGGTTCGGTCACACTTTGCGAGTGCATTCTCCCTACTCTAATCCAAATTTGGCATTGCTGCAGAATACCAAGAGCTCACCTCCAAACTGCACGAGCTGGAGGCCAAGGAGCATGAGCTGATGGAGCAACTGCAGCAGCAGGAGCAGGCGGGCTCAGCTCAGGTGGTGGCTGTGACAACGACGACTACTGATCAGCCGCATTATCAGAATCAAACCCAGATACTGCAACAACAACGCCAGCTGGCCAGGATACAGGGTCAAGGCAGCGATCTGACCGACAGTTTGGTATCCCAGCCAGGCTCCGGCACCACCAGCCAATGCGGCACCTTAACCCGCCAGCCCAAAATCCTGTTGCGTGCCCATCTACCCAATCAGCAGCGCACCTCCGTAGAGGTGGTGGCCGGCGTGCGGCTCTGCGATGCTCTAATGAAGGCCCTAAAGCTACGCCAGCTCACCCCGGACATGTGCGAGGTGAGCACCACACTGAGTGGTCGACATATCATACCATGGAACACGGACATTGGCACGCTGCATGTCGAGGAGATCTATGTGAGGCTCTTGGATAAATTCCCCATACGGACGCACATCAAGCATCAGTTTATACGCAAAACATTCTTCTCGCTGGTCTTCTGCGAGGGTTGCCGCCGGCTGCTCTTTACCGGATTCTATTGCAGTCAGTGCAATTTCCGTTTCCATCAGCGATGTGCCGGACGGGTGCCGATGCTGTGCCAGCCGTTTCCCATGGATAGCTACTATCAGTTGCTGCTGGCCGAGAATCCCGATAATGCTGGCGGTTTTCCGGGCGGTCGCGGCACAGCCGTCAGATTCAACGTGAGTAGCCGCAGCCGGAGTCGGCGTTGCAGTAGCAGCGGAAGCAGCAGCAGCTCTAAACAACCTCATCCAAACACCTCATCCTCATCTTCTGCCAACCATCGACAGGGTCGGCCGCCACGCATCAGTCAGGATGATCGTTCCAATTCGGCGCCAAATGTGTGCATCAATAACATCCGTTCGGTGACCAGCGAAGTGCAACGAAGTCTAATCATGCAGGCCAGGCCCCCGCTACCGGTGAGTTAGGGATGCGTTTAAAGCAAGGGAATCCATAGCAACAGATATATATGAGTAGCCCCCATTAATGTGAATGTTAAGCACTTACTTTTGTCCTAGGTCTAGGCCTTGGAAGGCCATTCGTTGTTAACTTTGTTAATAACATGGCATTTAGAGGTCATTCCAATCCTTAATGAGATTTTAGAACAGAGACTCTTATGCCATTTTCCCTCCCCGTGAAGTAATACTTACAGTGCAAGCTTTCGCCCCACTTAAAATTCTGTCTAAAATGTATTGATCCAGTCTAAGGTAGGTGGTAGGTGTAGTTTCTGCCTGTAGCGACGTTGCAACAGTCAACGGTTTAGGCGATGAGCTCTAGGTCCCTTTCTCTTAAGCACACACGCCAAGATATTGAGAGAAGCTTGACCTGTGGCCCTCTTTGGTGCTATTTTGAGCCAATTTTACATTTACATAAGAAGTATATGTGACGACGTATACATGTCAAACCCTCTATCTCTTACCATCTCTGCGATCTCTTCATTCATAAGGACGGACAGACGAACATGGCTTAATCCAAGTCAAGGCATACTTAACTAGGTAGCCGAACTCGCTCTCTCGCTCTCTTTGCTTACTTCTTAGATGTCAGTCTGTGAACAACAGTTGCGAGCGACGACGCATCTCCGCGGACGAATTTTTTGTGTTCTGTTTCTTATTTCGCTCTCTCGCTCTCTTTTGTATTTTTATAAGAAGTTGTGAGAGGGCGAGTGCGGCTACCTAGTTAAGTATGCCTTGGCTACATCGACTCGGCTGTTGATGCTGATCAAGAATATACATTAGGGCGGATCACCACCAGAATCGGAATCTACGAAGAATTCTTAGAAACTTTCACAATGAAACTATGTGTCTAAAACAGAGCTCGCAAATAACCCTCAACACTTTTTTTCAGTTCGATCAGCCCACTGACAAAACAGAAAAAAACAAAGCGCACTCGGTCTCTCACTGAGCAAAACACATTGTTCTCCTCCTCATGTGTTTTCTGTTGAGCATTTTCGGTTGATCAAAACAAACGAGACAGACCGTCAATAACAACTGAGAGGGACACTTGTGAGCGAGCGCTCACGCAAAAACTGTCTTCAAATGAGCAAAACGCAAAAAGTGTCAGCAAAAAGTGTTATTTGTTTTGTTAGTGCGGTAGGCAGTGGGCTTATGTACAATATGTACAATGAACATAATTAAATAAATATGGTTTTTAGGCGTTAAGCAATAACCAAAAACTAATATTTTCTGCATTTCATTTGATAGGTTAATAATAATACATTTTTCCATACTCCACATATGTACAAAGATCGTTGACTGAGTCAAACACACTCACTCACACACACACACACACATAGGCATCCCAGTCACAAACACGCTTACATTCTTAGAAGACACTTTGGAAGTCGGCTCTCGGCAAAACGGTCAGTGAAAGACATGAGCAAAGCAGAAACGAAAAAAGCGATCTTTGGTTGAGCGAAAACAGCTATTGAGCAAAACAGAATTGAAAGTGTCTTTTTGCAACCTCTTTTCGGTGTATCTGTAACAGAACAGTTTTTTACAGACACGCTGATAGTGTTAACAGTTTTTTGCGAGCTCTGGTCTAAAATCAATTCCTAGCTTCCGCTGAGAAGCATAAAGATTTCAAATACTTATAAGATTTGCTCTAAAAAGATGAATCAGAATGAATCAACCTGAAATCTTTACCCTCTACAAGGGAAACGCAAAATGTTAAATAAATTATTTTATACTCTATACCGAAGGTACATAGAGTATATTAAGTTTGTTGCAAAAGTATGTAACAGGGAGAAGGAATCGTTTCCGACCCTATAAAGTATGTATATATTCTTGATCAGCATCAACAGCCGAGTCGATATAGCCATGTCCGTCAGTCCGTCCGTCCGTCCGTCCGTCCGTCCGTCCGTCCGTCCGTATGAACGAAGAGATCTCAGAGATGGTAAGAGATAGAGGTTTGACATGTATGGGATATATATTTCTTATACTTGCAGGCAGATCAAGTTTATTTTCAATTTTTGCCACGCCCCCTCCCGCCCTCGCAATTTGGAAAAAACTTCATATCTCCTACAGTTTTGGAGATAGATCGTTCGTTCCTTTTAGAGATACCTTGTAAACAAAATTAATTATCGATTTGCTGAAGGAATGATAAAGATCGGATGAACGATACTCAAGTTATGGGCAAAAAACGTCCAGTTAACACCACCCACCCCCCCACAAACAACCACAGCAACATACCCTAACCGTTCAACACAGGCAATCTTAGTGCGAGAAAGAAAGAGAGAGAGAGAGAAACTTAGAGAGCGCACCGCGTTGTGCGCGGGGTGTTAACTGGTCGTTTGACTCTTGAGCAAATGCGAGTGTAAGGGTACAGAGTATGTTATAGTCGGGCTTGACCGACTTTCTTTCTTGTTATGTTTTTTTGTGCATTAAAAAAAAAAAAATCAAGTTAAGGCAAGGCATTGAAACGTCGTTTGCTATTAACGAATAACGATAAAAGCTCTTTGGATCGTTACTCTCCACTTGAGAAAGGTAGTTTTTATAGTAAACTAGCTGGTACCCGGCGTGCGTTGGTTGCTACGCCCACTTTAAAATTTTAAACACAAAGCGTAAAAGTGAAGCTTACTTGGCAATTACCATCTATTCAATCTTCATGATAATCTAAACTTATTAAAATGATTTTTTTTTTTCACAAAAACTACTTTTTCGACCGATCGTCATCCGATCCGGCCGATTTCCACACATGTGCAGCGTCTTTGTACCAATAATATAAATATGTATATGGGGTTCAGTGACCTGTTTTTGATTTTAGTCAAAGTTACATCTGGCTAGCTCGAGGTCTATAGTTGAGTATAAATCTTTATAATCAACACAAATCAACAAATATTAATTACAACATTTTGGAATAGCAATTGGGTATGTCCGTACAACGATCGCTGTTTTGAGAATAACCAAATTCTCTCATCAGCGGACTTGTTTTGCTGTTCACACTTCAAATTTGATAAATTTTATAAATATTTTATATTTTGTGACTGTTTTAACGACCTTTATAATATTCAAACCGAAATTCAGTTTTTATTTACTGTAAACTGAACCTGTTTCGAACCAACAAAAGTTAAAAAACAGGCCTTCTGCCGAGCGTCTTAGACTAGAGTCTCAAAATTGTTAAGAATTTATAGTAAGTAAAAGTAAAATTGGCTCAAACAGCAACTCCAGGAGGGCCAGGGCCAAGCCTCTCTCAATCTCTTAGGAATTTATGGTACTTTATTGAAAAACTAGTTACAAGTCACACACATTTCAATATATAGGAAGCAGGTCGTCTATACAGCAGTACCACTCGGTTCTATCTTAAGCACACTTTGCCCAAAGATTGTCTTCTTAGTGCAAAAAGCGTTACCACCAAGCGTTGTGAGCAGTTTTATACATAAATTGAGAGAATTTTGCATATTTGCATCTAACATGTAATGTTACGCTTAACAGTTAAGGTTAAGTTTAACCGCACATTTGTGGAGTCTATTGTAAGTAGGCTGCGTGCAACGTTATACTTTAAACAGTGGAACTAACATTGATGCCACTCAATGTCACGTCGCCCTTCTTATACTTACAAGCCATCAGTCACTGAAGTTGAATTAAAACGAAAGAGAGGAAAGCTAACTTCGACTCGACCAAAGTTTATATACCCTTGTAGCTTGTATAATTTATATAAATTAAAGTTTTAAATGATTTTCTTACTAAAACTACTTTTTCGACCGATCGTTCCTATGGCAGCTATATTCTAAAGTCATCCGATTTGGATTAAAATTGGCCGAATTGTGTGGTAGCATATAGTATTGATCAGTAACAAATTTGGTAGCGATAGCTTTGAATTAAAGTGGTTTAAGTCGCCACAAATGCTGACCCTTTCTGAAAGAACAATTGACCATTAATCATTAAAATATTGTAACTCGCGACGAAAAACTGCAGCTCAACAGCAGACAGACTCAACCTGTTCGCAGCGAACAAAAACGATCATCAACATATGAAGATTTCATGTCAGAGTTTAAGAAGCTTCTTCAGCCTAGCATAAATAGCCACTCAAGAACCGTTGGTTCAGACCAATCCACCTAGTCATAAAGGGACGGGTGGTTGGCGGATCTACACTCATACAGTACACCTGTCCGATCCACTGCATCGACGACATTAGCTTCAAAAGCACAGCAAACATGTCCGTTTCACTGCATCGACGACATCCCAGCTACAGTCTTCACGTCAACACATTCATTGAATGTTCGATATTTCGGAAAAAAACGTCAAACATTTCAACAATATATGGATTCCATGTTCCTGCGCAACAACCAGTCAAGAACCCACGTCAAGCAACCTCTTGAAGATTACATCACCAATCTTGGGCACACTGAAGTCACTTTCCAATTGTCTTGTGCACATATACCAGGGTGCTCCCGATAGTCTACGCAGACACCTTGACTGATCTTTCTCAGATGGGATTTCGCAGTTATATTATATACTTGGATCCCATATCTCCAGCCAGGTGCTATGATAGCTTTGTATATATTCACCTTATTTCGGAGTGAGAGCTTGTTTCTGCTGGAGAGAAGCCATCCCATTTTCTTTACTCTGCCATATAGTGACTTTACTGGCGCTTGTCCAGATATGTACAGTGCCGCTCAACTGAATAGGTTTGACTTTTTTTTAGGTTTGAAACGTTGTATCTCTGTAACGAGCACTCCGATTTAAGCGAAATAAATTTTGTTGTATAAAGAAATCAGTCATTTGTGAAAGAGCAAAGTTTCTGTTCTATTATTTATGTTTTTATATAATTTTTATTATTTTTTCGAAAACAACCAAAAAATCTCAATTTTTTTGGTTCAACTGAATAGGACATTTTGAATTGACACTTTTGGCTTCACTTTTTGAATGACTGCGTGATTGAAAAGAGTTGAATTCCTTTGTATTCCAAAATTTAAAGCAACTGCTAACAGTTTTTCCTACTAAGACTTTTTTTCAGAACTAACTTTTGTATGACAGCTATACTATATAGTTGGCCGACTTTCATAAAATTTAGTGGAATTGTGTAAAATCATAGAAAACTTATAAATACGAGGTTTGGGGACGTTTGCTATGAAGACAACAAAGTTTTTCCCACTAAAACTAGTTTTTCGATCGATAGTTTCTATGGCAGCTATATGCTATAGTCATCCGATCCGGCCGGTTCCGACAAATGTGCAGCGTCTTTGTACCAAAAGACCTCGTGCAAAGTTGTTTGGTTAATACAGCTTTATAACTGACGGAGAATATATCATTGAAACAGACGGGGGTCATGACTATAACAACTCAGCTCGTCATTGCTGATCAAGAATATACATATATACTCTATGTGGTCGGACATGCTTCTTGCTCAGCGTTATAAACATCTGGACAATTTGAATATACCCTCTACAAGGGGGTATAAAAAGCAGGGCTACAAGACTTTCGTCTCATGTGTCAAACAGTGTGAAGGCAGCCCAGCCTTAAAAGAAGAATAACAAAAATATGTCAAAATGAATCGTAGACCTTTGAAATATACGTCAAATATTTCATCATTGTACAATTTTAGAAAACTTTTACCTATGTGCACAATTCAAACTAGTTTCAACGCAATAGGATAAAGTAAAAACGTAAGAATGAAAGTAAATGAAAGAAGAATAAAGATAGATGGGTGCGTTTCGATTCTAAAACGCTTACACTTTGATGCGTTTTATAAATGTCAATCACATAAGAAATTTGTACAAAAAATGCACAATTTGTTGGGTGGAGTCTAACCGAAAGCGGTTTAAGCAATGGACTAGCGCAACTGCTTGACTTATTAGCCATAAAGTTTACGATGCCAAAAAGGAGGGAAATTACGGTTAAGGGCAAATAAGTTTTAATAAAATAATAAAGAAAATGTAGAGAGCTCCGAGGAGATGTTGACGCTAAGGCCAACAGAAATGAAATGATATAAAAGTCAGCCAACTGAAAGGGGACATCAAATAATTTAGTTGGCAAAGCCTACTAGGCAATATGCTCCCAAATTCGAACTACAAAATAAAGGCCAACTTTTGCAACAGAGAAGAGAAGCAAACTTTCCAGATGGATTTTTGGTCGCTGAATTCGCTGAATATAGTTGTCCGATTTTAATAAAATTTAAATAGCTAGGAGAATACTTGATACATAGAACTTAATCTATTTACAAATAGTTAACAAGAATTACTAATTCTATACGGGGCTTAGACAGCACGGCAAACGCCTGGGATAACAACTTAACACGCAGCACAGGTCCTGGGAGTGATCTGGCGAAACCAGCAGCTTGCAAATATTAGTAGGGGATAGTCCCAAGGGGACACTTAAGCCAAGTTGATGAGGCGGCCCGAGGGACGCCTTCCATGGACCCAGAGGTCTGAGGGATGTCGTCGGTTAAGACGTCTTCTGAGCCTGTTTGTTGTTGTTGTAACGGCAGGGTTGACTTTTTGTACGTAGTATGAAAAGAGAGAAAGAATAAGTTAGAAAGGAAAGTGGATGTTGAGTTAGAGACCCAGGTCCAGTTCGAGGAAAGTAGCGGCCTCGATTGGATGGGTCCAGAGTGTAATGGGTGTGAGTGTGGTAGGGTTCATTTGGCAATTAAATAGATGTAGTGTGTCGTGTGGCCTATTATTGGCATATTTAGGGCATGTGTCGGTGACTTCTGGGTTTATACGCGTAGCTGTTCAACTGTCTGCTTTTCCCTGAACATAGTTGAGCCAGCGTTGATCTTGTCGTCCTGGGCA